>CM062286.1:10222710-10660210 GCA_031216635.1 Dissostichus eleginoides | reverse complement strand
CAGAGTATTTTTAAACACTTGGCTCGAGGGGTAACTTTAAGTACTTATTCATGATATTAAACATGAATGACTAAATACGGAGCATGGAAAAAAGAGAGCACCCTTAATAAATATTTATTGAGAGTTTAGCACTAAAGACTTTGTGGTTGTAGTTTGAGCAGATTTGATCTGACAGTAGCCAAGACAACATGAGCAAATAGCTAAACACCTGTTAACACATTTTGATGGAAATGCTGCCATTTCCTGACTGGTGCATGGAAATACAAGACATCAGCAAGCGTGAGGAAATCAAGGTAACAAAAAGTATGTTCCGACTCTTACGTTGACTACACAACAAACTATTCAACAATACTTATTCTTTTGAATTATGTGTCTAGCAGTTTTTCAGGGTCTTTAATATCGAATGCACTTATAACACTAATACGCTGTATCCTGATCTGCTGGCCCTTTGTGTTTTTCTTTGTATGTATGCATCATTTTCTTCTTTCATTAGATATGCTAAGAATATTAAAAGTTGCCTAAAATGCAGTTATCTTATTACAGTTAGTGCAATCCTGTGGGATAAGAAAAGCATCAGTTTTCCTTGAATGCGTTTCATTAGTTTATAATATTGAAACATCTGAAGGGTACAAGCTGTATAGCAAATGTAAAATGAATCTTTATGTTGCACTTTATTGGAGGTTATTTACCTAAAAAAGGTATGAAAGCGTCTTATCTGTCCTTGTGATTGCATTCTTGCTTCTTCACAACTCCACTTGCACTTAATGCAGGTGTTATTGGAAATTATTCTCCATTACAGCTTTTTTATCTCAATATAAAAGTTGTTTTGAAGTAGTCGTCTCATTGTGTGTTAGTGGCTCTTAAAATACGAATTCATGGTTCTTTTCAAAATGTCATGGCTTCATCTTTCAGAGTAATAAAAGACGCACTCCTTCAGCATGTTGACATATTTGGAGTAGAGAGTTGATTTTGAAGGTTGAGTGGTGGTTGTGTTGTCAATGTTTAACTGACGCCAGCGGTTGGAAGAAAATGCTTAAGAGATGAGAAAGTATTTTTGAAAAGCAGGAGGAAGTGATTTCCTGCATCTTTACACACAAGCTTGTTAAGGGTTCCTCCAAGCTCCTATCAGCAGGCACAGCTGGATATCTACTGAGAGCTTTTCACACACACACACACACACACACACACACAAACCACACACACACACACACACACACACCACACACACACACACACACCACACACACACACACACCACACACCCACACACACACACACACACACACACCACACACACACACCACACACACACACACACACACACACACACACACACACACACACACACACACACACACACACACACACACACACACACGATTCAGGGATTTAGGAGTTGATCGAGGAGAGGGTTTTAAAAGGCATAGTGTGGGGAGACTCTTGGAGTACACTCAAATGTCAGCGACCGGAGTGATGTTCAGGTCCGAGATGACTCCTGCATGGACTGTACTGAGGCCTAATGAGAGGAGCCGTGTGAGGCTGCGGTGTGGAGAATCATCCTGAAATTGGTCTTCAACTTTCAAAATGTTCAACGAGAGAGAGGTAACTTTAGCTCCAAATCGACTTCACACTTCATCCACAAAGCCAAACTGGGTTTATGTGCAAAAAGAGGAACGTTTTTCTCGCCCTACAGATACATACGCATGATAAACAGCATTTAATCCAGTTTACGAGCATTTTGCAGTAGAGCCTTAATGTTTTATTTGATGCCACAGCTCCTCTTATGGTCCATTGTTTCAGCGGAAAATAAAACATGTAATAAAATAGAATAAAAGCTTGAATGGAGAGGTGTGGAATCACAGCAGATCCATGACCTCTGTGAGCAGGAGCCCTCCCTCCTCCTCCTCCTCCTCCATCTAAATCCTGCCAGAGGAGTTTAATTTACTGCCCAGAGTTCCCTCACACAATTTCTTTAAAAGTACTTTTTATGAGACTGCAATTCCATTTCATAGGGGGCCCTGTACAGTAAATCCTATTTGCGAAGCGTCATATGCGGTCACATTAACATGACAAAAGTGCCAGTCTGCACTCCTGTGCTTTGCTCTTGCCCGTATTATCGCCTGCTGAAGCATTTTATAGGATAGCAGAGTGCCAACCCGTGTCCATCAGGAAAGTTGTAGGCTACTACAGAGGCATAAGTGTCGATGAAATGGGACGTAAAAGCGGCTCGGCTGCACAAACAGAAGCACACACCTAATATGAATCAATGATGTCACAGATCTTTAGATAAGATGTTGTTAGAGCAAAGTTCAGTGGGATCAAGGCATCAAAGCTGTGAAGAAATTGAAGTGGAGCGCACATTTAAACAGAGCTTTTGAAGCAAGTTAAAAACTTGTAAGCATCAGTCAACACCAATCTGTAAGCTATAGCTTCTATAATACCGCATTATATCAATATCAGTACTATAAATATACATTTCCCACTTGTAAATCCACATTTACATCTTGTTTCTGCAGGCAACAGCTGGGACTTTTATTCCATACTTAACTGCTTGTCAACTCAAAATGTCTACCCACAGGCAGACTAAGCCATGCAAATGAAAATATGTCATCCCACTCTTTCAAATCTGTTGATTAAACTACGGCTGCAACCAACCATTATTTTCATTTTCTATTAATCTGCCATTTCCTTTGTCCGGTTTGTTCTATTAAACATCAGAAAACAGCCATCAAGACATCCTCAAGCACAGAATGACACCATATTATATCTTGTTATGTCTGATCATTAGTCCCGAGCGCCAAATATTTAAAATTTCATTTATATTGTTTGAATATTTGCTAAACAGACTTCAAAATGACTTTTGAAGATGAATCCATCAGTAAAATATTTGATTCATTTTTGTGACCAGCAGTTCAAATGAATCTTGGCTGCTTATAATGAATGTGTTCCCATATGCTTCTTAAACATCATTTCTTAAGCTACATGTAGACTTCTCTGCAGATTTTTGCACAGACAAATCAAATCTTTTCAACATTTAAAACACTAATGAGTTCATTCGCTGTACCAAACATGGATCAATGACTAAATCAGTAAACAAACTTTTAACAAATGTGCATTTTGAAAGTTCATAAAAAGTCATAACTCTAGAGTCATAACGATTTAGGGTAAAGACAAGCGTGGCATTTTTTCTGCAGGTTCCAGATGGGGAGAATGGGAGTTGGGAGCCAGAGCCATATGGTCCTGTTTCATCAGCCCATTTCTCGTCATTAATGAGCTCTGATTGATTGTATCATCAGTGCCGCTGTGTGTGGCACAGGTACTGATGACAACAACAAAAAGGCGCTAAAGTTCAGCTACCTCTGACCTCAATGCTTAACTTTTTATAGCCTTACTCTAAAATCCTTCAAGATAAATCGTTTGGACCATATTGGTCTCCTTTTAAATGAATAGATAATCATTTCAAGTTATAAACAATCAGTTTTAACGGTGGCTACAAACCACTCTTCCAAATATGCACATCCAGGCATTATTTAAAGGAATAGTTTTATGGAAGAAATATATTAAATGCTTTATTGGTAAGATTTTGCATCAACTATGAGCTAGCAGCTCGTTAGCTTACTTTAGCAAAACAACTGTAAATAGAGGGAAATATGTAGCCTAGATCTTTCTACTACTGCCAGCACGACACAATGCATCCAACAATACATTATATCTTGATTTTATCTATACAAAACTTAAAAAAATAAAACTTGTGGGTTTGAAGGAGGGTAAAGTTTCCGACTATAAAAACGGACACAATTAAAGACTTTTTAAACATGTTCAACAACGAAATGACTTGTTTCTCATCTGTATCACCATTAAAAATCCATGTCCAATCACTACTCCCGGCCACCAAATCTGATCACATCTGGTTATGTTTAAGAAGTCTGTTCACAACACCTGTTTGCGTCTCGTCTTGCTTCAAAAGAACACAAAGACTAACACCGCACTAAGCCGGCAATCAAAAGTTCAAAAACTGCTGTCTCTGCAAGTTTCAATGGTAACCTTCCAACGTGTGACAGTATTTACATAAAGGATTCAGGCTTGGTTGGAATATTAATTATTGATGTGAACTGTAATGAATGATTTATAACCAAAGCCAATCAGAAGCTGCTGTCTCCCGGTGCCACCTGAGGGATATTATATATTTATAACTCAAGGACATGCTGTCATTGTTTAGGCCTACCTACTTATTCCTTGGTTGCAGAGGAGCAAAGCTTATGTTTCCCTCTCCATTGTACTTTGCCATCAAAGACAGGTGCTATTGGCTGTTCAGCACAAAAAAGGGCTCAGGAGACAACTTGTGGCCTTCATATTAAGTGTGCTCTTGTAGGGTGTATACCTATAATACAAACTTTAATGTCAAGCTCTTATGAAAATACAGAATTCACATTTTTCCTGAACCCTTCTATTCAGTAAAGAAATAAGATTTGATGTTCACAAGTTCAAGGATAAACTTTACTATCGAGCTATTCATTTTCTCAATACAGTCGAGGACATGTTCCGATCGAGAGCCATCAGTCATGATGGTGAGCAACAACATTCATCTGATAACACTAACGCAGAATAAAGTATCTGCCATAGTCCATTTGTATTATTCTCATTAGGAACAACGCTGTGCTTGAGAATGCATTTAGCATGGTGCCATTAACACTGCACTTAGAGGCTTTGCAATATGCAAAGTGCTTTTGATGAATGTGTTCTATTACCACAGACAGTAAAACAAGGTAATATGTTGATGTGGGCTGGCTGGAAATATATTTGCTTGCTTCAAAGTGACTCAGTCTCCCAAGGGACTAGAGCAAAATGTGATCGTCGCTTGGAATTAACCCCACTCTGATTGGTGCTATTGTAATTGGAGGTCGAGCAGGTTACTGTAGTACATGACGTACAATTGATAATTAGGAGCCTTCCAATATGCGGAGTAAATTAATTCCTATAAACGAGTTCCCACAATGGGCGGGTTCATAGGTTGTTAATCAGACTCTTCCAGTGTGAGGCAAACGGCTGGAATCCACTTTGCACACATGATTAACTCTAAACATAAATGTATGTAAATTATGATTTCAAAAGAATCCACATTATGAACTGTCATCCTCTATGCAAAGATTCCTAGCATGGCATTTCATTAGCTTCCTAGCTACACTGTCAGGCAATTAGTATTCATCTTCTTTTTTTTGCTAAATGTTATTCCTCGTATCGGTTACTCACTTTACATACTACGCGTTATAGTCAAAACGATGTCACATTTAGCCCCAATTTTGCTTCTTGCTAAAATATAAAGCGTAATTACTTTTAATTATAAAATGTTCTCTTTTGGTTACACCCTCACCTTTATAAAGACACTTGAATTTACTGTGAGGATTTAAGGCTTGAATTAGTTTGACCTCATCCATTCCAACAAAAGGGGCAGTGCATTGTATCTTATAATGGAACATATATGGCATGTTATAGGTTGAGAAGATTTCCACCTCTCTTTGGCTATGGCACAAAGGCTCTCTCTCTTTGTCTGCTGCCTATACATTATCCTGCTACTACTCTACAACCACACAAACACTACAGCCTGTTTGAGAGTGCAGTCATTATTATTTTTAAGTGTCTTACTGTAATGAGAGTTCAATAAGGCAGCTTCAGAAAAAAGTCACATTGCTCTATTTACTTGGCGAGTCTTTTCCGTTTGTTCCCACCACTTGCATCTGCTACATTAATGAACATTGAAACCTTGAGCAACATCCATATGCTGCAGCGAGTCGTTCTTCAATACAACACTCCAGATGGACGTAGATGCTCGTGAGAAGAAAGCACAAGCGCTAAAATGACACGCTAAAGGCATGAACCCATCTATAGCTTTCAAAGGGCTTTTCTCCCATTCATAAATCAATAATTCCCCATCATCTGCAGTCACACAGTAAACTGCAACACTGCATGATTTTCAGCGTACAGTGGAGTTCAAAGGCTTTGCATATTCGGGAGAATTATGCAAGCTAGTCCCTCTCATGGCTAAGCCTCTGTCTCATGATGGTGCTCGAACCTATTCTAAAGGATCCTGTCTGAAGTGGGGGCCATTTGAAGTGGCTTTGGCAGCTGCTGCTGGAGCTAGGTACCCATTGCAGGAGATAGGCGGACCCATTGTTGAAGAGCGGGCCAACTGTTCTTGCTCTGGTTGTTCGGACATGGCCCTTTTCACAATTATCATTCGGTTACGTGAGGGCTTTGTGTCCATGGCAAAATGACAAGCCATTAAAGTGGATATGACAGAAAGATGTGTGAAGTGAATATGATGTTATTGATGTCACTATGTGGTTTGTGTAAACTATACTGTGTTTGCAAAGTGAGAGATGTGCACTATCAAAGCTGCATGGCAATATAACATGCCCAAAGCCCAAATGTGAAACTGTTGGACATTCATGAAGAATTTAATTGCTTCTGTGCTATCATACTCAGCATAAAAGCTCTATGTTATCATAATTCTGGTTACACAGTGTACTCAGACTCACACACTTCAGATCACCATCAAAAGTACACATGTTTAAATAAGAAATTGTCTTTACTGTAATTCGTCTGTACTTACATTTGTAATTGTCCTCACTTTGTTTAAGAAAAGAGGACACAACTGTATTTGTATACATAGTTGGAATAGTTACTGTACAGATCATTATTTATTAATGAGTGTCTATTGGAAGACCGAATAACCGTGAGCGCTCACCCTTCTAAGTAAGTACAATTTTACACCAAATAAGTACAGTAAATAAACAACAATATAATGTGGTGATTTCAAAGTAAATATACATTTGTTTGTCATCCACAGTGTTTTTAAGACTGCAGTGTGTGCCATTGTCTCCTCTCAATGTTGCTTGGCAAAATGTCACTTTCATTTTTCATCTTAAAATGCAGTTTTAATTGTGAGATGATGTGATGCAGCAACTGTTATGGCTGTAATCCTTCCTGGGTTGAATTTGATTTGTAAGTCATTAAACAAATTATATTTTTAGAAAAAAAAAAAGCAGAAACCCCTCTCTGGATAGTGATGACAGCAGGATTATTATGAGGAATTGTCAATTGATGCAATCATAGAAATGTTCTTGGCAGCAGTTTCATTGTCGCATGTAAACTCAACAAAATAAACACATTTGCTTTGTAATGTGTCCAATACCTTTGATAATATTCAACCGAAGCACCATTAGGCTTAGTATTGGCCCTCCTTTAGAAAACATTGTTTGGATTATCATGGTTTACAGAGCCTGTGTCTGCCCCCTTTCCCTGGCATACGTTATCTGCAGTCGCAGCTGTATGGCACCAAGTACAGAATATCCCCCATCTGCTGATCCAGTCATGCACTCCTTTATTTCCATCCCTCTCTTTCTTCCAAGCCCACCTGACGGACCCAGCGGAGGAGCTAACCTGCTACGAACATGGCTGCTCCACAGCGTTGGCACCAAGCAAACCCTTTCCCTTCCTGGAAGAGGCTGCTCTGCACTGATGTGCCATGCAATCTGCATGGACTGGCTGATGGCTGTACTTAGTTCCACTCCCTCTTGCCAACATGAACAGGCCCCCACTGGAAACGCTTTAGATTACGTGCCAGTGTTCCCACTATCCCTTGAATGGCCATGAGGGTATTCTGCCAAAATTGCTAGTGCCGCTTTGGAATACGCCAAACAGTTATTCTATTGTTGAAGCTGCCGTCCGCCACGAGGGAAGAAGACTATTCCAAATGTATGTCATTGGCCGGATATTTCTAATATTGGCTTCTTTATATAGCAACCAGCCATGCTGTTTCTTGAAGCTGATCGTAGTGAGAAACTCATCAGAATTCCTATGATATGACTCACACACATATGGTCTACCTGGATTTTCTGAATGCATTCATCATTATGCCATAATTGCATGAACTTACTAATACAGAGCAAATGCTACCAGAAGGCTGATTAGCATGGCTGCAGAGTTGGAAATCACAATTGGCAATTATGCTGTATGGATACAATTAAAGCAGCAGCAAATATACATTTACATTCCTAACACATTTTAGATTAATTGAGATGCTCATGAATGTTAAAAGTAGAGCATTTGTCCCACTTCAGAGATTTCCTGTTAAAAATGAGCTGTATATTTTTATATAAAAATATTACCAAAAGATAAAAGAGCTGCTGTTCCTGTTTGATTTAGTAACTTTGTTTGCCAGAAATAAATGCACAGCATAGACGAAAACTTGAAACTAAAAGGGAACACAGGGGACCTATGGGGAAAAGGAAGTCATTGTGTGCTTTTTGCCTGATTAATCAAGCCTGCATTGAACTGCGTCACTAGCAATACATTGTTCTATTAGCATTGTTTAACAGGAAATAATGTACTCGGGGAGGAAGGGTCAGACGGGGAAATGATAGTGAGAGACAGAGTGAGGGAGGAAGAGGAGCAAGTTAAAAGGAGGAAGGTCCTGGGTGTGTAGAAAGGAAGCCAAAGCCTTCGGGGACCCAGTGCGTACAAGGCGGCAATTCTACTTGATGAAGTGCCTCCCTCCGCAGCCCCCTTCAACAGTCATTTCCCTCTAGTGCGCACCAAGCCAGAGCCACATACATCTTCCTGTTGCAAAAGATCTCATTAAGGACCAGTAGATGGGACGTCACTTATCTTTATCAAACATACGCATAAGTGCCCCCTTATGATGCCCTCCTCCCACTACCCCCTCTCTCCCAGACTTAAGACTCATTGTCTTAAAGGCAACTCTGTTTAATTTAGCTGCATAAAAAGGCAGATGGAAGGTTAGTCCAATGAAATGGAACAACTTTCTTCATTACTAAGCAAATGGCATGGTTTTTTTATTTCTCTGGCAAAGACTGGTTGTGGGGGGGGGGGGATCAATGACACTGTAATGGGCATAATTAGCACTATAAAGTGGAAGCGAGAGCCATGAAAATACTGAAATGAAGGCTGATTTTAATGTCGTAAATTACACCTTGAAGCATATTTCTACTACATGTTCCGACAAACCTGTTAAGTAAGTCAAGTGTCCTTTATTTTGGAGGTTGGGTTTTAGAAGGACTAGTCATTTACAGTAGTGAATGGGCTTGAAAGTGCCCCATGTCCCTAAAGAATTAGAGGTCAAGTCCCTTTCACATATGAAAGGACCTTTAAGACCTCGTGAGGGAGTGAAAAATGGTGAAAGTGTATCTGACTGACAGACAAATCAAATGAAACTTTCTTTCCCCTCAATCACTAAGCATGAAGAGAATTCTTAAAGGTGGATGACCTGCTTAAATTCAATTCCCATCCTCAAAAACGATCTACATCCTCATAAAAAGGTTATTCAACATGTTCAGAATGGCAATTAACATAAGCCAAAAGAGAAATGTCGACCGCAGCTCGCTCAGGAAGCAAAATGAAAGGAAGTGTGATGAGGCTGGGGCTCTTCTCTACCTCTGTGTCTCAAAGTTCTTGGAACCACCTTGACACTTCTTTGGTTCCTACAATAGGGACATTTCCCTCATTTACAAGTCACATGCTATCGATTGCTCGCCATTAGTTTTTATTGCCATTTGAGCAGCAGAATCAGTTATCCTGGATGTAGCAGTCCCGTTGAATATGCACATTCGGACATCAAAGTAAACAGAAATCACTACTGCTTATTAAAGGTATTAACACTTTGTCACTTCTGCTCGGATTCAAGCATTGTGAGGCACAATTCTGAACCAGCAAGCTTACAACACTATAAATGCATCTTTAATATTAAAAAATTCAATTGATCATAGTGATTTAGAAGCACTAGGCCAGGATGCAGAGTGAATGAGACTGAAATGCTAGCAGCACTGTGAGGCGGTAAGCTTAGCTCATTATCACTGTTTTTTGACTGCTTCTTACTTTTTGTTAATGTTGTGCAATTTTCCCCTTCCGAGTAACCAATATTGTGCCTGTCCCATTTTGAGTTAAATGCTAATGTCCACGTGCTAACATGGCTATACCAGATAACCCTCTTCGGTTAGAATGTTAGCATCAATCAAAACACAGGGTGCCTTATGTCATGTCAACCATTAGATTACAATATTTAAGTCAGTATCTAAATGGTTGGTCCTACAAATATTCATCAATCAGTGAATCAGTTCATAAGTATAGCCACAATAGCGTGCCTAAGGATAAAAGCTTCTCTCTATATAAACTATTTCCAATGGACAAATGTATAATGTTCAGCTCATTTATATGGCTGTTTTTCCCAGGACTAAAATAGGGTACCAACCATTTTATACCCTGAGCAAACTAATCATACAGCCTTCATCTCCTCCTGTTACTACCAGACCTCTTCTCCCTCTGCCTGTCTCCCTTTCTCTGCAGATCCCATTCCATCCACCTCTCCTCTCCTCTCTTGTCTTGTCACTCACATGCTCTTACTACAAAGGTGCCCAGATGCCTCAAATCTCCAGCATTGATCTCCTCCACCTAAAAAAGGCGACCCACGTGGGATCCGCCTCACTAATCACTGCCTGAAACCACTCTGGGCTCTCAGGCTGGGAGATAAAGACAGCTGCAAGCTTTACTCAGCTTTAGCAGGCCTCGGCGGCTGTCTCTGTCGGGACTGACAAGCAAGAATGTTTCTGAGGTGAAAAATCGCCGCCGGCCAGCCTACTGCGAGCTCTCTTTCCATCTCACTATCCGAAAAGTTCCAACACAATCTGTGGGACGAGAACAAAGAAATGTCACCTCTGAGCTGGCGTGCCGCACTCAGCACAGCAGGTTGAACCGGCACCAGGTCCGCATGCATAATATTTGACGTTTCATTGTTTTTTTGATGTTTATTATCATTATTAGTTTTCTCTTTTTTTCCAGCCCTTGAACTCTCACGGGGGGGTTGTGTGACAAACGATGAACAGCAAGGCCCAGAGAGTGAGCTTCGCATGGTTGCACAGAATCCACAATTAGCCATTTCATTAGCATCCATTAACATTTCATTTTATTGTGTATATGAGGGAAACAGAAGTGGAGGTGAGGGCAGACGCTGCATTTTCCCATTGACCCGTGAATACACACAAATGCACTCTGGTGGCACACTAATGGAAACTCCTGTTTATGCATATGATTACTGGGCACAGCCAACTGGGACCCGTTAACTATTGAAAGTTATAGAAAGAGTTTGGAAACATTTGGAAGGGTAAATGTGAACTAAGGCTAACCAAGCAGTTATTTTACACACCATATTCCTGACAGATGATAGACATTCTGCAAAACATAAGCATTAATATGAGATCTGACTACACTAGTTAATACATTTAAGATAGTGACTTTGTCAGAAAAAACGATAAAAGGCAGAGGAGTAATGAGTTCATCAAGGACAATTATGTTTTATGTTCGTACATTTAATTAAAAAGTACAGGTATCATTTGTATACAATATAGTAACACACTATCCTCAGTAATGCGCGTAAATGGTTGTGTTGAATGCAGTAAGCAAACCAGATTTAGTTTTCTACCATGATTTAGTCCAAATAAAAACCATCCTACATTTCATTGACTTCCATTGCTTGAAGTTTGATTGAGTATAGTGCATATTAGTGCAGTAATCCAGGGGTGTGTGTTTCCGTGTGTGTTGGTGCTTTCAGGGTCTCTGCCTCTGACAGTTTTAAGACACTCAGCTATGGAGACGAGCTTTAGGATCTATTCATTTCAGTGGAAGCTTGGTCATTACAAAAAGGTAAACGCTGACATTTCAGGCATTGTGTTATTTTGACTGACTGCCTATTAGAGGGTGTAATGTGGCGCGCAAATGTATACTGCAAGCCTCAGTGCCTCGGCAATGGACAGTGAGAGTCGATGGCTCAATCCGCTGGTCTTTATTTAGCAAGGTCGCTCAGGACATTAGTAGATTTGGACCCGGGTAATGCAAAGCCCAACACACACATACCCGCACAGTCACTATTGATGACATTGTTGTCAGCAGAACTCTTTACTTCGAAGAGCTAGCACTATTAAGAGCCTGTCTCCATTTACAGTATATTGGTTCTGTTTATAGGAGATAGGAGTCATAAATCCATTGTTATGGCTTTTTGTCCGACTCTTACTAAGGGAAAAGCTCGAGACACAATTTCTGATCAGTGGTCCTTACCGCCTCACGACAGCTTCTGCAGATTGGATTGAGTTAAACCCCCAATTGCCGAGCTGTGAAATTTAAAACTTTGAAATTGTCACTTTCCTCGCTCGTGAAATATAAACTATAATGGTTCACAAAGATATCTTTATTGACTCCTCTGACCCGCTATAAAACCATCAGTTTGCTTGAAATGATACATTCTGTGCAGTGAAGGATTACAGACAAATAATTGACCCATCTCCTGTGACGCACCAGCCCCTGTAATTTTAAAAATAAGGAGCTCTGCGTACGTCAGTACCCTGTGTTTTGCTAAACCTTTCAGTCGCTATCAACATCAAGCAAGACGCTTTCAGAGCCTCTGTGGTTGAACTCTGTGTCTCTGAGCGGCTGCAGCTCATCGAGCAAACAGTTACTTCTATGTTTCCCATCGGGAGGAGATGACTTTGTTTGTCACCCCTCGAGGGTGTCTCATAAGTCTGGCCTGTTTCCCCATCTTGTCTTGCTTTCATAGCTGTGTTGTTATATGAGGGGGGGGGGGGGGTCGATGGTTCATGGAGGGCTAGGCCCACCCCTCATAAAGGTCCTCGTTCGAAAAAAAAAAAAAAGAAAAAGGGAGGACTTTTTTATGGGTCTAATTGGAACTTGGAAGTGCGGCCATGTGGGCTGCTGGTAGGGATTAGACCGGTGGCTCAGTTGGCTGACTCCTGATGGAACACTATGGACCCAACGCAGACGCTACCCTTGTTACCCTGGAGGGAGAGGGACAGAGTGTGTGTGTGTGTGTGCGTGCATGCAGGACACAGGGATGTGGGGGTGGAGGGAGGCTACAGCTCTGCTCCAAAGCGATTTGTCTCGGCCAAAAGGTTCCCTTGTCCTTCACAGATGGCTGGGCATGCACCCCCATTAGCGGTGGAGAAAGAAGAGCAAAGGGATCACAGAGGCGGAAGAGACACCTGTGTGTCAGCTTAACAAATAAACTCTCGCTGTGATCTATCTATGGACTGGATTTGTTTTATACAGAATGTAATTTACACTCCATCATAGACAAAAACACATCATTGGATATATCCAATGCGGTGTCGGGGGAAGAAAAGTTACTGAGCCAAGCAGAATCTCATGACTCCTTTGAAAGAATTAGCATTTCAGCCCATGGGGGGAAATGACAGAGTAAGAGAGACAGGAAAAGGAAGCTGGGAAAAAAGTGAATTTGATACCGGAGAGGGAGATGGAGGGGATTCTAACAAACCGCACACTTTTTCGAAGTTCAATGTTATGTAATGGATGCCTTATTATCTATTTTCTCTCAAACTAACAAGAAAACTAAATGCTGTTTGGCAGTCATCAAAGTGTTTTCTTTCCTCACTATTTCATTCTTTAGTCAGACCCCGCAGGGTGGGTATATGAGGGTTTAAGCATGTCAGTTTGACACAATTTCAATTATGTGTTGTTTACTGGGGGAACAATAGATCATCATTGGAGTATAGACTTCAGAGAGTAGAGGGTAGACTGCAAGCAATTCCATCAGCATCTCGCCCACATGCATTTATTTCAGCGCTGCCCCCCTTTGAGGGAGCAGTACAGCGCAGATGCTCTATAGCTCGATCAGCGTAACAGCAGTAAGGCCAGCTGAAGTCGGAATGCGACCGAGAGAAAAGTAAAAAAGGTAAGGATTCTGGTCATCCATGTAAACATCATTTCAAAGGGTTGAGAGGATCCTGTTGCTCTGAAAGAGATGGCCTTGAGATTGATTGAAAAATGAAGCAAAACAGTGAAACACAGATCTTTACCATAAAATGGCAAATGCATTCCTTTATCAGATTAATGTAAAATGCAAGTTCTGGTTAATCCTTGCATATCTTCACATTTTATTTGTTGCAGGCAGATACACGCCTGACGTTTAATTTCTAAAATATGTCATTTAAATCATGATTGAAAAACAGAAAAATGCATTATGTCCTTAAATCATTTAGTCCTAAAATGATTATTCTATTACTATTATTTTAATGCATTTCATTTGTGACACTAATATAAGATGCAGAGGGGGAAACTCCCCTCATGTCTATCTGTAATGAAAAAGATCTAGTGAGCACTCTCATCTGAATTGTGCACTTTGATGCCCTGACAACCCTACTACTTATTCTTCTGCTGAGATATCTATTTATTTTTGCAATTTTAAACACAAGCCCTCTTTTCCAAAGAATGCTCTCAGGAGTTCTCTACCAGAGTGTTGATTGGCTGAGAAATGACTATTCCTGCACCTCAGGAAGTATAATTGGCACGGCACAAAGGCAAGACGACAGAATAATCATCACCGTGTTGACCAGGGTAATTTGAACTGTCTCGTGCCCTTAGACGCCAAAAGTCTTTGACAGAGCACTTCTCCTTGGAAATAATAATATATGTGGGATTATTCTCTGTCATTTGCTTGAGAGGAAGTCTAAAATGAAAAAAAAAAAAAAAAAAAAGGTATGAACAATGCAGGATGATTATATAGTCCATGATTTACTAGGATTGCAATGACAGAGGGTGTAGAAGGTGGGATCAAATAAGGCACATATTCTCCCTGCCAGCAGCATTATAGAGCAGTTTGTATTTAAATGATGAGCTTTAAAAACATGGCATTTTCTGAATAAGTGCCAGCTGCTGGTTAATGAGCCCTTTAGTGACAAATAATCAGCTATAGCTACATTTTTCTAACCTGGAAAATATAATACAATTGATAAAAAAAAAAAGGGACAAATTATTTGCATTTAGCCTGGCTCAATATATTTGTTAATGAAACATTTTATTTTTTTTAAAAGATAAAGAAATACATCTCCCAAAGAAAACTATGCTGAACCGACCATTTGAAAAGGATACCAATGACTTTAAGACCAGCAGCAGCTCCTCTCATTCTAAAAGCTGCGTGACATCAGAACCAGGAAGTGAGCAGGAAAGGTCCCAGATGACACCACTCACACATTCAACGACCGGCTGCAGAAACTCCCCCCTTGGGAAAATGGGACACAAACTGTGCCACCCAGCAGTTCAGCCTGAAAGCAGTCTCAACTCAACAAGCCATCTACTTTGGTTCCCTGCAAGAACTGGGACACTCCCCCATAGCTGATGGTGAGCACAACGTGTCAGTCAGAAAACTGAACACATTCGAAAAAAGAAAAAGCCATAATGTCATGTTTGACCTTATTTCCGAGGATTTAAAGCAGGTGAAGAGAATGACAGAGAGCCATTGGCAGTGATGGTCCGTAAGTAGATGAAAATCGAGGGTTCGCTAGTGAGGGCTTTTAAAGACCATCAGCACTGAACCATGGAGCACAAAGATGTACAATAGCAAATCACGGTTGACACCTCTTAAGAGCACAGGTCAGAGCGGCTAATGGCCTTCCAAGAGAGCGCTGCAACCACAAACAAGCCATAAAGCTATGTTCACATTCTATTTTGTCCACATGCGAAGCATTGCTTTTTAGAAATGAGTGACCAATTCCACTATTTACCGGTAGAAGACGAACAAATGTAATTGTGTTCTCGGAGCAAAGTGCTGTGACAGAAAGAGTAAAAAGGAAATAGCTTACAATGTCATTGAAGGGAAAAATAGAGTTTGGGGGTAAAGTTCAGAACATGACAGCTTTTAAGAGACAATTGCAAAGCCATTAGGCATTGACGTTAAGGGAGAGAAGGAGGGTGAGGTGAAGTTATGCAAGATGAAAGGTGGTGTGCTCCTTTTATACACAATTACAGTTCTTATCATGAAAGAGGCAAAGTCACACAACGCCCATAATGGCAGGGACTCTGTCTTCAGAAATGAAGCAGTAAACAAGTGTGTCATTTGAGACGCTGTGGCTGAAATCCCATTTCAGACTCAATTTTCCTTGAAAAGAACGAGATTAATTAGCTTCATAACTCAGACAGTGAATGAAAAAAATAATGGCCACAATGAATCATAATGTCAAACAGCATCATTGCAGCAAAGCTGAGCACTTATTATCACCAGGGGGTTCTGTCAGACATCAATCCCGACCTCTTTGGAGGTTAAAGTATACCGAACTCGTCAAAGAAACAAGGCCAGGACAGACGGTGTTTGCATGGTCACTAATTCGGACAGCGATTGTGGAGAATAACCCACTTTGGGGGGGGAACAAAAAAACAGTTGTAGAAACTGCATCAGCAATGTGTTGCTGGAGAACAAATCAGAACGCTGATGTGGGGAGACTGATCGTTTCCAGCTATAAACCTGACAGTGGAAGCCTGCTGCACCCAAAATTAGATACTGAGTCTGGAACATGGTACGCCTGATCAATTTACTAAATCATAGTTAGACAAATTGTTTTTGACATGAAGCAATGGTGAATACATTTATCTGGCAGTTCTAATTATCTCCATATCAGGGTTCAGTATGATAACCAATAACTCTACAGAACTACATATATTTATGGTACTGTTTGAACAGATCAAACCCCAA
This sequence comes from Dissostichus eleginoides, assembly GCA_031216635.1. Classification (NCBI taxonomy): domain Eukaryota; kingdom Metazoa; phylum Chordata; class Actinopteri; order Perciformes; family Nototheniidae; genus Dissostichus; species Dissostichus eleginoides. The sequence continues at coordinate 10,643,643 of CM062286.1, read as the reverse complement.
GGGTGTTTGCTAAAGTTGGACCCTAGTGATAAGCCCAAGTCATTTATCATTAGTCCATGTTCTCGTGGCCTTATCCATATTTTCCCCGGCCTTGGCATGGTTCAGGGTCACCACTTTGCAGAGAGAACACTCAGACATGGCAGGCATGCATGTCCTTGGAGTATAAGATGAACCTGAAGTGTGTTCAGAGAGAACATTATGAAACATGATCAAAATGGTTCAAAGTGGTGTCTCTCCATCTCAGCTTGTTGTTTTGTCATTGGAAACAACGTTCATGAGAATGGTGGGATTTTACTGTAATGTCAGTAACATGCAAGTAGTTATATCTGCAAGAGCACAATACTTTACTAGATGCACACTAGAAGGCCCCAATTGGTGGCAATACGCTGGTGTTACATAGTGATGTCACTATTTTACAGAAGTAAACGCATGCTTGTGCAAGAGAAAATTCCTCTGTCGTGAACTTTGGGATTTTAGCCTTTGCAGATCATTTACATGCACAAGAAAACTATATAATAAACTACAGGAAAGGGAAAACCTCAAAAAGCATTATTCTGGTTAAATTGTCTTTGTGTGTATCGAAAAGGTGTGAGGGAAATAAAAAAACAATTAGAGTTTCCAAAAAAAAATGCAGTTAATGATGACTTTTATAAGACAACCTTTAACAATACACATAGTCATTTAAGTCAATGTTTTATAAGGAAAAACTGACTGAGCATTAAATCCTTTTCAAATTGCAAACTGTAACTGGAGGACAGCCTGAACTATGCAGGTTGCTTTGACACTGCTTTAAAAAGTCATTACCCTTTAACACGCGTGCCTTTCTTAAAATTAGACTTTAATTGCAACCTTTAATACAATAGTATTTCCATAAATTCTCCCCGTGAAGTGTCGAGACAACCACTGTGATGTGCCTGTTCTCATCGGCCACACAGAAATGTGTCTAAATACATTTCAAGAGTTGGGCCTTGCCATCAATAGACCCTCTGGCATCATTAGCAAGTCGACTAATGTCTGTAATTACCATTTTCACCATGACTTATTAATTCAAAGTACACTTTGTAATTTAGTGTTCAGTACTTCCAAGTAGGCAGACAGAAATATCCACTGAAAAACAGCCTTACTTCCAATGATTAACCCGACACATTTAGTTCTTCAACTTCAGTGCTGGTGCTCAACCACCTGCTGTTATTTAGTCCACAGATCATTAAAACACAGCTTCCTGTGTGTGTAAAGATACTTGCACAGCTTGCACTCCTTTAGAAGTACATTCAAATTAAACAGTTCTCCATCAAAATGTATAGTTTGCTCAGTTGGTGGAAAAGGTTATAGAGTAGAAGAACTAACCCACTGCATCAATAGTATGCTTAAAGAGAAAAAAAAAAAACCTGAAAATTAATCAGAATATTCCGAAATGACATACACCGTGTGTCGGATGGCGTAGTGCTTGACTTGTATGTTTGTATATCAAACTAATAAGCAGGTGTTGTGAAAAATGGCCCAATTTTAACTCTGAATAGCTTAATATGGATAATTTTTTTTCATATTTGTATGTCACAAATGCTGAATTGAGATGCATCCTGCTGTATTTATTTTAGAATAAACCAACGATTGAATATATTATTAGTAATGATAGTTAATTAATTCCCTTCATCTATTTAATTACTTACATGTATATTAGTTGGATCTGCATAGCTTTCAATTATCTTTGGGTGTGTGCTACATTAATTTAATGTTACAAAGACATTTAATCAGAATTTATTATACACTTAATGAAGTGGCTCCGTTTAATTTAGGTTGAAAATGATGCGACATGTTTATTTGTAAAAGGAAAGGCGTGATCACTTTTTTGAAATTCCATTCATGTGTAAAGAAACATAGCTTATTAGAATTTACAGTCAATACATGAATAGCTCGCTTCTAATTTCCCTAGGAGTTGATATTCCCCGATTATAAAAACCCTAATTAACATCTGCATCCAGTAATAATTGCCAGTTCCTTGGGGCAACATAGAAAGCCAGAATTAATTTAAAACTATTGCGTTGAGTTTTGAAAAGTTTCTCATCCCAACAGAGTTTTTGTCTCTTTAAATAAAAAAAAATGGTCTCTCCTGTTTCACACTTGAGTTGTTCTCTTTCATTTCCTGCTGAGATAAGCAGACAGTGTTTGAACAGGACGATATGAAACTACATGTACAGCTCCTCCATAGAGGCAAAATAGTTGCTTCACTTTAAAGCCCAATTCTCACTGCTTTAGTTGTGTCTTCAAATAAATTATAACGGGGGTTTGCCTACCGGGTGGTTCATACGACGTGTGCTAATAGAAGCTCATGTGCACGATCAAGAATCAAAGTGAAGCCACGTCAGCAGGCTAGCGAATTCCCAGCAGAGTGGCAGTAGACAGAAAAAAGGGTTGTCTGATGCATGTTGACCCATTCCAGTAGGTCAGATTGGCACGAAAATGCCCCGAGAGACTTTAAAGAAAGAAGGCTTTGAAGAAAGATCTGCAGAATAAAGTGTGTAGACTCCCACGCCTGACCTTATTCTGACCCTGGTTGGTAAGAGAGGCCAAGGAGCTGGAAAGAAAAGATTTAGGTCATGACTATCAGGACCTATTTTGCCAAGTTAAGATGGCCACAGTGCTGGAGCGAGCCTTGCAGGAGGGATTACAAGGGGGTAAACATACATCCGACCTGCTGCTGAAACCAACCTGACTGCCTCCAGTGTGAGTAGCACGGGCAATTTAGACAGGATTACCTACAGCATCAACAAAACCAGCCTTCTTTAACCCAAAAGCCTGAGTACTTTGGCGCAATGATGAAGATGAAATGACCCAACGTGTAGACTGAGGATAAAACAGTTCCTGAAGCATAAAGGATGATGGAGGAAAAAGAAGAACAGCTATATCTAAAGTTGCAAAAACCTCAACCCCAAGTTGAGTTTTTTTGTTATATTTGGAGTTACATTTCAAGGTATCCCTTTTCCTTGGCAATGTCTTTAGAACTGCTTCAAGAACTTTTGTAAAACTTCAGTAAATATACTGATGTTGGTTTGGAGAGGTTGTGTGTGAAGGATGGCCAGGAGCCAATAACAGCTTATGATAGATGAACCTGGCACACAAATGAGCAAAACGATAAGAACTATAGATCCTTAATGTTGGAATTTAAAGGTTACCTTCAGGGATGTAGAGGAAACTGTTTAGACAGATAATACGTCTTTGCTTCTGCAAATATTCAGTATACATAGCTACGGAGTGTTGGGAGGCTACCAAGCATTTTTTTTTACAAGAAAAACAGCCAGAAAGTGGCATCTCGTTCGGCAGCCATGTTGATGTGAGCCCTCAGGAGAGGCCACAGGGATGGGCAGATAGCGAGAAGACTCCATATTAATGGTTTGGGGCTCCAGAAGTAAGCAGAGACCAGGCAAAATCCTGGATGGATAGCTAATCGTTTATGCTGAAACTCTGCAATGAGACCCACCCTTGCTGATTTCAAACTGGGGATCTTCCAACAGAGCCAGCTGGGTACTTTGCTACAGTAATGAAAAATAGAAATGAGTGGCTACAAAATCAGAAAAATTGTGAGCAGTTTGGGTTGTTTTAAGTCAGTTTACAGATGTAATAACCCTTACTGTGAATCGTTAATTAAAAAGGGATGACAGAACATGCTACTAATAAGTCCAGTATTATGGTAACTTTTAAGTATTAAATAACTCATCTATAACACACAAGGGGTTGAAGGGGAAGAATATTTGGTTTTAGCCGATATGTCCTATTTTGTCAAAACAAGTTTTACTTTAAAAAAGTCAAACTGAATATTTAGATTTGAGATGCAGCTTTGTCCTTGGCATGTGGTGAACTAAGTTTTAGTTTATTCCAAATGAAGTCTGAATTTTTAAATGATCAAGAGAACAAAATGAGATCCAACTGTCATGGCTCAAGCTTTAGACAGGAAAATGGCATTGCCACATTGAAAAGTGACATGTTTCCTGTGTACATTGCACACTACATTACACGTATACACATAATGTAAGATATATATATATATATATATATGTTCAGAAGGACAACTTCTCTATGTTTTAACCTGATTGAAGCTCCCACAAACCCACTCTGTCGCCCAGTTTGTCCTCACTTTACTGCTTGGATATGGATTATTCTGCCTCACTTCTCTTCAAAAGCATTGCAACAGTGGCTCGGCAGTGCGCTGCGCCTTGAAAATCTGAACATGACCAAGAAGATGTCGAGTAATCCGGGGTTAACGTGCGCGGTCAGATGGAAATCCTGCTCAGATTGCAAAGCAGCATGGGTGTCCGTCCGCCTCCTACACTGCCTGTCTGCAACATGACACAAGCTGCCAAATGCTGTAAGAGCACCAGTATACCAGGACCATATTATCACACCACAGCAGAGTCTGATTATAGCTGACAGCTGGGTACAGGTAAGCATGTACTCTGCTGCACAGCTGTGGCTCTTGACCTCGTATTACCTTTTATTTGTGCGGAAATATCACGTAAAAGCCCCGGGTTACCTCGACTCCACATCGGCTACAACTGGCAGGAGGTGTGAGGGATTTGGAAGCTTTGCAAGCTCTTTATATTTTCTAAAGAGTGAGAAAACAGTGACAGTTAATTACAATTAGGGGAATGAGTCTCCTCAATCTTACGCCAGACGTTTCTTTAGCCTTGAGGCTCTCCAGGCCTGAGACTCCATCACAGAAAAGAGACACAAATGAGAGAATTGGGACAAGAAAAACGTCTCACAAAAGGCAGCTGGATGCCCTCAGCACTGCAGTTTTACCTGAGCTCTTTGTGATCATTCACTCTTTGAAATCACCGGTTGTGTAACCGCGTTAACTGCTAAGCGTGATGAATCGCTGACTGGGCACTCTGAAAATCCATTTGTATCAGAGGTGTTTACAGTGGTGGAAAAAGGTATTCCCCTATGTATAGGTATCAATACTTCAGTGCACATTTACTCCATTACATGTTAGATGAGGAGATCGATACCTCTTTTATATTGTCTGTGAAACATAAAGCTACAGCCAGTAGAGAGTTCAGTTTAGTACAAAGACTGGAAACAGGGGAAAGAGCAAACGCATTTATTTTGCAAGGTTTCAAAAAGCTCACCAAATAGCACATTTTATTTCCTTAGTTAAATCGAAAAAGAAAAGAGATTGGAAAAAGGACCAACCGTTTTATGGGGCTTAGGTGACTATTGGCTCCAAATAGAGGACATTTAAGGAAGTTGCAGCTCGATTCGAGGAAAAAGCCTAGTATATAAGGCTCTTAAAATTACAGATCATCATTTAACACCTTGGTTTTTGTTAAGATTAAACAAGCAATGCGTAATATTGAACTTTAGAGTTGCTGGTAGGTGGATTTTGTTACTTTATAACAGAGCCATGCTTGCATTTTCCCTGTTTTTACTTTTCGTGCTAAGCTAAGCTACCTAGCTGCTAGCTGTAGCCTTATATGAAGCGTAAACCTATGCATCTTATCTAATTTTCTACAAAATAGCAAACGAGTGTATTCCTCTAAAATAGTCCGCTAGGTAGCATAAGATGTGAAGACTCAAGTCAAGTACCTGAATATTGCACGAGTAAATGTAGTTATTTTCCACCACTGACACGTCGCACAGTGACAGAACGCATGCAGGTTCTCTTTTTTTCTTCACAGACGCCCGTAGAAACATTTGTGGGGACATTTCAGGACATTTCAGGACAGCAGGCTAAATTAACTGGATTTTTTTTTTTTGTCTTGGGAGCTTAATAAATCTTGATGTGCTACTTTTTATGAAGAGGCATCACAGTGAGCAAGGAGGCGAACCTACAGGGAATCGGAGTTGCCTGGATGTGGCTCCACTTTTGGGAATTCCTTAGGCAGCTGAAACCCTGCGCCGGCGCGCACCTAAACCCGCTGGAGCAAAGTCATCGGGAACACCGGCGAGCGCTTGATGTTCCGACTGAATGGAGAGAACAAAAGCAACACAGAGTCGGCTGTGCCAATACATTCATCATACTCCGCTACCCACCCCCCCCCCATCAGCCAGGTTCACTGTTTACAACCTCCCACAGTAGTTGTGGAGTGATGGGAATTGAAGTGTAGCCACTGTAGCAGAGCGGGCATATTAACAAAACTTAATTTTGCTGGTGTCCGTACTTTATGTGTATTTCTGTAGACTACACTATTATTGGGGGAAAATGCAAATAAGGGTTTAATTAATTTACAAATATACCGCATATTTCATAATGTAATATTTTAAGACAGCCTTTTCTTTCTTCCCATTGCATATATCCTAGCAGAAATACAAGTAGTTAATGAATATCTATTTTAGTCATACATATACTTATATTGTCCTCATTACAGAGGTATTATTTCAAACTGCTCCAGTTGCCTATATGCACCGTAAAAAAGAATGTCTAAGCCCATTTTCCGTGGAAGAGGAGCCTGGAGAACATGTCTCTGTTAGATAAGTTAATTACCTCATATCCTACGGCTACACACCAGCTCCCTCCACCCTCCCTATGCAGGAGGAATGAAAACAACACTCCTACATGATCGAGCTGTACTATATGCTAATGCTAATTAACTCGCCGCTATTATCTTCATCCTGTAACATGCACCTGTTATCTAGCTAATCACAGAACCATCAACCATGTAGGTTTCACCCTGGCAACATACATCACAGGCCTCATTTATTTCACAGAACAGAGGATAAAGAATGCAGAGATGGAGTTTCTGTATCTTTTTTCCCAGCAAGAAGGTGTGTGTGTGTGTGTGTGTGTGTGTGTGTGTGTGTTGCTAGTTCAAAAATAGCAATGAATTCCAGTATTTTCCAGTTTGTGACTTAAGAGCTCAGCTTGGCAGGAGTACAATTGTAAAGTAGCTACAATTAGCAGTGATTGCACAAATAATTTTCTTTTTCCAAATAACAACATGTATATCCTTCACACCGCTTAATGAAATGACAGGTTGCCATGACACATTTGCATGTTCGCCGCTGTTCGACGTCTCAGCATGCTTACTGAAAACATTTACATGGCAACAATTGCACATGCAGGAGGGATTTTATGCTGTGCTCCCATATTACAAGTAAATTGACATGTGGTGAGTCATGTTTTATGGGGGTTTAATTGATTCCTCATTCTTTGTGCTACATCCTAGGCAGAGAATATTTACAGAAAAGATAATGTGACTGTCTCTTGTATGAAAGTGCCACTCTTGCACACTGCCATGAATAGTGGAGGCACTCAGCCAAAACAGGCAGTTTTGTCCACATGGAGCTTATATTTCCTCATGAGTTTGTTCTGAGTGATGGTCCCTTTCATGTTCTGTGTATGACTGTCATCGTACAATAAAATGGTATGTTTTTTTGCACTACGGATACAATTTGTTTTACAAGAAGCATTCTGGGCAGGCTGAGCGGTTCCTTAGCTGCGGCTCAAGGAAGCGCAGACTTACAAAGAGGCTCATTAGTTGTATTTTATTCTTCTTGACAGAATACATACATAAGACAATTTGCAGGTTTTAAACCCTCAATATTGAATAAAGATGGTTTTACAAAGATCCCCTTTTTATCAAATGAAAAACCTTCCTGTCAGGATCTTTATATTTGGTATCATGTTAGTTTGAGAGGACATAAACGACATAAGTGACCTTGGAATGATTTTACCTTTTTTTAATTAGATGGACCCTGACAAAGAAAGGGTTTTGCCAAAATAGCCTTACATGAAAAGACCAAAACATCAATGCATTAAAAAAGACATTGACATGAACACTGTTCATTTTTTGCATTATTCCAGAAATACTTGGGTTTCACAGACTTTCCATGCCAAGGCCATGGCCCAATTTTATAGTATGCATTTAAACATTTAACGAACACAACAAATGTTTTTAATATGTTATGCATTCAAAATAATGATAATTTGTTTTTGAATACATTTGTTTTTGCATTTCCCCTCCTAGTTGATGCCATCTCACTGATTGACATACTACAAAAATCACTGTGCTTGGGCACAAATCTGTATTACTCCACTGCTGAAAAGAGCCCAAATAAATACACTGCTTACACCTGTTTGAGTAATGTTTGCTAAAAACTACAGTGCCCAGTTGCTTAAAGAAATTACTTCAAAAACAGGACCACTATTTGTAAGCCATTTTGAAAGAGTTACGTCTCCGTTGAGAACAAATGGGCCATCATACACGGGGAAATCCGAAAGTATTGAGTGATGGACGATAATGAGGTCTTTAGGGATTTGTTGACTAAGAGAAACACATTGAATAATGCTATAAGTATTCTTTGAGTAGCCTAAAACACCATCAACCCAAATGAAAAGAGGACATAATGATGGAGGTGGTGGTTGCTGATCATTAAGAGTCAGTGAAGAGACACGAGGCTGTGTTGTGGGAGTGTCTGGCGGGAGAGTCTGAGTGTTGGACATAAGCACTTTGTGCAGAGTGGCCCCTGGTTGTTATGGAAACAACCCTTTCTTCATCATTATAACATGTTGTCTGAACAGTGTTTTTAAATGGAAAAAGACAGAAAAAAAGCTGCATAACAAATTAGTCCTTGACAAGTTTGGCAACCACTTTTTCTTTTGGCAAAAAGCCACTTTTCTCTGCAGATTTTGAACAGCTTGTTCTATCACTAAAGAATCCAGCAGCCCAACTGTGACAGAAGAAAGACTTTTGTAAATAGTCCTAATTCTGACTGAGAATTTACATATTCCCTGAGTGACATTAAAACCCCATTTTAAACAGTTGCCGTTAAATAGTCCCCACTTCGATTTGTTTATGGAGCTTGAGCTGCACATAATCCTGCATGTCAGCGCTGCTTTGCTTGAACCCTTTTCGCATGTTGTCTGTGCACTCTACAAATACACTAACCCTCCGCACACACACCTTTACACACAGACGTGCTGCACACACACTGCAGAGAGAGTCAGCATGAGGGCTCGGCGTCACCCCTGTGTGAGGCGTGTTTTTACTGGATAATCCCAACTCCACCTCAGAAGAGCTTTAAATTGGGGGGGGGGGGGGGAGTGCTCCTCCTTTCCTTGATATCTTGCTGGCTTAATGACTAATAAACCCTCGTATTGGTGCTCAAAGTCAAAGGAGCTGCTAACACAAGCAAAACAAACAAGTCTAATAAACACAGCTAAATGCAGCCCTTAAAAGTCACAAGTGCAAAATATTGATGAACACAAAGGGCGCGTGTTTATTTTTCACTTAATTCTAAAGATGCATTATTATGGGGTGTTCTGGAGCTCTAATGCTGCAGCAGCCTTTGCCTCTTCAATGTATCATTACCCCCCTCTGGTGGTCTATACAGGAAACAAACTCTGAGAGCCACAAGGGGAATATATTTAAAACATCTTTACTACCTCATTGTTATGACCCAACACATTCTGCCTTAGTGTTAAACAAGGAGAAACAGTATAACACTTGCTGTAGATTTTATTAGTCGAGCAGAGTACTGTGACTCATTTCCAAGTCAGCGGCTGGAGGAGTTGCTTCAGTATGCAATGTGCTCCGTCTCTTTTCCTCACTGCCTCTCACTCTTTCATTCACAGTTGAATTCATTAGCTCTGCTGCCATGTTGCCGACGCGGCGAGGAATGTCAATTAAGGTGACGGAACAGATATTAACAGACGTCTGCTAATAACGTCAACTGATGTTATCAGGCGGAGAGCGATATTAAAAAGCTCCCTTTCTCCAGATGCCCTCCTCGTCTCCTCCTGAGTTATAGCTTTTCTCTCCATCCACCATCTTCCCTCCATTGCCCCTTCCCTGTGGCTTCTCTATACCCTGTCACACATGGCCTCCTCCAGCCCATTACGCTTTGTTTTGTGTCATGCCTGTGGTCGCCGGGGCGAGCAGCGTATTGGATGATTTCAATCCATCTCAGGAACCCCTTTCCTCCTCGCTCTTTTTCTCGGACAGACACTTTCTCTGTTTATCTCCATCTCCCCTCAGCCCTCACTTCTCCATCTGTGCCAGTGCGCCAGTGCACCAGTACTGATATGAGCAAAAGTAGAGTTGCTAACTTTCCCTTCAATCCCACCTCATATAGAGCTTGCCTAAAATTCCATTTACACATGGTATTAACATGCACTCGGCCAAGCCCAGCAGCCCGCTGCTACACCATTAAGCTCACGAAGCTAACATCACTGTCACTAACTGCACTCCATGAGTAAATTACCATTTCATTTACAGAAGAAAAAGAGAAACTCTTTCAGAGAGAATAAGCCAGGTCCATCCAGAATGTTCCACTGATTCAGCAGCGAAAACACCTTCAAAAGATAAAGCCTCCAGATAACAGTGTAAAAGTGGGGAATTTAATTAAAAGGAGCACCAGTGTTCCTGTAAAGCGGGGTTGCCTGTTAATTCACTGTGAACTCGTTCAAAGAGCACAAACAAACAGCTGTAGGTTTACCTTTACTGTAGACACTAGTGCATCTTTAAAGCAGTTAATGATGTGCCAACAGCCTTCAACAAGCTTTATCACTAGAAATGTCACATTTTAGAAAAGGTATATCATATATCATTTTTACTTCCCCAACAAAAGTATTAATATAATAAACACATGCACCAGGCAAACCATGTAACCGACTAGTTTTTAACTCCACAAAACCAACCTGTATGAAGATGATCTGAATCCAATGCATAGGAGAAAGGACAACTAGGGGCAGGATTTAGATAAGGGTCAACATGAATAACCATGGACAAGGGAGACTGGGCAACAAATGCAGTATAACTTCAATTGATTAGCTTTACAATAATTGTTTGTATGAGTACATCAGATCAGGAGGCCTTTACATTAACACCTAGAAAATGAGCATACTTGTGATCTTGATCTGATATGTGTTTTGCGTGAAATTACACCTAGCATTTCCTTCTCCAGATACAAATCACATGTTGCTAGACTCAAGTGAGCCTGTTAAAATGCTTCCTTGATCAAGAAAGTAGAGCCCAGACAACTGCATCATGTTGTGGGGACACACTGCGTTTGTTGGCAGACATTGAGATCTGATCACAGGTTTGACAGAACAAGTTATCTGCATAATGAAGACCTGCATGGGGTCTAAAAGATTCAAGGTTGGTTGGTACCATTTCTTAATCTTAGTCATGCAAGTGATGGTAAAAGGTCATGACGTGTACAAAGGAGCCCTAGGGACTTGCTCACCTGGAGTCACTAGGGAATGGGGTTAAATAATGAACAAGCTTGTGACAATGAGTGACTCGAGAATCTTAGCTTTGGAAGAACCACACAAGCATACGTCAGCACGATTCATACATGAACAGGCATACCTCAACCCTGCTTTTCTCTGTATCTTTATCCTGCTTTTGTCATTGCACACCAGTTGCTTTCAGCTGCATGCGTTCGCCATTTCCCAAGGGCTTTTACTTTACTCCTCTCAGCACCATACCTCCTCCCTTCCCTGCTTCTCCGCGTCTCAGGAATCAGACACAGGTTTGCCACTGCTGAGGAAGCAACCGTGGTAATCCTCAGGCTCAACTTCAAAAAGAGCCTCTAAAGACTACACTCTCTACGGTTCTGGCAACTCAGTCTGCTACCTCTGCTGGGGGAAGGGGGGTAAAAAAAAAAAGCACACTTCTCTCACCTGCCTGTTTTCCTCTTCCCAGATACTTCACTCAACTAACTTCTACTTTATCAGCACTAAATGTTCCTCAGCTCAACTCCTCACAACAAATGATGCTTCCCCATGCCATTGACAACACACCTCTCTGCAAGGCAGGGGAGAGAAATGAAAACTGATGGCAGGAATGAAAATAGTAAGACAGACAGGTGGAGAGGAGGAAAAAGTGGAAGACAATACAGTAAAGAATAGAGCTGCTGTTGAATGGAGGAAATAAAGACGATACAGTGTCCCCAGTTTTACAGTTGTTCTCTGAGGGGAAGCTGAGACACTGTCAGCAGATCTTTACACAGCTCTGCTATGCAGAAGAGATGGAGTAGCTTACAGCTAAAGTGAGATAACCATTCAATTATTTCTGATTACAGCGTTAATACCCCCTTTACACTGGTGTTGGTTTACTGCGGGCATAAACACTTGGGCATCAGTATTAATGAAATCTACAAAAGTGCTGTGACCGATACATTCACTTGTTGAGTAAATGTGCACATTTTCTGGTTTAATATTGCTATCCCCAGTGCTAACTGTCCATGGGCGAAGTCAACTCTGCTTATTAGCTAGGTTATAGGACACAAATAGAAATATTTAGTAAACTGCGCAACTTTATTGTCATGTTAGCGTCTTTGCTAACTATCATACTAACTGACAGTTATTGTTCTGGCTTGCTAGAGTGTTTGGCATTAGCTTGTCCTACCATAGTTTTTTTTGTTATTTAAACAGCCTAATGGTCAAATTATATTTAGTATTTTCTACACAAATGTTCTATCTTGATATTAGGGCTATCTGTACGTTGTCTTTGTTCACAGTAGTCGTTCCGAATATGGCAACAGGATTAAGAACCAAAACGGAAATACACAAGTAAAGACATTCGAAAATGTAGCCAAAAAAACATTCTTACCAGGAAAATTAGAACAAGTCCAATGGGGCATTGAAGTTAGGCAGGTCAGGAACAAGCAGTTGGTGAAAACTTGTACAATACTTAAAATAAAAATCAACTTTTAAAGGCAAAGAAAGTAGCTGAAATCCAACGTGGACTACGTATAGTAGCATAGCACTGGTGCAATTGAGCAGGTGATTAGTGGTTAACGAGATGCAGGTGTGCGGATAGAGGCGATGAGCACGTGACCAATAGGGCGACATCTGGTGGACAGGCAGGGTATAGCAAAGACAGGAAAGTTTCAATAGCCAACAGGAGGGAAGAATTTCTGAGTCTAAAGGCAAAAACAACATGTTTTCACTATACTGTGCTTTATTAAAGTCATTTAATTGTAATACATTTGAACTTGAACTTATAGATCTAATAGAGACAACTACCAAGTATTTTATAAAAAAATAGCTATCATCTTGTAAGCCAATTGGAACCATGTATATACTTCCTATCCATTTTCTGTTTATCTTTTTTTTTTTTTACACACATTAATCATAGTATAATGAAATGTAAAATAAATCCCATGGAGGGATAAATATACATTAAATTCCCCTCTGAATTGTCCACATCCCTACAGATATATAATTTGTGTGATGCAAAATCTCCATCTGACATGCGATATATTATGTTCACTTTATACTTCTGTACCCTTTTTGATTTCTATTTTCTCATTCTTTGTGCTAATTCTGTGAATTTTACCCAGAGGTGCTGTACTGCTACGCCCGAATGCAACCCCGCCGCTTCCCCCATTTTGCAATCACCCATCGCCCACGTGTCATTGACTTAATCTGTCCCTGTAGATGGTATGCTCCAACAATATGAATGATGAATTATTTATTTAATTACAACGGTCTGGCCTGCCTTTCTGAATAAAAAAGCCATGAATTAAGTTGTTTTATACAGCTGATGCCACAAGGCACAGGCCTCTCTAGCAAGGTGTTTCTGCTCTCATTGAGAGGCGGTAGCATCTTTGAAGGCAGAAAGACTCAGACAGGCGATACTTAAACATTTAAAAAGGAGGAGGCCAACTTCAAAGGAATGGCCTCGCACAATCAGTGTAGCCCTTTCCTTTTCAATTAGAACACAGTCTGCCAGGCTGGCATGCTCACCTAAAGGCTGGGCTAAGGCCGTGAAATATTGATGGCCCCTTTCTCGGGAGTGAGAAGAACGCTTTGTGCTAGGTTCCCCTGGGGGAGTTTATGTGTGTAAGATTTTTTTTTGATGGCAGACAGCCGAGTGGGTGATTTGTTTGTGTGATCTGAGTGGGCGTGCATTGACGCACCACTAGTGGCTAGCACCAAATTCAATCAAAAGTGTCTCGGCAAATACTCCTCTATTTCGCCAGCACATAAATGTGCCCATGTCTTTGTATCTTTCAGCCTGAGAGTAATTCTTACTTGTGATCTGCTCTGTTTTACAAATCTATCTACAGTATTTCACCTTTGGCTGCGGCGTGTAAACTCAAAGAAGGGCAATCTTTGCAGAAATCAAAGCACTTTGCCTGTAACCACTAGTAAACAAGACCTCATTATTTTTCTATAATGTGTGATCCTGCAATCATCAAGGATGCAGAACAGACATCTGCATTGGTAATTGCACCAGCACGTGTTCAAACTATGAACAGCACTTAACATCTGAAACATTAAAACCTTAAAACTTTTACAAAACTTTTTTTGTTGATGTTGCCTTATTAGTGCAACTTGTGTTTTGGGGCTTTGTAATTAATTTGAGAGTTTTATTTTGCTCTACACTAAGACATAAGTCGAGCCGGGTGTTTCTTTAAGGCTGAAAGGAGAGGTAGGATGTACATTCTTTATTTGGAAAGGATCTCATGTACACCATCAAACCACTTTGAAGGAAAAATGTTTTGGCAGAACTAGTTCTCGCTTTTCTCTCCCTCTGTTATATAAAAAATAGATACCTTAACACATCCAGACATACAAATTGAAGTTTCAAAAGAGTTCTCAAATAGACAAGGTGTGAACTTTGACATTCATCCCTGAAGACATCCTCACTCGGCCTGCCAGGATGTGAATCTGAAGACAGAGAGCGAGAGCAGCAGATTGGATGTGATATTAGTGAGGGCTCAGGCAAGTGGAGGGTTATATACTTAGTCATACGATGACACAGCCCCTAATGGGGCAGAGAAGCGATGCACTGATATCCTTAATTGATGGATTAGGAGCGTATAATTCCCCGCAGAGAGAAGAAGATCAAGAGAACGGAGGAGATAGTAAGCAGAGGCAGCGAGAGCTTGAAGATGACCTGAACGGTTAATTGAAAAGGGAAATTCCCAGGACATTTCATTTAAATGAGATTGGGGGACCAAATGAAAAGTGAAGAAAGAGATATGAGCAAGGTTAGAATTTGGGGGGCAAAACAAGCAATAAACAAGAGACTATTGCTGTGAATTAATGAGCTTCCTGCTGTACTTAGACTTGCAATTTTTAGTGCAATAATGCAAAATATGGCAACATTCCTGTGTACCTGGATGGTTCCAACCTTGCCTTTGAAAACGGCACTATTTTGGGGTGGTTAATTGAGCAGTGTTTAATTATTTGATATTGCAATCGATAGCAACGGTCACTTGAGGTAAGTGGACAGAATCTTTGACTTAAGGCTACCATGTATTCATAGTATACTTCATGGCAGTTGAGTCAGGGAAGTGTCCAAATTGAGAAACAAAACTTTATCAAATAGTGATGATATTAAAGCGCTGGTAATGAGTATAAAGCAAACAAAGGCTGCTATTGTGACTGGCCATGGAAGATGGATGTGATGAAGCAATGAAGAGAGGGCCTGGGAGCAGCGCACCATTTATACATCAAGAGTGAAAGGTATTCCACAGCAGAGACGTGGATGGATGGGTGGAGGAGAGAGGAGAGACCTCTAGAGGGAAGAAGCAGATCCCTGTCTAAAACTCCCCTTTCATCCGGCCCACACAGTGCCAGATCAATCCCAACGCCCGCCCATCATTAGGCATCAAAGGGTTGTAGGAGGGGGATCCTGTCTGCACACGACTAATCCCCTTTAAATGCGCCTTCTCAAGGAACAAAGCCGCCATTACAACCACAATGCATTTCTGGATAATCTACACTTTCTCTTCTGATGCTTCACGACCATCAAAGCGAGCGAGGTGGCAGAAAAAGTTACAAAAGAAGACAGGATTTCCACTCTTGTAACTCAGGATGAATAGTGGCACCTTTCAAAGCGCTTGTTTACTCTAAATGTGCGCAAATGTTAGCCCCTCCAGAGAGACAAGTGCAGCGTTTGATTGTCTCCATTTATAGCCCTGAATTCCTGGTTCACATTGATAAATGTTCCGACATCGACTTAGGGGACATGTTAAACAAGGTCAGCCGCATTGCTGCGAGAACAATCATTTCCATCGCCACAGATGACAAATGGAGTTGGTAGCTTGCATTATTGTCAAGAGATTCCCCCCCTTTCCCTTCAGCCTCTCACTCTATTTTCTGTACTCTGTGTCTCGTACTGTTCCTCCCAGAAACCCATGAATAAATAATTCAAGCCACAGATTTTTCATTTTATGACTGAATATGATATTTATCCCTTACCCGATCTTGCCACCCACCCACCGCTCTCTGAAGGAGCAGATAAAACACTGAATGCCACAAAAAAGACATTTTAAAAAGCCCTCAACATTTGTTTCGCTCCAGGATCATCTCTTGAGCCCCAAAATGTTGTCTCAGCACCACTTGAGTTGCTTTGTTTCTTCTTAAGTATAACTATTCCCCTCCTCTTCTTATCCACCCCCTCATCCTCGCGTTTCCCTCTTGAATCTTGATCTGAGGCAGTTGACAAACTCTGAGAAGAAAGCAAGCGATCTTGATACCTCCGTGCATCTCAATAATGGAGCAACTTGATATGAGAGCCTTGTTATCAGGGCCCTCTTTGCTTAGTGCATGTTGCATCCCATCAGTCAATGGGTTAAGAAGAGAGGGAGGGACAAAGAAGGAGGGAGGGGGTTATGGTTGGGTTATCACAGCAATGGGATTAATGGGTGTGTGGGGTTTAAATTGGCTCTCGATGACAGAGGGAGGCCTCACCGTGTTTCTATCAGTTATCGGCAGGTTCCCCCCCCCCCACCCCTTACATCCCAGTCTCAGTCTCTTCTCCCTTTCCCTTTTTACTCCTTCTCCTGTAGCTGCAATTTATTCTCAACCTCTTACCATCTCTCTCTGAACACCCCACACATCAATCTCTCCTCCCCCCCCCCCCCCCCTCTTCGTCACTCTTTGAATCCAATACTCCAGACAGCATGACGTCCAAATTAAAGAACGTGATGGAAGCCAATAAAAGTACACAGCCTGGTGCAGTAAGTCAACTGCGTAAATGGACCAAATGAGCATTTTCAATATTTGATAACTGAGTAACGTGTCGGGAAGAGTGAGGGGAAATATACCAGGGTAATGGTTCCCGAGCTATTTTGTCTGACAAACCCCTCAAATCCCTTCATGCAAATGAAAGTAGGCCTATTGAACAGCACACATCCTGTTCAAGTGCATTTTCACAACTTTTATTGTAGATAACTACCGTTTTTTATCCGTTTGTAGTGTATTACATTCACTAATGCTAACCAGTTTAACTGCTGGTCCACTACTTTTACTCAGTGTTAGCTATTTTTTAACTGTTTATCATAAAAGTCTAATGTAGCTAACTATTTCATCTTTTAAGCTAGTAGCTTACATCTGCTTAGTTAACTTTTCTACTGTTTCATTCAATACTTTTACTGGTGCTTACATTGCCACTCTTTATGTAGTAAGCTATGTATACTTTAGCTAACTATTTCAACTGTTCATATAGATAGCTATATCTACTTTCTTTAGCTAAATATCTCAAGAGTTTATCTATAAAGCTATATCTACTTTCTTTATCTAACCATCAAGAGTTTATCTATAAGCTATCTACTTTAGCTAACTATTTCAAGAGTTTATCTAGAAAGCTATATCTACTTAGCTAACTATTTCAAGAGTTTATCTAGGGAGCTATATCTACTTTAGCTAACTATTTCACGAGTTTATCTAGGGAGCTATATCTACTTTAGCTAACTATTTCAAGAGTTTATCTAGGGAGCTATCTACTTTAGCTAACTATTTCACGAGTTTATCTAGGGAGCTATATCTACTTTAGCTAACTATTTCAAGAGTTTATCTAGGGAGCTATATCTACTTTAGCTAACTATTTCACGAGTTTATCTAGGGAGCTATATCTACTTTAGCTAACTATTTCATGAGTTTATCTAGGGAGCTATATCTACTTTAGCTAACTATTTCACGAGTTTCTAGGGAGCTATATCTACTTTAGCTAACTATTTCACGAGTTTCTAAGCTATATCTACTTTAGCTAACTATTTCACGAGTTTATCTATAAGCTACCTCTACTTTAGCTAACTATTTCAAGAGTTTATCTAGGGAGCTACCTCTACTTTAGCTAACTATTTCACGAGTTTATCTAGGGAGCTATATCTACTTTAGCTAACTATTTCAAGAGTTTATCTAGGGAGCTATATCTACTTTAGCTAACCATCAAGAGTTTATCTAGAAAGCTATATCTACTTTAGCTAACCATCAAGAGTTTATCTAGGGAGCTATATCTACTTTAGCTAACCATCAAGAGTTTATCTAGAAAGCTATATCTACTTTAGCTAACCATCAAGAGTTTATCTAGGGAGCTATATCTACTTTAGCTAACCATCAAGAGTTTATCTAGAAAGCTATATCTACTTTAGCTAACCATCAAGAGTTTATCTAGAAAGCTATATCTACTTTAGCTAACCATCAAGAGTTTATCTAGAAAGCTATATCTACTTAAGCTAACTTTGTGAACAGTTTATTCTCTACTTTAACTGTAGTTAACTATTAACTGTTTACTATCCTACTGTTACTATAGCTTACTATTTGAAATGTTTATCCTGTACCTAACTATTTTAACTATTTATCTACTATGTATATAACTACTGTATTTGAACAGTGTAAGAATTCATAAGCGGATGCCAACTATTTCAACTGTGTATTTATTACTTTTGGTTAACTATTTCAATGGTTAAAATGTAGCAAATTATTTCCACAGTTTATTCATTATTTTAGCTAGCTGTTAAAAACACTTTTGATTTAGTTGCTCCTTAATTTTCTGTGGTATTCCTAAGCAACTGCAGAAATACCCCCTGGGGTCCAAATATCACTGGGATGAAATATCACTAATAGGGCATCCTCTGCTTCCACCAAAACGGAATAGACACATCCTAACAGGTGCAGCACCAGATTATTCTATTTAAAACTTTTCTGAGAAAGCCAGTCCAAGGTTTCCAAGAATGCTAGCTGTATCTTTTAGGAAGAAGAACTTTGTCAGAGATATATATTCACTACTCACTTTGAAAGGCTCATTCATCTTAAAGAAACTTTCGCTCATAGCAGCAGATGGGCTCGGAAGGAACCAATATCAAAAAACACCCCGCAAAAGACTAATTAATTCTTGCTCTTGTCAGTCTGTGTTTTATTTGAAAGAAATGGAGGAAGGGGCTTTAACATGGTAAAACCAAACTCTATTTGAGTGGAAAAGAAAGCCCAAAATACAGCCATTTTACTCACAGTCACTGCTAACTATGAGACATCCTCGTCGTCATGGAGGGTCTGTGTTGATCAGCTCAGTCCTCCTTTTGTGTGTGTTTTTCTTTATGTCCCACATCCCCTCCATCACAAAAGTCCCCTGTAGGTCTCCATTATCCCTTGCAAATCCTATCAGTTCCAAAACACACACAGGGTATTTCGATCATGTTTGGAAGTGGTTGATTCAATTTCCTTGTTTTTTTTTTAGCAAATAATGTGAGCCATTCAGACAGCTACAGTATGTGGATTCACAAACATCTGCTGCTAATGGAAAAAATTGATGGAATATGGAGAATATGTGAGAAATTAGCTGGTGTCAGTTGCAAATTTGATTTGAGGAAAATGTAGACCATGCCTAGTTTACTCCTTTTTTTAATTATACAGATGTTAATGTAGGTTGTTTACTGTATAATGCTACAGTTGTGGTCAACATTTTGGACCCAGCAGATTTGATCACATTTTCAGAAGACCAATTATAAGTTCATAAAAGAACCAAACTTCATGATTTTTGTTTTGTGACAAAGTAGTATGTGCTCCAATCATTCTATCACAGAAAAATACGAGAGGTAGAAAGTATTGAAAAGTCACGACTGTCATGAAATACATGTTCTTTACAAGTGTATGTAAACTTTTGACCACAACTGTATCCAAGCGTCCCTCAGGACACAGCCCAAAATCAAATCAGAGTTTAAAAAGCTGATAACTGACAACAGTGAATTCAGAGAAACAATTTATATTTACACTACACTAGTATATACTACACTTCATATATATTGAAGAGTGTTTGCAAGCTTTCATGACTGTGGCCTGGTTTTGACATATAATAAGCGCTGAGTGCAAGGACTTGAAAGTCAGTGTTTGCTCTTTGTGTTGTGTGTCTTGTTGTGGGGGGGGGGGGGGGGGGGGAGCGGCATCTTTACACATGGCTTCCCCTCAGTGAAGGCGAAATGAAGGGGAGCCCTCAGGGCAAACACAAAGGCAGGAGCATCTGAAAGAGACTGAGGTGAGCATAAACACAGACAAAGACACAAATGTAAACAACAAGCATTTTGAGGAAATTGCAAATGTGCATGCACACAATGATGAATATCAGCCTTTGTTAATAGGTCTGTTCAGGCCTTTTCAGCACCATGGACAGCACCCTCCTACAGTATATAATGAGAAAATGTGTGCTATTTCAAGGTCAAAGAAGACAACTGACGGTGTGTTTAAGATTGAAGTCGTTTTTTCCTTAGAGAACAAACTATCTTTGAACATCATATTGCGTTTTATATAAATAAACTTAGGCTGAAGTTAGGTTTCCATTATAGAAGCAAATGCTGTTTTTCTTTAGGTGCAATATATGAATCAATTCAACTCAAAAATGTATCAGAAATTGATAATAGTTACATTTTATGCAAGTTTATCTTCTTTGAATATGTTGGAGTCAGTGTACCATGCTGCATTATAACTTGAACATGTCACAAGTAGCTCCTTATTAATGTTCTCCTACTGACTTCTAAAACTACAAGTATGTCCAACTCTCTGACACAAGGACACATTATGTACATCGTTCCTTGAACCTGCACTGTCTTTGGTGAAAGTGCTTTTAAAGGACCCTCATCCTGGTGTGAGCTCGAGTCACCTTAAGCATCGATGATTTCAAAAACAAGATTAAGGACCATATGACCGCTGAATGGACGTGTCCTCTACTGAACACTGCTATTGTTTGATATCATGTTCTGTTTGTTTGTAGTCTGTTGCCTTCTTCTTTGATGTGAAGTGTTCTGTAACGTAAATTTGGGATCACAATGGGAATATCCCGTGTAGAGAATATATAAATAATATGTACATCAGAGGAGGATGCTGTATCAGTGGCTTCTGCACCACCTCTTAATGTATAAGGCTCTAAATAATGTTATTTCAACTGTTCAAATCAGTGTATTAGTTTATCTGTCTATTAACTCAGAACTTCTGTACTTTGTGGACAAAACAAAGTTTATCATTGTACCATGTAACGGATTTAAAAATAGGTTTAATCTCTGCTAAACTTCACTTTGATTGCAGCGTTTGCCTTAAGTAATATTTTATAAAGCAACTATTATGTTATCAGAGTAAAATGTGCTACTCCAACTTCAGGATAAGAAGAGTTGCCAAGGTTACTGTACTTGATATTTACCTTTTACCGTATAATACAAAAAGCATATGATATAAGTATGTTGTGATAATGGCTGTTTTATTACCAGCTGACTAGGCCCAAAGTGTGAACAAAGGTTAAGACTTTTCTTCCTTTTGATTGAAAAAGCTATACTACGTTGAAGATGTACTTCTTAACATGAGATGTGCTTAAGCCAATAGCTAAATGCATGAAAATAATGAAGTTGACTTGTGCGAAGCAAGGTTAGAAAATAGTGCAGACAGATTTACTTTAACATTATAAGTCTACCATAGTGTGAGTTAGATTTGCATCTCTACTTTACAGAAAAGACAACATTTCTGCCGAAACAGAAATCCCTCCCATTGTTATCTACTTTTTTCTAAGCAGAAAGTTGCAAGTAAATTAAACAAACTTTCAGCAAACAGCAGAAGAAGTACTTTATTGCCACCATCATTTTTTCTGGTTGTGGATTTATTTCTCTCCGTCACCCCTTCTTCCCCCCTCTGCTGATGATTTGTTGCGATTCCAAGAGACAAAACATGGAAATTGCACAGAGGGGATCAGGAATTTACTTCTTGATAACATCTGTTACTAACTCTTCCGCTCAGCATGCAGAATCAGTTGCCCCTGTATACCGTTTTCCCCCTTTATCTTATTTATTTGGAGAAAGAGTTATATTGTCTCATACTCCACAAGGTGCACCTAGGAAACTCTGTGCACTGCTACACGGGAACTTTATGGCCGTCCCTACCCAGAATGGCAATTAGCTGCGGTAGACTGGGGAAAAACACCGAGCAGAGTTGGTATGCAGAGAGCTCTGCAAAGTTAATGGACTTTTAAATCGACACTGTGCGCCAAATTCCCTTATTAATGCCATCCCTGGTCCCTGCCTACGCCACCGTTTGATTTCAAAGGTCATCTCTCAAATGTCAACATAGGCATGGTAAATAGAGTACATGTGTATGATGCATGCACTGTTTGTCGAAAGAATGTGAAGTAAATGAGAGGCGAATAGGAGAGGGGCCCTAGTGACTCGTTTTCACCTTTATTTATATTGTATTATTATAACGCATGCTAGTCCCCAGCACTGGCCTGCTTTTGGAGCTTAAATACACAAAGCTATATACTACCAGTGTAGTTTATAAAATGTACGTATTGAAGAATCAAATATATAATTGTTCTCTAGAGTCAAAAAAGTCGGTATGCTTACAAAAAAGGCATTCATTTTTGAGTGTGCTGTAAATGTACAGACGTTGAAATGCACAAAGGAAATAGAGGAGCTGCTAACGGCCCAAAAAAATGAAAACGGATTGTAAATAAAGATGAAATCGCTTCAGTAATAGATCTAAGAATACCAAACTAAACATCTACTTAACAAAATATCTAATGGTTAGCTAATGTCTGCTAGCTTATATGCTAATGCTGACCTTACTTACTTACTTACTGATTAAGTGCATTGAACAAATCCATGACTGGATGTGTCAGAACTTTCTCCAATTAAACAAAGATAAAACTGAGGTAATGGTTTTTGGAGCCAAGGCAGAACGTATAAAAGTTAGCGCTGAGCTTCAGCCTGCAATGTTCAAAACAACAGATAAAGACTTTGCTTTTTGACGCTGCTTTGAATTGAACTATTCACATCTTAAACTGCACTGTAATTTTATCCATGTATTTTTTCTTTTAATGTTTATTTTATTATCTTTGCTTTTTAATGACTGATTTTAAATGCCATTTTCTTAATGTCTTTCATTTTTTGTAAAGCACTTTGAATTGCCTTGTGTTGAAAGGAGCTATATAAATAAACTTGCCTTATAGTGTTATATATTAGCTAGCAAGCTAACAGTGTTCAGTTCTGCTAAAGGAGTAATAAACCAAGGATGTGTTATCGCTTTAAATGCTTGTTAAAACTATAAAAGGTACTTTTTATTAAGGTCTTTTGTTAGCTCAGGAATATATAACAGTAGATTCAATTTGGCTTGTTAGTTTGTATAGCTAAAACTTAAGGTGAAAACCATGTTATTATATCCGATACTTATTCATTAACACACTTGTTTGTCTGCAGGCAATACAACATTTCAAAATGTGATTACCGCCACTCAAAGGTCATTCAATGGATGTGATTTAGGGTTAGGGTTTTTACTGAAGCGTAATTGCATAGAAAAATTCAGCAAATGATAGGCATTCGACGCTATTCTCAAAAGTGCCTTACATTAAGTGAAATAAGCTTCAAGGTAATCTCTAAATGTCCAGGCTCACAATGCTACTTTACAACAGCTGTATTTCTCTTTTGGTCTGTAACTGCTTCAATTCAGTAATGTCGAACTCATGCTATATTTGAGTGAAAATATCATCAATATCAAATAAGCAAATAAGCCGAGTAGCTTCGATTAAATCTGCCTATTTAATTTTCTTTCAAATATAATGCTATGGAGAAATACCTTTTCAAGTTTTCAGGGGCTTTTTTAATTAAAACCCCGGTATCTTAGTCTGCAATAAAAATGTTTTGCATCTTTTTTTAATTTGCCTTACTTTATCTGAAAGATCTTCACAGAAGTCATCTGTTATGACCCCGAAGACTAAAACAATTTCAGGGCATAGTCGGAGAATAAGTTGGATATGTGAAGTGAAGAGGCGCTGAACTAAGATGTAGTAATTGGTCTGCACCACAACAAGAGGAAGTGAATATAAATAGACATGTACTGGAAATATCAAGCCAGCGAAGGTGTTCCACAGGAAAGGAACAAAATACAGATTTAATGAATTACGCTATAACAGCCCGTCAAATCACCATGATGGACATCTCATGACCAAGTTTGGAGCGGGGAGGGAGAGTATGCACGACTGCAAATCTTTGCGTCCCGCCCCAAGGCTACGAGCTGAGAGTTTTGACCCCGTGACTTTGACAGACTACGGAGCGGATAGCGCCACGGGCCAGAGTAACTGGACGAAGACGTGTAATGTATAATGGAAACACCACATCATTTTGTCTGGGCCACAAAAAAAATAAAAAAATCCACCTAGATCCATTAATCTGTCGAAGTGAGGATGTGCTGTGAAAACGCACATCCTATAGATTGCACTGATGTAGCTCGAGGTGCAGCGGGACACAAAAAGAAGAAGAAATTGAGGAAGAGAGGGGGAAAAGGCGGGATTTAAACATGGCCTCCAGCAAGCAGACTGTATCTGTCTATTTTAATTTGCTTTTTCCTAATTATCTGATTACTGCCTGTGCCTGTGGATTCATTCCCTTCTCTAAATGCAGTCCCAGATTGTGCTAAAAAAATCTCTTTTATTGTTTGGCAGTGCAAACCTTCCACACAGTGAAGGGGCCTAACTCAAATAGCCTCATCCTTAATAAAAAACAATGTTTCCCTTTTGTTTTGTTAATACGCCCGGAAGGCAGAAGCATTCTCATCTCCTGTCCCACTTGAAATGCTCATCAGGCGTTTCCAGATGTTTCCCTCTGCCCTTTTAACTGCCTGCTTTGTTGTCAAGAAAACAACAACAAGTTTTGTCTCATTAATTATTGTTTGCTCTCCGCCTCTGCGTCGTTGTGTCTTAAATGCCATGTTTGGTGCCCGTAATAGGAGATGTGTTGTGCATTTGTTTCAAGCAGCGGGGACGCTAATGTGGAGGGAAAGTTTAAAAAAGGAAGTAGAGAGGGAAGTGTCATGGCGTGGTGAGAGAGGGATATAAGGAGAGACAGAGCGAGCAAAGAGAAGAACATTAAGAATGCAACCTGCCGGTGATCAGGTCGAGGTTGGCGGCGCGAGTTTGTAAAGTGGCAGCTGTGAACGCTTGTCAAAGGAAATGCAGGTCAACATGTAGCCATGTCCCTCGCCATCATAGTGGCCATGAAAGGGAAATCCACACAGCTTAGATTCTACGTATGTGTCAGATTCCTCTAAATGTTTGCCTGCCTTCATTGATTTCCCGTCCCTCCGGCTTGATTGATAAGCTGCGCGCATTCATCTATTAGTTTTGGTCCTCCAAAGCAACTACTCAAGATGAAAGGGACAGAATGCCTTAGCAGTGAGAGTCTGCGTCTGTGTGTGTGTGTTGTGCGCTCCGAGGCAGCTGCCTGTCTACCATTGTCTAGACAGAGTCATGTGCCTGCATACTGAGAGAGGAGGTGACTCGCCGAAAGCTGCCTGTGTTGATAATTCTCCACGACGCTCATTTGCAGTGACAGAGACCCAAAAGTTAGTTGCGGCAGAAACTTTGAAAAAAATGAAAGCGGTTCAGGGATTTAAAGTGAAGATCAGCTTTTCAGCATAAAACACTAGACAAACGTAACAGCAAAGGGGATTATGATTATAAGGCTCGCTAAGTATCCAATACAATACTATCAACTGTATGCATACCCCACTGTCTTCTTTGGGCGTTTCCCCCAAAAACTCGAGGCAGAACCAATGTCATAAACGGCTCATCATTCGCTGTATATAAAGCCAGATACAGTAGGAATACTTTCAATGTTTCTGCATGAAAAGTCTGACACACTTTCCCTCTGCAACTTCTCAATCCTCCGCATCTCTTCTCCATCTGTAATGGAATCGCCACACACACCATCCCCAATCAGCCCCCATAATGCCTCGCTGTCTGTATGCCCCCTGGTTATGGCTGTGCCACGCTATAATGGTTCCCGCCTTATCTGACACACAGTTATGCAAATACTAGGTTCCACCCGAATATCTGGTGACAGGAGTTTCTCTCGCTCTCTCCTCTTTCCCCTGATTATTCGCTGATAGGCGCGCCCGGCCCGGAATAGACTACTCGCGTATAATCGTGATTAGTCATATTTCGTGTTGGCAGTGATGTAAAAGCCATCACTGCATGGTCTTTATTGTCGATGCAAGTGTTTCTGTTTGTGTGCGAGACATACTGATGGACAGTCGGGGGAAAGATGGAAACCATTTTTTTTAACTGTAGTTTACTATGCACTGTGTTTCATTATGTTGGTGCTAAAAGCAATTAATTAACTATAGTCAAACGCCTGAATGCAACATTGACCTGTGTTGCTTTTAGTACTTTTTCTCTCTGACCTGGTGTATGTCATAATGTAAAATGAAACAAACAGACTGTAAATATAGATCGTCATTGCAAAGTAAACTTAACCATTAGTCCCAACACGAAGCTCAGCAGGCTTCACCCTGCCTGACAGATTGTGAAGCGCAGTGACATGTCATGTCAGGGAGACTGACAGAGACTCAAATGTAAATTAAATGACCAATGTCCTAAAAAAGAAATATCACTCACGATGCTGCTGCCTTCCACATCATTAAGGCTACCTGACAAGAAATAGCACCTGTGACGTGTGGGTACGGATATAGATATACATCGGGGCAGCAGAACAAAATAAAAAAACATGACCTCGTCTCGATAAGGACGTTTCACCAGAAGTTTATACTGAAGAACACTCAAGCAAGGAATATCTGCATCAGCTGACTGTATCAATCACAATGTTACAGGTCAACCAAATTGTTAATGAAATGACCTAAAAAGCTACCCCAAATAGTTAAAGTACACTTCTATTTCTACATTTACTTTAACCGCCATTTTAACCATTCTTCTTGCAGTCAAAGGTTGCAGTCAATGCATGTTGGGTCTTATCTGAGGGATGTGCACTAGCTTAGCAAGCATGTTCAGCATTTCTTGCATGAACTACGCCCACATATTATGCAGTATCTGATTTTCATACACAGCTCATGATGTATTATGGCCCTTTAAAGTTGTTATTGCTAAAGGCGTGGCAAAGGGCAGCCATTTTTAAATATCCAGCAGAGAAAGAGCAACAGAAGCATAGATTTGGAGTTTTGTATATGGCTAACTGACGTATACAAATCCCCAAAAAAATCTTCTTGAGCTCGCTTTTATGTTTCCAAAACTTACAGTAGCGGAGGGTAAACTTTCAGGCTAGAAACTAAAACAACAAACTCAAAGATCCTAAAACTAGAGCTAAAGGGGGGGTGAAGAGTGGATTGATAATTCATTGTGGGTTTGTTATTACTACTAACTTTTGCACATTAGTTGCACATTTTTTTATCAGGTGAGTAATTCAAATATAAGGAGCGTAGGCCCCAGGACATGAGGGGTAAATGGTGAAATCAACAGTATGAGTTAACATGTAAACATTGGCAGGATCCATATTTACTGGTTTTTAGATGGTCATGCTGTCATGTGACTTGAGGTTAGCCACTGGGGTTTTAGTTGGTCAGGTAATGGCGCCGAGCGAGGCTGTTGACAGCAAGACAGAAGGAGGTAGGTGGGAAGTACGTGAGTAGTAAAATAACAGCCAGCCCTTTCTTTCTTTCTCTCTCTCTCACACACACACACACACCCCCTGCTCTCACTCACACACAAACTCCATCTCCCTGAGGGGTAGTGATCTGTGACTCCTCAATGTTCTGTGCACATCTGAGATGACAGCACACACAACATGGCCAGCGCGCCAGTCTTGGTTCCACATGATCACCCACAGCAGTACTGTACAGCAAACAAGATCCAGCCACAGTGTGTACAGACAGGGAAACAGGCCAGGACTCTCACTAAACCCAACAGTGTCACACTCAGACTTGGCCACACACAATGTACACACACACACTGGTTTGTCTTGGCTCAATGCGTGGACTTTATCTCTTTAGTACAATAAAATGTTTGGCAATTGCTCAGGAATTTGTTTCCTTCTTCGCATTCAGCTTTCCTATCTGAATTCTCCAGGATATTTGACCTTAATTTGACTCGATTTCTGTTGGAAATTCATTGCAATTGGATATATTAAGTACGTAGAGAGATACTGTTTCTAAACTCTTTCGTCTAAGAGAGGAAGTTTACTTTTTAAGAAGGCGATGATCAAGGGGATTCATTATTTTTAAGAATGCAGTAAATAGAAATAGTATTGTAGCATTTTGATCCTAGATAAAAACAGTTTTCTATCAAAGCAAATCTGTGTAAACGAAGGATTCAAATGTATTTTTAATGGATCACAACTTTGACTTGGATTTGATGCGTGTAAATTGGTGTCAGAATGCTTTTGTAAATGAGTCCCCATGATACTCATTACAATGTAAGAGAAACTGTGATGCTAAAGGAAGTGTGCATTTACATCCAATTCCAGCTGATTTTATGGAAGCTGTGGGAGAGCTGATTCTCCAGAGATATGTGTTTCATGAAACATGTGTTTGCTGTGCGCCTTCCAAACGCAATGTAAATGTGTAAAATGTTTTTCACTATCATTTTAAAAGCTGAGACATTTTCCCCACTTATTATCAGCAGAGGAAGGAGCAGACCAGATTCAATTTGAGGAGAGGTAGTGGATCATGAAAGCACTTCACCATTCGGGAACAAATTTGATATCCGTCTAGGAGTCAGGACCCAGAACGGTAGTGTTGTCAGAAAAAGTGAAAGTTTGCTTTATTTGCCATTCCAACTTCAAACTATTGCTCAAACTTTTTTTGATCTCATCACCTTTGCAGACTTTTTTCCTATTTTTACTCCTGCCTCTCTTTTGCTACTAACATTATGGTTGTACATGAATTTCATCAATTGTCATGCTTGCTGCAAACAGTGCATGGCTGAAACTGAGTAATATTGACAGGGGTGCGTTTTATCTTCGTCATCAATAACGACCACAATTGAAGTTGTTTTCCTCCAAAATCCAGAAGTGAGAAGGAAACACAACCCCCAACTCTTCCAATGTATTTATTCGGTCTGTTAACCACACTTCTTCTTATCCAGGGTCCTTTTACGAAGAATCAGCAAAAAACCTGACGCTTAACTAAATAAAAGGCTACCTTTGACCCATGGATTGACTGAACAATGTGAGCTGCTTGCTAGGCATCATTTGTATTCGACAATAGTAAAAGGGTGCAATTACATACTAGAACTTGGAATGAAAAGAAACCATGGCCCCCTAATGCACTCCAACATGCCTTTGTTCTTTTATTCCATTGATATTTGCTCCAAGACAACTGTTCAGATGTTTCCCCATATAATGAACAAGCACCTCTTAAGAAGACTCTGAAGTTAACTCTATGTTCTCTAATGCAGCTTTGTCCTAATACACAATAAGTATTACAATAATAACAATACAATGCAATACAAAGGAAGCTTGTTTGTCTATTGGAATTGATTTGACGTGGAATTGTGAGTCATACCAACATTAACATATGTAAAGGGGCCCTATTATGCTCTTTGGGGTTTTCCCTTTCTGTAGTGTGTTATATATGTAGGTGTTTATGCATATACATGGTCTGCAAAGGCTAAAGTCACCATTTACCTGAGGGAATTTCTCTCCCAAACACTGCCTGAAACACCTCTTGGATTCCTTAGTTTTGTAACATAATGACATCACTATTGAACACTCAAGCTTCAATTGGATATCACTCAAACATATTGTACCTGATAGGCTAAGGCAGGGGTCGGCAATTATATTTATAATTTTTTTCTGAGCCACTAGATGCCGGGCCGGGGGGGGGGGGGGGGTGTGCTAGTGAACTGTCAACGGGGGAGCCTCGCTGCGGTGCCGCTGCGGTGCCGCTGCGGTGCCGCTGCGGTGCCGTTCTGTGATTCTCCAGATTCTACAGATGCCCAGTCCACCCCTGCTCACAAACTTATTAAGATCCAAAGCTTTAGTGCGTTTTGAATCAATGCTGAGTACAGCCAAACATGACAGTCTCTTCTCTGTCAATGTAGACTGAATGCATCTCGTTTTGCGCCATCCCGTTCAAATGACAATCACATTTCCACGCTCGGGCCAGGGCCGGGGTAGGGGTTACAAGGCTCGCGTCTTGTGCTGCATTCGCTTGCACTCGGACATTAGGATTTTCTCATAAATGTCCGATGAGCCAAAACTTTTCTTTCAAAACAAAGCTGCCAACTGGGGCAGCAGCTGGGGTGGCAGCATATGCAACACCACCCCTCGCCCTCCATGATCAGGCGGCTTCTCCGATTTTGTTGCCAATGTTTTGACTGAACTTTGTTACTGTTCACATATAAGTAAACATTACGTTTGAATGATTTAATGTGCTGGTGTTATTGTTTTCAAACCACAAACCGCATGTTGGCTATTTCAGCACCACGCACTGTCCACCTACTTATTGATCCACTATCAGCGTCAGTGCACCCCGCTGCCAGATTGTGCCTGTGCTGTGTGTCATTCACTCTCAACATGGATAAAAGTACAATAAGCATTCTTCAGGTGTAGGTAGATTCTCTATTCTGACATTATAGCCTATATGTGTGACTGTCGGTCCGATATTGTAAAAAAAAAAAAAAAATCTCAAAATAATATTTTATTTTTATTCTCAAAATAATTTTCCGGGCCAAATATTATTGCTGGCGGGCCACCCATGGCCCGCGGGCCGCCTATTGCCGACCCATGGGCTAAGGGGTGGAAAGCTAAGCCGCAAGCTCAGAGCAGACTAGCTCGTTTAAAAATACAAATATAAACCTGAAAGTTAGCATAAAAGGGCCCCTTTAATTTAGTTGGACTTTAAAGGTCACCTATTATGCAAAATCCACTTTTTCATGTATTTTATACATAAATATGTGGAAAGAGATGATGTAAGTTTCAGGAAAAAAGACCCCCTCTCTTTCTGTCCTGATCCATTTATATAAAATCCTGTCTGAAAATGAGCTGATCAGATTTTGGGCACTTTATGATGTCATAACGAGTTTTTGGCTTGTGTAACCATTAGCCAATAACCAACCAAGGTAACCCCCCCACCTTATCACCTGAATCTCCTCCTAGAGCACCATTGTGTTCTTTTTAACCAAATATCTCTCAGAGGGGCGTGGGGAGTGCTCCTTATTTTCATCTAAAGTAACAGACAGAGAATCAGCACTTTTGAAACAGGGCTGAAACAGAGGGGATTATGGGATGATACAATGATCTGTTTGGTGTTTGGAACCTAAAACTTCAGAGACATGTTTTGTATATATCTGAGACCTATAATATATTGATGAAAAACAGTATAATAGGGGACCTTTAAACACTCACTTACTTGATCTGTTTTAGTGAACCTATGTGGCGATTTTTCCATATTTGCAAACAATATGTATGATTTTTAAACCTCTATTTCTACCTGGCTGCCTGCTTTCCGTCTGTCAAAGCTTGTGGAAGCCGAGGATGGCAGAAGTCGGAGTGAAGCATCAGGTTGGCAGGATGCCTGGGAAACAGCGAGAGGCGCAGAAGAGATGGAGAGAGAAGAGAGGACAAGTGAAAAATGTGCTAGCGGCGAAGGTCCGGCGGGAGTCCCATGATGCAAAATGAAAGCATAACAACAGGACAGAAAAGCGCGGAAAGAAAGAAAGAGCGAGTGAGTAAGATGTGTTTAACTGCGGGAGTTTGTGTAGGAGTGATGGGAGACCCCGCGGGGCCCCGAGGTAATCTGCAGGTTTGTGCGTTCGCTCTCTCCAGGACCTCGCAGGTGTGCTGCGGCGGAGGTGTCACAATTGTTGTTTTACACACAGATTCACATGAGCACACCAAGACGTACACCCACAGAGAATAAACAGGTGGCAAAAAAGTTCCACTGCGGTCATCTATTCAACTGTTTCAGTAAAAAAGAGCCGCAAAATATTTTGTTTTCCATTTTTCCCCCTGCTCCTCATGTCTTTTTTCTCTGTATTGACTAAAAATATGAATCATAAATCTTTATCGCAATGTTGAAAGCTGTGACCGTGTGTTTAGTCACTTCTCTTGCAGTCTCTTACAAATGTTTTGCTCCGAGAGAGATGAAAAACAATGAGATTTAATCCCATTCCCATTCTCAAACAATTATTATGGCTTTGTTTTCTTTCAATTTGATAAGGGAATCCAACACCATTCTTTCCCCGCGATCCGCAGTCATACATTATGGAGACGGCAGAGCGTGCTTCTGTTAATAAAAATTGACAGGAGCTACTGCAGAAATAACAAGAACAGACTTCTCCGGAGTCTCGGGCCCCACCCAAAACACTGCGCCTCCACACACACACACACACACACACACACACACACACACACACACACACACACACACACACACACACACACACACACACACACACACACACACACACACACACACACACACACACACACACACACACACACACACACACACACACACACACACACACACACACACACACACACACACACACACACACACACACACACACACACACACACACCACCAATGCAGAACAGCAGTGGGACATCCACAAGACATCCTCATCAATTATGAAGGAGCTCTGAGTACCATCCATTACAGCCAATCAGCTGGAGAAATCACTGTTTTACCACCATTAGCATTCCTCTATTCATTAGGAAACCACACACACACATCTGCACACACATGCAGACAATGCGCCCCATAAACCAGGATAAATATGGAGGAGCTAAACAGTTCTCAGAATGCTAAAGAAACCAGTTCCAGTCCCTAGTTTATTCATGACCTGAATAGCATGCCTGCACAAACAAGCCCCGGCTAATGTTAATTAAGCAGAAAAGAGGCTCGTTAGAGCGGGAGGGAGAAAATGGATTAATCCAAGGACGGCTGGAATGAAATGTTCGATTGGGAGTAAGAAGGAAAAGGTTGCCCAACTTTCATGCTTCGAAAAAAAGAAAAGAAAGTGAGGTTTGAAGTAACAAAAGGCTGGAATCACGATGGGGGGATTTAGCTTCAATATAACTACAATGAGGAAAACCAGATGTGTAATGGTAGAAATCTTGCCACTGTATAGAGATTTCGTTTTTTGGTTTAAGACCCCTTTGTACTTTCACAATTGGTTGCTGATACAAAGGAAATGACCATATTTGGATCCGATGAGATTGTGCAGGAGAGACGGAGCTTTCCAACGATGCCTCTGATTACATGGTGCAAACAGCGGTCGTGGTACTTTATGTTACGTTAGAATGCTAACCTTTGGTGAATATAGGAGAAATCTACAGATGCAAATAGACAAACTATAGTAAAAATAAACATCTAAATGTGTATTTTGTACGTTTTCCTTCCAAAAGCCTGAAAGAAAACATGTTATGGAATCAAAATAGCACAAAATCTCAAAATTGACCAAGTGCATGAAAAACGATGTTTTTGCGATGTCTCGCCTTAATCAAGGGTTCCCATAGGAGGGACGAGAAAACTATTGTTTGGATAGTTTACCATTTTGGACACTTTAACCCTTTATAGGGCACTATTAGGTTAACCCTAACCCTAATCCGTTTCAGGCCTCTGCTGATTGGTCAAATTCCCCAATGTCGTGCTCTCTGGCGTAGAGTGATCTTCGCTGATTGGCTGGGAGAAAACCACATGCTTCTCGACCTCACTGAGTCGCGGGGGGGACGCAATGTTTGGGTAACCCTAACCCAAATATGATTCCTCGCCCGATAAAGGGATACAAAATGTTAAAGTGGAAGAAATTGCAACTTTTGTTTGCTTTGGCAAAAGAACCTTAAAGCCAGCAAACTCTATAAGTGATGTCATTTTTCTAAAGATTACCATCTATCTAACATTATCCACCATAATCTACTAGGCATACAGACCAAAGAAGGTTGTCCCAGCCAAACGCTTTTTCAGTATTCAATTGAGATCCTGTGGGTTCACTTGATAATGAATAAAACTGGTTCTTCCCAAAAATAGCTTTAAATTGTATACAGAGAGTTTGGGAACCACCACAAGAAAGAGAAAAAATCCAGTTTAAGGTCAGATAACCTGGACAATGGACATGTGTTGGATGACGGGTATGTCTCAAAACATTTACCACTGTCCAATCCTACTCCCTCCAAGGGATCACCATCGGAATCTTGTTTGTGACTTGATTAGCACAACAGAAGATCAATTGAAGAGATGCATCAGGCTGAAGCAGTAGAAGATAAGATGTACAGGTATCGGATGGGAAGGAGTCCATTCTGAAGTGAAGGCTGTCCCGTCTGTGTGTTTTATGTGACTGCATTGTGCTTCATTATGCAGGCCATATTGAACCAAACCAATAGGTAATCAAGGTGAATCAAATATTCATTGGGACACATTTCGCTTGAGGCCACAGATAGGCGTGAACGAGGGCAACATGGACACTTAAAAGCCAACAAATGTTGCATGGGAAGTGACGCACAGACAAAATGTTTTGGATTAGCTTGGAAAATATAAATTCAGCGGGCCATGGGTTCGGTAGGCGTTCCCATTCATGGTACACCAGAGTACAATGGTGTTTTATAGGTGTTTCGAAACATGTCCATTGTCTTTTCATCTGAGACGTCTTCCCCTTTTAGCAACTCTTTGCATCTCCTAGCAACAGTGAGTATGTCTTTTTGTGTTACTCTTTTTTCAACATGTTTGATACATATGTCCACTAGTCTGACTAGTCAAGGTAGGTGTCTGTCTGCTAAATGTTTGTTACAGGTTGGGAAATACAAGAAAACAGTTGACGTCAATGAGCCGGAACAACTCTATCATCACTGCTTTTCTTTTCATCCGTCCCCTCTGTCTCTTTTCCTTTCTAACTATGTCTCGCCAGAGCACTTGACCCTCACCCGTGGTCTATCTCGGTCTCTTTTATATCCTCTAGTGGGAAATCAACCACATGCACATAAACAAAGCTGCATACTCGCCAACACACCAGGTGCATGCACACACACACCTTTTTGCAGCACCGTGGGGCTGAAAGAAGCGTCTATCAGCCCAGCTTAGTGTTTCAGGTGGTAATTAGCAGTCATTGTTGTTCTTCTGCTAATCAGAAATCTCACACACCAATGAGGGTCATTATCTCGCCATCAGGAGAGAAAAAAAAGACCAGCCCAGCTCAGGGAAGATGCAGAGAGATGTGTGTGTGTGTTATGTGATATGTGTTATGATAGAATTCACAGCCTTATCAAATAAAAAGGCAAGATTGGATCTTTTTCAATCATTTGCATATAGAGGGGCTTAATATCAATTATGAGATGGAATCCTTTGATTGTTTCTTCCTCTGGCTAATTGTGCCTTCAGACGTACAGACACATTATCAGGACAAAGCTTTGAGGCTAGCTACAGTGAACAAAGGAGCGGTGAATTAAAAAGGGTTAAACAAAACGTAATAAATCAAAACGTTAAGAAAACGGTGTATGACAAAGAGAAATAAGTTGAGACATTAAAAAAGGGATGAAACATATATAAAAACAAATTGATAGCAGCTTTCTTTTGACTGGTTTTAAGTCAAATGAACAGGGGAAACAGCAACATTTACATGCTATCAATGCTAAGTTAGCTTATGTCACTTTTGCTCAATAACAGCCATTGTATGTTTGAGTTTTATGGGGAACTAAACGCTAACACTATAGCACAAGTCTTAAAAGTCAGGGAACTATTTTCATAAATATCTGTTACAAAACGATATCTATCTACAGTTAGCTAACACTGGCTAGTAGATGTAGCACATTAAACTCTTATATTGAAATTGTACACAAAAAATATATTAGCAAGGTTACAATGAATTGAAATGAATGCTGTCTATCTATTTTCATCAGAAACCGAAAGAAAAAAACAAATCTATGCCAGCAATCCAAATAAACAAACCAGCTAATCAGGGGAAGAGCTCATATTGACTCCCTTATATAGCCAATTTAGTTTTATGAATTAATGATGAGATTTAAGAACGCTTTAATTGGTGGCTTGGAGTGTGTATATAGACAGTATGCCAGATATTAAGTTTACCAAACACCAGCCAAGGACACCTACACTTCAGAGGACGACTACTCTTCCACTTTACAGAAACTCTGTGCTTGCAAACACATTTTTAAACCCCTTCCAGTTTGCCACTTCTGTACCCACCCTGTGTTGATGACTCAATTTAGACCAAACAATCTTGAGATGAAGGTTACTGTGGATGGACTGGCATGCTAGATTAGAAGGGGGATAAATAAATAATTGACTCAGAATGAGGCAACAAATTATGCTTGTCTACCTAAATCGAATCAATGGTGTCCAATCTATATCTGTGTCCTTGGGATGGTGCGCTTTGGAGAGCTGGGGGCCATGATGGCGCACATCGAATTGCTGACTGTCTCATGTAGTGTGCTGCTGGTCACTCCTGGGAGCTTACCGGCTGCTTTAATAGGGTGGTCAAGGTCTCACACATGAGCAGGAAGCGAATATGAGAACTCTTGATACAGGGGTCAGGAGATCGTCAAGCACTATCCCTCTCTCGCTAATGCACTTTCTGTCTCGCCATGTTAAATGCTCAGGTATGCAATCTCGCCATTTCCATTAGACACAGGTTTCTCACTCTTTCCCTTCCACCTTGTTCTTCTCCTGCTTAGTCCGGCCCATGCCTGTACCCACTCCCTCGCCGGTGTAATAAGGGAGCCCATTGGACGGGGGTATGCAGAGGTCGGCGCGGCCTCCCTTCTCATTCCACCTCTGGAGTGGATTACTAAATGGAAAGGAGTGCAGGGTTCACAGGTCCACCCTGATCAGCTCACAGCTCCTTCCCCCTCTCTCTCCCAAACCCCTCTCTCTATCTACAGGTGCTGAACCCTCACCAAGCTTCGGAGACCCCCATATACAGCTCGCTAGCCTTTAATTGTCTAAATCCACCAGCTGTGGTTGTATCGATATTAGAATCATTCTCTTCCATTGCAGTGCACCATGTTCACAGTCTTTCTTAAACCCCAAGGTTTATTTTTCATCTGACTCCTGAGATTGAATATTGGATGACAATAAAGTTGGGGGACTGGTAAAAGAGAGAGAATGGTCGAAAGCAATGCATCAGAGGCCAAGTTATTCAGACTTTTAGTCGCTATACTGAGTCAAAACCAAAAAAGACTGGATCCAACATTACCTATGATGCATCTTATTGGTTTATTATGAGATCAACCTGCTTAACAAACAAATAAACTCATCTTTAAAACTTCATGCGAAGGGTTTATACACCGTCTTTAAGTCCATCATTGAAGTCTACCGTCCCATGCCTGAATATCACTACATCTGAAGGCTAAATGTCCATGGAAAGACGTTGTGTTTGGTTGTGTTGTTGTCTTCAAAGGACAAAAACATTGCCATGAAAATCTAGAACAAAAAAAGTCCTCTAAAGAAATGTAAAATCTTAAAAAGTGCTGATTCAGCACATCATCAGGTGTTGAGGAGTAAACCTCTTATGTTGAAGGATGCACTTTTCAAGGCTACATTAGCTGCTACTAGCTAAATAAAGGGTGTGGAAAGCAAGGGATGCATATTTGTCATTTCTCTAAATTCCAACTACTTCCTGCTTCTCTTTCGCTCAGGGTGACTGTTTGAGAGTCATAAGCATAACTATATGGGGACAGGAATATGATGTTACGGTACAGTTGGGTTACCATCCAAACAAATACAGTATTATCACCAAGGGGTCGTCCTCCTTCTGGCAACAGCCCCATAATTCCAATATTGTAAAAATATGAAAATGATCTACAGCCTTATCTCCCGCAAATGTTTAATTGGAATGTTTAACATTCCCTTCTTTATTAGCCCTGTGGTGACTCGCTCTCTCCCATAACCAGGGGGGAAAACTGATTGAGGTTTTAAAGACTCAATCCCAGTTGAATTGCAATTGCAGAGGCTTTTAATTAGATAAAGCTTGGCTGGTTTGAACATATACTTTACAGCCGTGTCAGGCTAAAAGGGTCCATGTGCCGTAAATATCACCCGAGACATTAATAGAATTGAGATTAGAGGGCAGAATGTGTGGATCAGCGTAAAAAGACTGCCGCCAGTGGGACAACCTCATGCAGTGAGCTATTTATAGCAGCTAAAATGGACAGCTCCATTAATATAAGGCTTACCCTTTCTGGAAATGTAAATCACCGGGGGCCATGGCTGGACGTGCATGTTATACAGCTGCAGTATGTCAGAGTTAACAGTACCGTCTTTCTGATTTACACTGGTCTGGGATAAAGCAAAGAAGATAGCTTCATATTTCCCTCAGACATCTGTTGTGTTTTAAGTCAATATGGTGTGTTAGCAATTTTCCTCTCTCCCTCTGATTATACCCAAGCATATGGCTGCAAAGGATATATATTTTAATTGCTCGACTGTTTCGGCAGGCGGCTTGACTACAATACAGATGTCGAAAGTGACATTAAAGCCATGTTGAGACCTGTCAATCATATTCTCTTTTATTTCTGCGCTTGATGTTTTTGTTATTCAGACAAAGGCGATACTAGCAAACACCAAAGGCAGTGGACGAAGCCTCAGTGGACGCTTCCACAAGGCCAGATCAATAACCTCAGCATTTTAAAACTGCATCAAATTAATTCTAACATGCCATGTTTTTGAAAAAACCACAGGCTGCGGGTTTAATTGAGAAGCATCTCACGTCGAATCAGAGGGCTCATGTCTGTTCTTTTGAAATATCTTGTCATTTTCTCTCT
This sequence comes from Dissostichus eleginoides, assembly GCA_031216635.1. NCBI lineage: Eukaryota > Metazoa > Chordata > Actinopteri > Perciformes > Nototheniidae > Dissostichus > Dissostichus eleginoides. The sequence continues at coordinate 10,604,928 of CM062286.1, read as the reverse complement.
TTTTCTCGAGCATATCAGCCCGCTCCTTTTCTCTCTAATCCCCCTCCCCTCGGCTCTTTCTCCCTCGCTGTCTTCACTGTCTGTGAAACACTGCAGCTCAGGTACTCTGCTGCTGTACTCACATGCATGTGCTGTGTGACTCAGAGACCATGGAAGAAACCTTCAGATTGTTCACTAACCTAGAGTAAAAATAGAATTGCCACAATGTGTATGATACAAGTGAGTTCTAGCAGCAAATTGATACTTAAGTAAATGAACAAAAAGGATTATTCCTGTACGTTTGGAAGCTTCTTAACGACAAAAACATGCATTTTTGGATGCAAGTGTTGTACTGCTCCAGGCATGAGTTCATCAATTAGCTACCTCCAAAAAGTTGTTTGTTCCATCACAGTGAGTTTGTTCTGAATTTGGTCAAAGTTAAATGATTGCTGCCTTGTAAATTGGCACTGCAGTTTAAACGCATTGATTGAAAAAGTCCACAGGGAATTACCTCATAATCATAATGTAACTTTTGATGAAGATGGATGCAGACTTGAGGTACTTCATCTCCATATTGTACAGAAATGAATGGATGCCAATAGCTGTCTGGATTGTATCGAAAATAAACTGACATGGTAAACTGGTATGGTGCTTTAAGTCTGAAAAGTATAATGAATGAATCATTCAAAATGGCCATTAATGTTATTACATTATGCGATCACATTTGATTATTGCAGGTGTCCCTTTATGTATTATCAGTTAATTCAACCTAAGAATGCATCATACCTTTTTATGGTGATCATAACCTCAGAGGCCACCTAAAGGTACACCTGTACAATCTAGTGGAATTCAAGCTAAACATGTATTATACATAAGCTGTATACAAGTCAAATGTACTGTATTGCAAAGGATTGGACACATGTACCTCAATAAGTGGCTAATGAGTAAAAGTACCGCTACATCTTTGTTAAATATTCCATTTCAAGTCATATGAACTTTAGATATCTAAAGTATAAGTTTCGGGAAGCACATTTTGATTTGCTTTTCTTTTAAAAGGGCACAAAGTACTCTATATTACAAGCTGATTTGATATGTTTTGTATATATATATAATGTTAGACGGAAATCTAACTAGTAACTTTACCTGCCAAATGTTGATATTGGAAAAGAATAAAAGCCTGAAATGAAAAACAAAGTCAAGTACACTTACCTCATAACTGGACTTATGTGCGATGCTTGTGAAATGTATTTTCCACCACTGCAGCCAGGCAAGCTGTTACCTCAACAGGGTGAGATGGTCAATGTCGTCGCATATAATGACTTTGCAGACCTCTCATGCGCCATATGGTGACCTTGGTGAACTAAAAGGCCTCAGAGGGATGGAAAACTGCTGGTTATACAGACACAGAGGACAACAGAGGCAAATATACGTACCGATGACAGTTTGAGGAACGAACAAAGGACCTAAAGAGGGTATGACGTCAGTGCATATATACAAATACAGGGGACAAGAAATGGTAGCTTTTAGCAGAATTATAAAGATTATTATCTCAAAAATGGCATCGTGCTGAACACAAGTCAGAGGCACATATAGCATGAAATCGCAGATGAAAAACAAGATGTTGTTTGTTAAAATACATCTGAAGCTGGTGAAAGCAAGGGTACATGTTATGAAAATGACTCAACAGGCCAATTACATAGGAACATATTTATATCCACTCATACAATGAACATGGAAATATAATTAATATGGGCGAGGGGAGACAACATATTTGCACAGTAACAACAAAGCCCTAATAAGAAATGGCCAGACCACGAATGCACAAATGTGGCAGCTCTATGATTAGAATATAAGGACATGAAACAAAGGACAAGCAGATGGTGTATGCGGCATAATGAAAATAAAATGTTAATATGAATTTTTCATGGAGGAACCTGTGTGACAATTGCCTGCGTGTGCATTTTCCGACGGCGATACATTATTCAACAATTTTTTCAGTGGCTTGAAACGGCGAGTTTATTTTAACATTTCACCCGAGAAAATGCAGAATTTGATGAAATCTATGAATAAAATAATGATATAATTATGTATAAACAAGTCAAAGATGGGGTTTTTTTTCACAACGGGGCTTAAGTTCCTCAACGTGCTTAGAGGACTGCGTCTCCTAAATATTGCAGATATGTAAAATAACACAAGAGAGTAAACAGAAGGAAACTCAAATGAAATCTAACATACTTATATATAATAAGCTGAGTTACCTGGTGGAAAAGAGCCACTATTACTGCATCCTATAAACCTGCAGAGAACAGATGCAATATTAAAATAGAAATAAAACACAAATATAGACCTCTCAGCAACTGAACAGAAAATAAAAAATCCAATCATGATGGATAATAAACCTGGAAGCAATGACGGTAATCATATTTTAACACTGATGCTTTCATCCTCATATTATTTTAATGTCTTTACTGCATGCGGTATTTTATTTTTACCTAACTGTAATTATCTGATGGATGCGGGTATATTTGTGGTTTCATTGCTGTGGAGAAATATAAAACTGGCAATTTCGCAAAAAAACTATTTCCTGTGTGTGACTCTTTCTGTTTGACACTCACACCTCCACCTTCTCTATTGTTCCCACCATCTGCAACTCTGTGGAAACTCAGCGAGGGTATTTTTGAGTCAGAGCTTTTTGGGCAAAGACAGAAATGTTTTATTTGCACTTTTCCGGAGAGAGACCTTAGCACAGTATTTCTCCTCTAGTGATCATTATTTTTGTGTATAAGTGAAAGCCAATAAAAGACTGCATGCCTGTCCACTAAGTCTTAATGGAGTGTATTGAAAGCAAATGTTACTTACCTCCCAAGGCCTGCTTTTGATGACGACCGTGACACCATTTTTTTAAATGTTTGGTTATTTCAGGGGCAATATCTGTTAAGTGTAATCTTCAAATGATTGAATTTGACTGTGCTTAGATAAAAATACAGTGAACAGGGATGCAATCCACAAATCCCATGTCCTGTGAATAAGGTGACACACATTTGGTCATACAGTATGAAAAGTAAATACAAAACGTTATCCTGAAACTCTTCAACAGCAGCAATGTTCAAAAACTAGTTAACATGGATGTGTGTTACTCTAGCTGAAAAAGTCAAGCTTGAATTATGTTGGTATTGTACATAAACTATGACATTGGCGTGAAACATTTTGAGTCATATAGCAAGTGAAAGCATTGTTTATTGTCATATGTATAGTGTACATTTAAATCACATTTGCTAACATTGTGCACAACACAATAAAATGCTTAAAAGAAACGATGCTACGTAAAAAAAAAATAAACTCAAAAAGCTGTGTTACTTTCAACTGTTATGAAACATATTTAAAAAATAATTACAAATAAATAATAACATGTGATATTGCCCTCCTATATCAGCTATTATTGCATCTCATTGCTATCAGCTCTCTTTTTACATTTGAATGCATTATTTCCTTTGCCTTCCTGTACAAAGTAAGAGCATTTGTTTGTGTGTGCAACTCCTTGCTTTTGCATCAAGTTCTAGAAACAAAATGGCCAAAAAGAAGTAACATGCTAAGCTAAAGATCACTGTATGAGGATTATAAAAAAAACATAATACTTGTCAGATGTAGTAAAAACAGCATTTCAAAGTAAAAGCATGAAGCAAGCACTTTGGTATGAGTTCTGGAAACTTCTAAGGTTTGACAGCCGAACATATTTTTGCAACATGTTCTGGTTTAAGAAGATAAGAAGTTTAAGAAGGTATACATCACGCTTTGTAGTGCTTGGGTCAGCGCCGTGTCCAGCTGAGGTCGGCATGACCTCCAATGTCTTTCTGCCTTCACCGACATCCCTTAATACATCCCAGTTGGAGCCATCACCCCCTACCTTAAGCACCATACTTTGGCTTCCATCTGCATCGTTTCAAACTCCAACTATTTCCTTGAACACCCTGTAATGTTCATCTTACCTCTCTTCTGTGTCAGTCATTGCTCTTGGCACTGCGACTGGTCTTGCTAGTCAGCACCGAGTTGAGTTCATTTAGAAAATTAGGCGGCATCATGCTCTCCGCCCCTACAACAGGTCTCCTGCCGAGGGACTTGAAGCCACTCTGGGAGGGGAGAGGCAGAGCCATGGGCAGCAGGTGTCTGGATGAGGAGGGGGGGGCAGGGCAATGCGCCTGGCCAGCATCCAATGAAGTTCTTCGGTACGGGACTTCTGGGGCCTTGAATGCGTCGTTGGGCTTCGGGTAGCTGGGTCTGGTGTTGGTCTTGGCGTCCTTTAACGGCTTTAGGGTGCTCTCGACAAGAGAGAACCTCTTGTCTGCCGGCTGAGGGCAAACATGGCAGATGATGATGAATTACAACTTGATTTAATTCAAGTCAACAAAAGTTTGCTCTGCCTACAGGAGTGATTTAAGACTCTTTCATATTTTAATATTTTAATAGATTCCCACCTGTTTGCTGGTGTTGTGTTTTTGAACATTGCGGGCTTCAGTCACAGCTCCCCCTCTGGAGTATTTGGGATCTGCAGCTTCTTTAGAGTTACTCGTAGTCATTGACCACAGGTCAGAACCGTACTGGAGACAGACAGCAAACAGTAAAATTACTAGCAAGGCTAAAAAAGTAATACAAAATATTCAATGTGAACAACAAAAATAGTCTATGTTGATTCATTGCTTTTTATTTTCTCTTACAATATTACAAGTCTATACAGTATGTGTTTTGTGCATTTAATTAAGAAGTATGTGCATCACATTTACTGATACACTTATAATCACATTATAATGCATTGAAAGAGTGAGTTTAATCAATTATAAAATATTATTTTATATATCAGCTTTGGGAATTATAAAACAGTGTAGTGCTTGCAAAATAATGACTTTAAAATAGATTAACACACTTAAATAAATGTGTCATGTTGTAATTATTGTTATAAGTGCTTAAAACGTTATCTGTACAGTACTTTTTAATTGACTTGAAATAGAAATTGTTACGGAAATAGGTAACATAGGGGAAGAAGAAATGGTTGCTATGACTGTACGGGATGTTTCGGTGCTGTGTGAACTTTTGCTTTTGGCCGGACTTACACAAGCATTTTGAAAGATGAGAGAGTCAGAGGGTGATGATCCTCTGTTCGCTGGCAGAAGAGCAGCTGTGTTCTGATCTCTGGCTAAACTTTCTCTTAAACAACTTCTGCTTTTTATATCACACTGACCCGCCAGACCTGAAGAACTGTCTCTCTTTAACAAATCTGTATTTTATCTCTGCCAGGACCTGTCCTTGGACCTCTTCGCCATCCACCACCACCACCAGCCATTCCACCTTGCTTCAAATTGAGGCCCTTCATCGCTAGTTGCTATGGAAACTGTCGGTGCACAATGCTCGCTAACAGGTAAGAGAAAGGAAATCAAGAGTGCACCGTCTACTTTCCCATCCGCACTTTCTCTCTGCCCTTCACACAAGTCCCGTGTCCTTCTCACAAGCCCCTGCGTCGGAAACTGACAATCCTGATATTTAGCGGATTTGGGGAGGAGAATCCTAATATCTTTTTTCGGTTCAGGTCTGCTATAGATTTAGTTGTTGCAGAGCTAAGAGCTTCTGCAAAGAGCGGAGAGAAGTCACTGATCCCAGTGAAATAAACACCTTGAAACACTTAGAAACAACAGACAAAAATTGGCTTCCCCTTTAGATCAATCTTTCCCTAACAGAGTTGCCCTTTTTCCTCGCTAACCTTAGGTAAGGCACTCAACGGCTTTCCTGTAAAGACCTGTGATAAACAACATCGTGCGGCAGAAAGGTTCCCATAAAGGAAGCCGAGCAGAGGGCTAATATCGATTAAATGTGCGGAGCATGCAGTGAAATCTGGAGATATGTCGGTAAAGGACGGATGCAATGTTTAAGTTATAGTCATTTACTTGGAAATCACGTCTTTTGTCGAACTGTTATTTCTCTGAGAAGTGATGAATATGAGTGAAAAATAATAAAATAAATATGACACATTCGTAGCTTCCCCCCACTTTCGCTTTGCCTTGCATTATTTGTCATATGTGCTGTGTCAGCGGCTGACACAGTGACAACACTTAGCTGTATCTGGGGGCTAAGTACCACAATAAGATTGTTACAGTTGCCTTGACCTTATTCTCACAGCTTTTCCACATAAAATGATTTATGTTATTGCTGAGTGACCTCGAAAACTTTACACTTCTCTCCCTGTTTATGTATTTCATCTGCCTAACGGCAAAATGGAAAGGATGATTGGGGGGGAAACTATGATTTATCATATCTCCTTCGTCGGGGATATGGATTGTAAAAGATGATTTATTCCGCTCGTAATGTTGTGTATTTTTCATCCAAATAAGGAAAGGGAAAGGAGGGTGTATCCGCAATGTGCATGTCACATTCACTGATATTTTTGGTATGCAGTAAAGGAGTTAGAAGAAAATATAGAGCACACTTCTTCTGCACTTCTTAAGACCCGGAATGCTCATTAAATTGCTTCATCAAATGTTGGCATGAGTGCACCCCTTACTCTTGTTCTCTGCAGCACGTCACCTCACCTTCATCCTGATGATGTCCGTCACCCAGCTGACCTGTGCCTCCCTCGTCTCGCAGCAGAAATGCCTGAGGAGGGAAAACCCAGGCGTGAGTGACTCATTTCCACCTCGTTATTTTCAGACCCATTTGAGCCAGGTGACTGCACGCGGTGATTCACAGCGATGGACATTTCTTCTTCTTGAGGGACAGTTCACTGATCACTTTAATAGACATAATGAGGAGCGCTGGCTGCCACTAGTTAAAATAATGACATCAATCTGCATCTGGATATGGTGATTAGTGCTCTAAGCAACAATTTAGGATGATAGTTTAAATGATACTTGTCATCTATTCTAGTTTGTTTGGAGCTATTTCTGGCTTCTGCTTAACTGCTCATATACCATAGTGATCTATACTGTCTGTACTATGCTATTGATCATCTGAAAATGTAGAAAGGTCTTTTTTTTTGTTTCGCATTTACCCTAGCACCTTCGTCTTCAATGCTCTTAATTACATCTAAAAAAAGGTTGCCATTAAGCTATCAAAACTAATGATGTATTCAATTGGGATCACAACATTTTTATATTTTTCGTGGGACAAACTGTACGGTAAAATTAGGAGAGGGTGGCAGGTAAATCTTTCAAGCAAAATCTGATACTTTAGTTTTGACCAATGTAGTGGCATGAACAACTAGCTCAGATATCACTAGAGTTTAGCCAGCTAGCATGGCTAAAACAAAATAACCCATTCATTTGTATTTAAAATGATTTCTTCCAACAACCACTTTGTGAGAAATATCCACATCCACGAAAGGTATATTGTAAATAACCTGAGAAAAACGGATATTAGAAATGTTATAAAAGTTGCAACCTTTTTTATGGAAAGCTGCAGATAAAACTAGGAAGCTAAACAGAGATCTATTTTATTAAAATTTAAAAATTAAAACGAGAAAATATAAGTGAAATTCACTTCCTGTGAGTATACCCTCTCACCATGTGATCATTAGTACGTTTGAACAGCACTATCAAACCACTTGGAGCATAACAAAGTGCCATACATGAAACTTTTTAACTTCCTGCCACTTGATCCTTTGTGTTTCGGAGATAATTTAAGCGGAAGGGTCGCAAGTTAAACTCATCAATCGTTGATTTAGAACTTCTGCACGACACTTACCATTGTTGTTTATCAGTGTAGACTGTGAAGCCCCAGCTGTTAAACGAAAAAGACACGGGTCAGATTTCGCTTCTGCAACTTATTTCCTGTGCACGGAAATAATTTCAAGGCAGTGGTTATAAACATGTTTTTGTGAGAGGAAAGTGGAATTAAAGTAGTCAAGAAAAAGTTGTTGAGAAAGTAGTGCTGAAGATAACAGCAGGTCAAAACCTTTATATCAAAATGCAAATAGTTCACTATGAAATCTAGGTGCTAAACAGTGGAATTAATTATTATTATTATTAACCCACATGTTTATGCAAGAGCAGACCTCAATATGCTCGGGGTCAAAGCGTACAGTATACCAAACCCATGCTGCTCATTATAAACCATAAAGTACAATTTGTTTGGAGAGATGCAAGAGATACAGAATCCATTCGCTGTACTTGAAGTTTGAATTAACTGTACGATGCTGCGAGGCAGGATGAGTTGAGATAAAAAAAATCTTCCCACACTGTCAGTCTTTTTGTACGCTTAAAGGTTTATAAATGCATGTATGTGTGTGAATGAACCTGTGCAGAGGCAGTATAAGGTGAAAAGACCACCGTCCTGGAGAATACACCTCCCCTAAAACCCTTCACAGCTGTGGGGAGCAGGAGCAGAGGAGTGGGGGAAGAACAAAGCGAGAGAGGGGGCAGAGAGAGAGCCTGGAGCACCACTCCTGTGAGTTAAGGCAGCCGATTCAGCCCTGCACAGATAGACCTCTGTCTAATGAGGTACTGCAGCGCTAACCCTCTCGCTATGACTCCTCAGCACTCTTTTTTTCTTTATTCAGCGTATCACTTCTCCCACTCAACAGTATATCTATAATATCACACTCTCCCTCTTTCCCCACCTCTCCTCTTCTCCCACTCCAGCTCTCTTATCCATTCCTTCTCCCCTTAAGGACGCCGTAATGCAGACAATACATTTTTCACGCTTCCCCAGACTCCAAATTCCGACACGGGGAAAATGATGAGGAATTAGAAATGGGTAATGTGAAATATAGTGTTTGGCTTCTGCATTTTGTTTTTCTCTCCCTCTTTGTTTGACCAACAGGAAGTGCAGAGGCATGTGTCGTAAATTATAATAATAGAAGATCATTAAAATAAAACATGTTTTTCTATGTGCGGGATCATTTGTGTTTGTTAAAATGCAATTACATTTAATCAATTCCAGTACAGTGAAAAATAAGATGAGGGTCAGGTGATGCTTAACTCCGAGGGAAGAGAAAGGATGATATATCTTTGGGGAAATAAATGGTTTACACACAGAAGGAGACAGTAATGCTAAATAATGACTTGTTGCTCTGGATATCACAGAAGGGAGGTTACAAATGTTGTTTTGGCCGTAGTGAATCGCGTTGAACACATTTCATATGCAGCAACACAAATATGGCAAAAAATCAACATGTTTTGCATGCACTGCACCAAATAGCAGTGGTAGAATGTAATAAAGTACATTTACTGATTATTTTCAATTTATACTACTTTTTAATTCTACTCTACTACATTGAAGAAGCCAAATAGTGTTTGTTTACTCCATTACACTTATTAATCAGCTGTAGTTACTTCATATATTTTGATTATTAGCTAAAGAAAAAAAGATAATATATGAAATAAACATTGATGTATAGTAATAGTTTAAAGACCCAGTGAAGTGTGCGCCGGTGCATGATCTGTTATGCTAATACGTATAGTAATGACCAAAATTGTCCATTGGAACCCATATAAAAGATGTTGGAATAGCAACGAATTTGACGAGTTGGAATTTTCCGCTGGGAAATCCGCCTTCGTGGGCGTGGCTTGCGATCTACTGCGTGACGTCAGAAGATGGGCTCAGCCGAAGTGTTTACATTCACCACCGTTCATTTTGTCTCTGTTTCAAAGTGGAATTTACCAACGTTTTTGATCGAGTATTTTATTGGAAAGTGTTTCGCAGTCGACTGGAAGTGATTGCCAATCGAGGAAACCTGACAATGGAGGCGACAGTGAAGAAAAAGGGAGGAAAAACACACGGGAAGCGATGCATTGCCGCTGGCTGTGGTAATGTCAATTCTGCCGAAGTGGCGATGTTTCTGTTCCCAAAAGATGAAGGTGAGTGGTGTTATTGTTTCGTAGATTCGTAGATTGTTTATGAAAAATAAAGGCCACTGTGTTTGTGTTTACTAACAAGACTATCATGGCGGCGGCAGAGCTCAAGTCGAGTTTCTCCGCCTGGAGATATTCTCACTATTTCACTTTTGTCGAGCACAAAGAAAAGAACGTTTTAGTTAAATGTAAGTTGTGTCTTGGCGGGTCAAAGATCCTATCGACTGCCCAAAACAGCAATTAAAATCTGTTGAAACATCTGCAAACAACATGCTGGGACGAAGCTAGTAGCTAAGACCACAGACCCAGACTCATCCGACGCCACTCCACCTCCACCTAAGCAACAGCGGCTGGATTGGCACTTTGAAACATATCTTTGTGTTTGTGTTTGTATAGACCACATTGCTTAGCAGAGTTCAGTGATGCAAATGCATGTCAAGTTGATCAACAGGTTGTATTATTCTCCGATGCAATAACAGTACTGAAATGAAGGCTACAGTATAAGGGCATTAATGGGTGCCCTTTTTTAAGTAACTAAAAAGTTACTTTTCACAGTAACGCATTACTTTTTGGTGTAAGTAGTGAAGTAACTAGTAATTGTAACTAGTTACTGGTTTTCAGTAACTAGCACAACACTGCATGTGAACATGAATGTTGCATCATGCTATGAACAGATGAATGTATGATCAGGTGATGGCCAATCCTGTGTGTAGATCTACTCTAGATCTATGACAAAATATTGTCCTCAACTAAATTGACTTCCATGGCCACTTTCCTCATCTATCCTGTCCGAAAAGCTGTCAAAATCACTCATTTCTCTCGCACCAGTATCACTTTCCGAAGTCTCCGCCATGTTTACAATCACAACTGGGCCCATCTTGTGACGTCACAGCCGCTATCGTCTGCAGCAGCGGTAGGCTCAGACGGCCGTTCACGGGATGAAACATTTGCGATGTTTATCTCGTCCCTCGCACTTCCTAAAAAATTATTTTAGCCATGAACAGGTACAATTATATGTAAGAAATGAAACTGCCATTTCATTTTGGCGCAAAAAAATGCACTTCACTGGCACTTTAAAGGGGCCTTATTATGCTCAATTTCAGGCTCATTATTGCCTTTACTGTGACAAGTTGAAATGCTTTAATGTTAAACAAAAGGCTTTCTTTTTTACAAAAACATATATAATCCTCACAGGAAAGGGAACACCCCAAAGACCATAAATGGGCCCCTTTAAAATATCCAGCAGCAGTATACAAGGCAATTACGACTAGCTCTTCATTTGCAAGCTGTAATAAACAGAGTAATGCATTAATAGTCTATAACCAGACATTCAATATGTTTTATTCTGAAATGGACCATTACGCATGACAAGTACTTTTGCTATTCATTTAGTTGTAGACTTTGAATAGAGGACTTTACTTGTAACAGATTACTGTTACCAGCAAGTGTTGCTACTTTTACCATGAGTGAAACAATCTGAGGGCTTCTTCCACCTCTGCCAAATAGTTATGCGAGGAGTGAAGGGAAATTTATACCAATGACCATAAAAGCTAACTCATAAATGTGGATTGACCGCTGTGGCAGACGCAGTTGTGGCTGTGATTTAATGTCTCGGAGAAGCAAGTATAACATTTGCAGCACTTTTGTTTTATTGGCTGCTCACAGAGAGGGAGAGAATATCCACATCATCCTCATTTCAGTAATATCCATATGACAATGAAATCTATGTTACTGATGGAATCAGAGGATATTGCAGCAAATGAACAAATGCTCATAAATTGCACTTTACAAGAGGTGGATTTATATTTCTCTCGGTATAACACGAGATGCAATCCTAGGTTTTGCTCACAGCAGCCAATCATATACTGATTACATTTCAGCTTGTTTTGATCCATTTACAGCGGTTATCTTGTCAAAGCACAAACACCAACATGTATTTTACTTTAAAACCCATCCTTCACAGAATGTAAATGTAATATATGTGAGATCTAAAAGCTTGATGCTGGCCTTGGAATTTAAAATAAAAAGGGAAGTCCGCCTAATTTGCGCTTCGAAAGCAACAAAGAAAGTGGCCTCGAGGTAAGATTGCTTCTCCTTCCAAGTACCTATTTTAAAATGTTTTATTATTTAAGGAGACCTTTTTTTAATTTGATGCAACCTTCACATTATTAAGCACCTCTTTCTTGCAGGTAGCTTTTCCTTTTTGTGGCAAAACAAAAGTATTAATGGATGAATGACACATTTGCGTCTTGAGGAATTTGCTTTGCACAAAAAAACTATAACCATAGATGATAGCACACAACATGAAATATAAGTATAAGGACTACATAGCATCCTTATGCTTATTAGCATAGCAGTGCATTGAAGAAAATCTAACTCAAAACTTTAGTTACATTTAAGAATTTGGTAGTCTCAGTAAATCTACCACGTATATTTGAATCGGTCCCTCATTATATGCATTCAGATTCATTCGTGTGCGTGCAGTTTACCTGGTTGGAGGTTTGAGCTTTTTCTTCAGGCCCAGGTAACACTTCAGAGAGTTGAGTTGGATTACTTTCTCTGCTTTAGTGCCCTGCAGAAACAAAGACAATTAAAGAGGGAACAAAAATAAACATATTCAACTCAACCTAACCAACTAATCCCAAAGAAAAACACCAGCAAACTATCCGTGCAGCATCACAACACGACAATCAATTTGAATCATTACCAGCAGACCTTTCTTCCAAGGAACAAAGAACAGAAGAACAAAGGGAACACAATCAAAGTCTTCCTCTGACACCTACACATCCTCAACCCACCACCCATTCCTGCTTTCATGCAACATAATGTGCGCTAAATACAGACCTGGTCATAATTGTAGAGGCCAAACAATATCAATTAAATTCCAGGATCACTTCTAATTTCCTTAGCATTAACACGGTAATTACCCGCGTTCTTGGGCAACTTGATATTTAGAAAAAGCTTTCAGTGAGAGGCACCCTTCGACACCCCTCGTTGTTTTCCCTCCCCCAGCATTACTGCACCTCCATCAATTATTAACACTGCTTCTCGCTCCTTTACGACTCCCAGGTTTCACTGCAGAACTGTGCGGAGAAGAAAAGGCCTCCGGGGAACTCGGGCCTGCTGGTCCTCACTGAAGCAAACATGTAATCTTTCATTTTTCCAAAGAGAGTGGGCTGCCATCATTATTCTTTATTTTCCACATTATTCGCAGAGATGGAACACTTTATAGTTTGGATGGAGTTTGAAGTATTTAGTGGCAGTTATGTAGGCGATACTCGAACACATTTTGGTTTTTTAAAGCGGTTTTATAAGCCGTTAAATTCCCTCTTGATACCCTTCAATGCTTTGTGTTTGCATGCAGATCCCACAAGTGTTTACAGTAGATTAAACGGAAGATAACAGTGTCCTCACTTTGATATCTCTGTAGAGCAGCAGATTCTCGGCACGTAGTACAACATATTTGTCCTGGAATTTGTGCCCCGACAGCAGTTTGGAGGATCCGTCATTGAACTTCAGAAAGTCTCCTTTTATAAACTGCTTCTGATCCGCTGTGGAGCACATGGAGGAGAGGAATATTGACTGTCAGCTCAGAGGGGACAACATGCTATCAACTGGTGCTGAAACATTGACTCAGTAAAGTCATTGGCTGTTTTTGATAATTGATGAATCAAATATAAAAGGAAGAAATATCGTATCATAGTATTATTAGTTACGTACTGTACCTTTCTTGTCTGCCACTCTTTTGGACCCTGTGAATTTCTTTATAACAAGATAAGCAGAACTAGGGAAATCTAAAGAACTCCACTCCAGCACCTGTTCGAGGATCTTCTCACTGTGGTGTAACGGTCGCTCTGTTGGAAATAAAACAACACGGTTCAGAGGGAGGGGAATAATAAGCAGGTAAATCTGCAAGGAAAGAGCAACGGCCAAAAAGTCAACGCTTAACAACAAAGCCAAGCTGTCTTTTTACTGTGAATTACGATCGCAAGAAACTAAATCAAAGCCTCATATCTTAAAAACCATGACAGATTCTAGTTAGCTAAATAACAAAATTATGTTGTTGTTCCTCCCATTTTCATCACAGAGCAGTTTAAATTATCTCCAGCATATCAGGACCTGATTATAAAAACACACTCATGTGCAAAATAGAGCTATTATCGCTGCCTAATTGCTGAACAGGGTACAAGCTATCGGTACAAAAATGAATTTGTGTACCACCACCCCTGCTCTGTTGCCACCATCTCTACACTCCCCTTTCTTTTTATAACGGAAAGAGGTAAAAGGAGCCACAACGGCATCACTTATTCATAACAGGGGGCTTATCTTTCCTCTGGAATCTCTGCAGACCCAGGCCAAGGAATTAGTTCCTCATTTCCAAACAAATATTAGCTCCCCTTTTCTGCCTATTCTCCTCGATAAGTGTTTATCTGCCTCCAAAATGGCTAATTAACGCGCTTTCCCTCCTTTCTTTATGGTTTTATGAGCAAAACCTGTCACGCTATACCACTTTCAAAAAACTGTTTACTCTTCCACAGACGTATTGTCTCGGAATGGAAAATATGCTGAACCGTCAGCAAATATATTCAGTATTCAACGCACCTTTTTCTTTATTTTTTGAAAAAGGACGGTGTGTCCTCTGTAACTTTGTGAGCAGAAAAACAAACATAAGAGTGTAAACTCTCTGTGAACTGATGAAAAGTGCACGGGGGCCGCAAGCTAAGCAACTTTCGCGACAAAGCTCAACTTTGACTTCTCTTCACTCGCCTGCTTCCTGTTCAATGATCAGATACGAGTGTGTGAGGCGCCGGGTGCTTACAGTGCATATTAATGTGAGATGAGGTGGGTCAGCTCCCCGGGTTGATGATGCGAGACAGATGAAGGTAATTTATGACATATGACGGTAAGAATGATGAGTTAATGTGCATATCATCAAACTGACGGTGCTTGGCTAATTTCTCAGTGTGCGTCCATGTTCGCAGACCCTGTTCTGGCTCATTAGAGAGATAATAAAGATAATCCTCTCATCATAAGGTCCTTGAATAAGAAGTGATGTGATCTTTGTATTTGCCCTTAATGAGAATAGCCATTTACGTGGTGATGTGACGCATCGATCGCTAATCAAGATTTGATGTCAAAGTCCTTTAAATGGACAATGGGAAACAGCTTGATTCAACATAATCATGCAACAGGTACATGTACTATCTGATGACAAAGCGTAGGGAATAACAGGCTCTTTGGAAAAGGCATTTCCACAGACATCACTGTGAAGAGGGATAATCACATTGGTGACGCCTTTGTGTGTCTAGCACTTCATTTAGAGAATAAATTACTCTTTAAACCTTAAAGGTCTAAAAAGGAAGAATGTTGTTTATGTTACCTTAGATACTCTTTTGGTTCATTATAAAACAAACTGGTTGTTTTTACATCTTCAATTATTTTTTAAGAAATGGTCAATCAGAAAGAGGCTTTTTGTGTATGGTAAAGAAACACATGTTGCTATTAAAGAATGAATTAACCATAATGTGAGTATGTTTTAGTTGCTCTATCACAACTACACAACATTTACTTGTATGAATCATTCAAATTGAAGTTGCTTAAAGTATGAAACTGTTTCTTTTGTTTACAAAAGACAACCCTTATTCATACCCTTATTTTCCGACCCTTTCTTATTAAACTTGTTACCTGACCCTGTGTTTGCTAGTAAAGACCTTGTGTCCCACTTGAGAGACAACGTTTCTTTTTACTCTTTTGAACACCTTATTTTTACCCTGATAATCACACATCACTGTCTGAAATGCAAATATGTTTTCAGGATTGTTTGTGATTTAAATTCATATCATGAGGTCTCTTTGTGCGTACCTAACTCTCCATGTTCAATGACTTCAAAGGTGGTCCAGAAGTCATCGGCACTAAAGGTGATGTTCCTCATACTCAACGCAGATTCGGCCATCTCCGTAGGCCGCATGCTGGGAGAAACCTACCACATAACACAACAAATAGATAAATATGTAACCAGGCAAACAACAAAATGAACAAAAGAGAAACAATCGAACCAAGCAAACCCATCCTGCTTCCTGGATCAATATCACTGCCTTTGGAAAATGTCTCTCTTAGAAGAGCTGCTCAATATTAAATACAGAAATCTGACTCGCAGCCATGTACGCTGATTAAATTCTTTGTCAAGTTATCAGGTGAATATGGATGTACAAAGCAAATGTGCTACTTAACTCCACGGAGAGAAGGTTGAGTATTGAAGTCAAACTTTGGTGCTCCTCTTTAACCCCATCCATATTCTGCCTCTGCGTAGACCCGTGAAAAAGGAATCCGTAACTTAGGGCGGCCCGCCCGCCTTGTAAAATGCAATTACTCACACAATTAAATCAGACGTTTCTTTGATTGGTCTGCTTCTGATTTATTTCGAGGGCGGTAATCCCATCAGGTTAAACCAGGAATGTCTCAGCCCTATTCTATCAACCTCTCCACCTCTCATTCTACCCAACATCATCCTTCATCCGCCTGCCTTCATCCCACACTTCATCTCCCCTCCCTTCTTTCTTATTTCACCTTACCACTTAAGGACCTGTGGGAAAAGCAGCACATGCCAACATGCCATCTGAAAGTACACACACACACACACACACACACACACACACACACACACACACACACACACCTTGATTAAACAGCAGTTTTCTGGCTCTCTCTTTTCCAGGTACACCTCGAAGATCAAGTCCCCAGCAGGAGAGAACTGGGAAGAGAGAAAGAAAATGGAGTGATTAGAATTACGAAAAACAATGCAGTTGGATTGATTGGCTTTCTTCTAAATTTGACTCCTGTGTGGCGTGAATCTAAATGGAAAAAAGGGAGAGAAAATGTTACAGAAAATAAAACAGGTGGCTTTTAGAGCTGGAGGCAAACGAAATCCAGGTAGCGTTAATGGAAGGCAAAACCCGGCTAAATAAAAAGAACATGTGTGAGACAAACTTGTAAAGGTGGAAGCACAGGGTGCATGTTTCACCTACGGTAAAACTGATGTGTTCTCCTGAGGTGTTAACGTTACGTGGGCTGTCAGTTTAAAAATGGTTTTGAAGATGCACCTAGGAAAATGTTCAGGGGTTATTATGGGAAAGGATACAAACTTTTTAAAAAGAAGAGATGCAAGGAGAGAGATATGGGTTCACTGTAAAAGTGAACCCATCAATTGTGTATGTGCACAAGGCTTGTCACATGGCAGAAAAGAAGGTGTTTTAATTTAGCTTTTTTGTTAATTAAATATGACACTCTAATGTATTCATCAACTCTGTGTACCTTCATTTATCAATGCTTTATGGCTTATGGTTAAGTTAAACAGTAAATACATTTATGTCCCATCCATACTGCTTCTATGCGTGCTGGTTAAGTATGAAGCTAGAGCTAGCAGGCCGTTAGCCTAGCATAAACACTGTAAGCATGGGAAAACAGCTAGCGTAAAAAAAAAAACCTTTTAAGCCTAATCATAAAGCTCTGTTTTTATTTTAAACAGAAATGGTAAAAAGACAGGTTTAATCACTCTGTATCCACAACGTTAGAGTTTTTATGTTTGGAGTTTTATACTGCTATACCGGCTTATGGTAAGCCAGTCACAGCCTTGCTCCATAGCCTAATTAATGCAAATCCATAAGAGAGGTATTGATTATTTTGTTTAACTCACATTATGGCCTACAGCTCTTCCTCTGGTAGCGTGGATTCTTTCCCCCGCAGATACTAACCTATGTGAAATTAAAAGGATGACTTTAAAGTGGCCTTTCTGTCTGACATTCAGTAGGTCAAACTTCCAATAAAACTATGACACTTTTGTCGGTATGATGGAGCTATAGGCTAATCTTTCTCCTGCATCCATTTAAAAACAGACTTTTGGTGAGAAAAAACAGAAAGAGAGAAAGCGAAAATCTAAAAGTTAAAAAAAGACAGGGTCAGTAGAATATGATCAAATCCGGATTTCTGGCCAAGGGAAGTGGTTATCCATCTCCTGAAAAATGAACAACTAAGTGAGGATGAAAAAGGTTTCTTTTCCCTTGGCTTTCTGAAAATTACAGTTACTCTTCCTTTGTCATTAAAGTGCAGGTGAACTGAGATGCATTATTGGCTTGAGAACTATCACATGGTTGGGGGGAGGAAGCCACTTCTGTGCTCCGGAAAGAGCACAGAAATTACAGTCATTCTAACCCAGGGGTCTCCAACCTTTCTTCATCTGAGAGCTACTTTGAAAAAATGAAAGTGGCCAAGAGCTACTTCCATCACATCGCTAACATTTATTCACATAGCCCTCATCAGTTGAATTAAGCTATACTTTTGTACACGTGTGAAATTGCAATACCTAAAGCTTATCACAAATCTTAACTTCACATCAAGGTCCAAGAAAACGAAAATGTCTCACATATTATTATGGCCCACATAGTAAGTACATCACTGAGAATTCACATAAGTGTCCTTAATCACCAACTGACAAGCATCTTATGGCACATGTGTAAAATAAGTGCATTCACTCTTTTTTACAGTCAGTGAGATGACTGGCACTGCATAGAGTCCACCAGACAGGTCTATGCTGGAGTGTACCCACTTAGGTTCACTCTAATAGAGTCATTTAAATGTTCATCAGTCAGTCTTGTTCTGTATTTAGATTTCATGACATTCATGTCAGAAAAAGCTGCTTCACAAAGGTATGTAGAACAGAGCCAAATAAAGCAGACATGTTCAGTGCTGCTTAGTGAATGTTCTTATAGTTTTCTGGGTCTACAAGGCTCCAGAAATGTTGTGAGTTTTGCTGAGACTTAAGCTGAACATGATTTTGGAGATTTATAACCTCCATCTCCACAGGATTGACACTGAACAGTTCAGCCATCTTTTTCTTCTTCTTCTTCTTCGTCTTGGCATTCAATTATAAACCATAATAAATCAATTGTATAGGTCTAGCCTCCCTATATCTGTGTGTGAAATTGTTCCATCCTCAAAAACAAAAAACGAATGCTTCTGCAGTCTAGCTGCAGCTTCTAGCAACGGTCTTCTGTTAAAAAAAAGACACTGAATGTCTTGAATGTGGCATCACACACGTGACTTAAGTCTGAACACAGCAGACAACAGGAGTATTTACAACAGCATTATAAAAACAAAAATAGTGCATGTGGGTGCACACTTACATTCTCTGTCTTACTGTTACATAAATCCCATGAATGTATGAGACTAAGTTAGCTTCATCATATCTCAATCAGTGATTAAGTGAATAATAAAGTTTCTATCGGGTCACTATCAGCCATTATTTTCAGGGAGGGGGCGGGGTTTGGAGGAACGGAGAGGAGACGATGATCGCGGAAGCTTTCCTCCTGCCTTCAAAAACTTTACACAAGTATTTATCAACTGAAAATAGCAAGAGGACATTCATACTCTGCAATCCAAGACTTGATTAAATCCACCAAAAACCTGACATGACGATAACGAGTGTTTTTCAAAAAACTCAAATCCCTCCCTGTGTGTCTCTGAGCCGCAGCGACAGGGCCTGATTCAGAGTGGGTCATCCTGCTGTTGGTTCGGGACTGGTGTTGGTGGAGAAAGCAGACTGCTCCGTGTGTGGTGTCGCTGTGCCGCTGTCACATCTGTTCCTTGATCTCTGCGTCACCGACCAATTTGATATTCGTGTGACAGAAAAAAATTATAAAATAAAAAAACGTTATTGTCCAGCCGCGGCCGAAAAATCACGAAGCAACCTTACTACGCTATAATCGATAATCGAGCTGCGAGCTACTGAAAAGCTGCCCGCGATCGACGTGTTGGAGAGCCCTGAAGAATAAATTACTCTTTAAACCTTAAAGGTCTAAAAAAGGAAGAATGCTGTTTATGTCACTGTAGATACTCTTTTGGTTCATTATAAAACAAACTGATTGTTTTTAGATCTTCAATTATATTCTAAGAAATGGTCAATCAGAAAGAGGCTTTTTGTGTATGGTAAAGAAACACATGTTGCTATTAAAGAATGAATTAACCATAATGTGAGTATGTTTTAGTTGCTCTAACCTATAGAGTAAAAGCTGTCGTTGTGAAGATGTCACACGCAGATACGGCGCCATCTTGGTCTCCTAAGCACACTTTTACCTCCTTTTCTCACACAAAAGAAAGACCACTTGAGGAATAAAGGAAAGAAAGATGTCTACAAAGTGATACAAAAAGCAACGCGCAGGAAAAACAGTAATGTTCTGGAATTAAGGTATTCTTAATCTCTACCAAAGTCATCCACTTGCTGCACTCGCCGGGCTGTAAATGCAAGTATTGATTTCCAAGTGCCACTTCTACCTTACAAGGCATGACATTGGCTTGAACCTCATTATATCACTGATTTACTTACTCCTTAGTATAGCTGTACTCTCCACTTGCAGAGGGCAGGCTGACCTGTCATCCTCTGCCTTTTAAAGGAAACAGCTGAGGTCCGGACCTCCTACACTTCATCCATTGGTGTCATCGCTCTTTTTGGTTCACTTTTGTGTTTTATTTGTACAGATTCCCTCTATTCCTCCCTAAACTAGTATTGCACTTTTAACTCATTTGCCAAAAAAGAGACAAAACGCACAGTAAACAACAATTTCTTCTTTATTTAACACAGTAATGGAAAAGGCTCCAAACCGTTTTTCAAACCTCAATATTTTCAGTTGATTCATCTCCAGAAAACATGTTAGGATGACAGTTTATGTTTTGACATGTTTTCACAAACATCCAATACTTACCAATGGCTGTTATTAAAAAGATGATGAATTTTGAAAAGAACATTTCTTTTTGCTCTATGTCTAACAACTCAGGCCTGACTAGCCACAACATTCTGATAGTCCACTATAAATAAACTGCATGGACATATAACTCCTGTAAGTGCAGCGTTTATAAATCTGTGCGTGGGAAATGACATATTTGCTTCTGTTCTTTTATGTTTCTTGTTTTTTTCAGTTAAAGAGTTACAAGAGTCAGCTCTGCATGGACTGGATGCACTTATTGATATCGAGTTAACTGGGTTGAATTGCTCTGGAGCTTCTGTGCTCCAAGACCCTGACAACATCCTCGGAAGCCAGAGACCTCTACATGACGCCATTGAGTGAAATGGATTGATATTAATAATAGTACAAATTAGGAAAGAGTACAGATGTAAAAGGTGATGATTGATCTAAGATCACAAAGAGGCCCTGCTATTTTTTTGAGGTTTTACCTTTCCTGTGGTGAGTTATATAGGTTTTTGTGCAAGTAAATGGCTAAAATCTCAAATAAATACATTTATATTGAAATATGTATTCTCTCTCAAACACACCCCCCTGCCTGAAACGCCTCCATTGGACTCCTTTGTTTACTCCCATAACAAAGTGACATAACTATGTTACACTCGCACTTCTATTGGATAGCGCTCCAACACATTGTACGTGATAGGCTAAGGGGCGAGACATCTCTAAACGGCTGACCAATTAGAACAGTGGTCCAGCAACCAATCAGAGAAGACTGGGCTCTGGTTTCAGACAGAGGGTGAAAAGAGGTGCTGCAGCACAGGCAGTTTGAAGAAAAACAAGAACTGTTTGATCATTAAAGCATGGAGACATGTCACAGAAGAGACACTAAATACAAATATGAACCTGGAATTAGCATAATAGGGCCCCTTAAATGATGCCAAAATGTTAAATTATCCCTAAAATAAGCTTATCCATTATCCCACCAGAGAAAACCATCCTCATGCTGACTTGTAATTACACTGACTGATTATTCTTAATCAAAAACGTGTAACTTTTGTATTTTTCTACCATATTTTTCTTATATTAAAAGCTTAAGACCCACAAATTTGTGTTCCATAACCAAAATGTTTTCCCTTTTTTCACCTCTGGCAGTTTAATAATAGCGATTTGCTTTCCACTGAGTAACCCTCCTGACCCACAGCAGCAGACGTGCTCTGAGAGGTGGAGGGCGGGGGGAAGCAGAAAGGAGCGGGAATAAACAACAACAGCAGCATGAGATTTCTTTTTTTCCCCCAGTTATCTAAACCAAATGTTTTTCTCAGGTTCGTAAATGTTAACAGGAATAAAGCCCCTTTTCCTAGCACGCTCCCCTTACCCCCAGAAAAACATGAACCTCGTTCAAATGCATCCCAGATTTGAGGCCACGATGCATGCAGGCAAATCAATGAACATTCACACACAAACAGAACACCCGTGGGTGATATCCATTTGGACTCAGCGGGTCGACTTACTGTGGTGTCCTTCTTGTCGTTCCAGCGTGTGATGAAACTGTTCTCTCTCTCCATCTGTAGCACCCGCTCTTCATTGACCTGTTGGACACACACAGACCTGAATTCAAACTGAAGAAAAAAATGTTTCTAAGGTAGGATTTATTCCTTAAATCGAATAAATAGAGAACTGGATTAATCCAGTAAAAGGCATCACGAGAAAAAGTAGAATTGGGTCGTTCAGCTAACACTTCTAAAACTAATTTTTTGAAAAGGAAGTTGGCTGTGAGTGTTTGACACAGCTCAGCGCCAAGTGAATACTTTTCTTCCACAAAGCTCCGTGTGGGAAATGATATTTTACATTCCAACTTTTTTTTCTTCTTCACACTATTATCATTTTCAGAGAACAATTTGCTTTGTTGGAGTTCCATGAATGGAAAAGAAGATTTGGAGGGAAAAAAAACTCCTAGCGTGTGTGTGTTTAAGCCTGATAATAGGCCCCGTCGAAGACATCCAGCACATAACTGGAGCTTTAATTAGCCAGATGTCGTTTTATGTCGCGGTGAGTGTATTCACTGCTATCTGGGCTTGTGATTGGTTGGGTTTAATGGCTATTTGTCATGCGAATGATGGCGTCCTGAACCGATTTGGAATGAATGCTCCTCCTCAAACGTCAGAAGAAGAGGGATCCGAGCGTTCTGTTGGGAATTAGGAGTCGCTCTGTGCTGCGTATCCCATAAGCCAGGCAGCTCTCCAAGGGTAACATTGATCCCCCCCCCCACCCATCAGCAAAGTCAAGCCAACTACGGAGATTTGGCAGCAACAGTTATGTTCCCCAGATTGTTAAAGTAAGATACATTTCGATATGCAATATCAAAATAAAAGAATGGTTTTCATCTGTCAAAGGATTATATACAGTATAAGAGCAGATTTTGAAGATTATCTTCACTATAAATTAGGAGCAAAATCTACAGCAAGCATTACATTACAGTAGATATGATTACAACATATTTAATTACAGTTGAAATATAACCTAAAAAAACCCTACTAAAAACAGTCAGTATACTCAGCCAAAGCATGTTCTTTTTTGTTATATTTCTGCCATTAAATTAACTCCTGACATATGCAACAAACTCATTGCCAGGGTTGGGAGGCTGACTTTTAAAAAAGTATTCCAATAGAATACTAGATAACTGTGAAAGAACGAAATCAGTAACCTAATCTGGGTACCAAATTACAAAAGTATAAATTGTCACCCATTGTCTCCTTATGATTTCATAACACTATCAATGCTATCAAATGACAAAAAAATAAATATGTTTGACTTACATTGAAGAGTGTAATGTAGTTGCTGATGAGGTCATGCACAACGCTAATTTCCTGAGGGGTTTGTCCCCGTGTTTGGAACAAGCGGGAGGAGAAGACAGAAGCCAGTTTTTCGCTCGGCATGTGGTTGAGGTTGGAACACTGCTGAATCCTGAAAAACACAGAGAAACGTGGTGAGAATAACCCAAATGTGCCTACACACAATCACACACACACCGACAATCACACACACACACACAATCACACACCTCAACATAAACTACCTCTGGCTGATAACTCTCTAAATCTCCCGTGCCCACACACACAGAGAATTTAGAGAAATGTTAGGCCAACTTCAGCAAAGGAACAATTAAGCCTTCTGCAAACTATCTACATCATTAACATAATGCAGCTAAATCACTGCTATGCACCGCAGGTTTCTGAGGGAGCAAGGTGTAATGTGAGCATCATTGAATGAGACATAAAGAGAGTGCAGTGTTTGTATGGAAATGCAACTAGAGCTGGAGAAAAAGGATTGAGGTGTAGGGCAGCTGCAAGACAGAATATACAGTGTGTTATGCTTTAGCATCTTTTTGGTTGTTTCTGTAAATAAAGTCAAAATATCTAAATGTGAAAGGAAAAAGAATCAACATAAGAAGTAAATAACATCCTACAAATACAGTTTGAAACCAAGAAAAAAGGTTATATTTATGCCATGGGCTTTAACTCGCTAATTGCCTGTGTGTGATCATTAATCACCTCCTCCCTCCCTGACTCTCTGGACCCCCTGCAGTTTGCCTACAGAGCAAACAGGTCCACAGACGACGCCATATCCCTCACCATCCACACTGCCCTCTCACACCTGGACCAGAGGAACACATATGTGAGAATGCTGAAACATCACATCCTCCACCCTGATCCTCAACACCGGAGCCCCTCAAGGCTGCATGCTCAGCCCTCTCCTCTACTCCCTGTTCACACACGACTGCATGGCCACACACAGCTCCAACACCATCGTGAAGTTTGCTGAAGACACGACCGTCATCGGCCAGATCACCAACGGCGACGAGACGGCGTACAGAGAGGAGGTTGAAACCTGACATCTTGGTGCCAGGATAACAACCTCCATCTCAACGTCAGCAAAACAAAGGAGCTGATTGTGGATTACAGGAAGCAGCAGGGAGAGGGACACGCCCCCATCGCCATCAATGGGACTACGGTGGAGAGAGTCAGCAGCTTCAGGTTCCTCGGGGTCCACATCACTTAGGACCTGACATGGACTCTTCACACCACCACCATCACCAAAAAAGCTCGACAGCGGCTCTTCTTCCTCCGCAGGCTGAGGAGGTTCAACATGGACTCCAGGATACTCTGCAACTTCTACAGGTGCACCATAGAGAGGATTCTGACTGGCTGCATCACGGCCTGGTACGGCAGCTGCACCGCCCTCAACCGTAAGGCTTTACAGAGGGTGGTGAAAACTGCACAGAACATCACCAGGACGGAGCTGCCATCCATGGAGGACCTTTACTCCCAGCGGCTCAGGAAGAAAGCCCTCCGGATTATAAAAGACCCCCATCACCCCAGCCACAAACTGTTCAGTCTGCTGCCGTCTGGCAGGCGTTACCGCAGCATCCGGACTAAAACCACCAGGGACAGTTTCATCCCACAGGCAATAAGACTGTTAAACACCTGAACTGCTGAAGCAAAATCTGTTAAACAACTGAACTGTTGAAACAACATCCATGACATTCATCTGGCTGCTACTTTAAAATGATTTAACTACTTAGTAAATATTTATCTATTTATCTAATATATCATTCCAATAACTTGCATATAGACTCTTATTGCACTATTTCACTTTTTTAAACTATTTTTCTTTTATATTTACTATTTACTTGCACTATATTTGTCTGTTTATCTGTGTTATTGTGTTGCACTGTTGGAGAAGCCTTTGACCTAAGAATTTCATCGGCATAACTACACTGTAGCTATGTTTGTTTGACAAATAAAGAACCTTGAACCTTGTTTTATAATGAGCCTGCCACTTGAAAATGTCAATAAATGTTACAAATAACCAGGAATTGCTTTGTTGCTGTAGTGACAAAAAGTATTTTCGGTTATAGAAATATATCAAATGTACTCTCTTCTTACCACATGTGTATAAACTCTTCACTCTGAATGTTGTCACCCCGCAGTGAACCACCCTGGCATTGCAGAACCTCTCCATAGTGAATCCTTCTAATTGGATATCTGTAAAACTGTCTTCTGTTTCTTTCAAACTTTCTTCAGACAATATATCAACAAACCTCTTAAGCCTTTGTTGGTACTTCATTGTATACTCATGTCGCACTGGGAGATTCACACTACATTTTCCTTTACAGCTTGTCCTTTGAAGGCCATACCGGCAGCCTCCAAGACTAAATCAGAGGTCTGACTATAAAGTATGAGACTTGATTGGTCAGAAGGCAAACACACAGCAGAGGGGAGAGCGGGTCGTTAGCGGAGCAGGAGGGACAACAGGCTAATCAGCAGGTGACTAACAGCTACCCAGGGGCTGCTCACAGTGCAGGACCTTTGAGTCCCTGCACTTGTTACAGTTTGCTGTGATGCAGGAAGGCATCTGTAGAGATACACCCGCTTACCTACCTCCAGTGCAATCAAACACATGGAGAAGACAAGAGCTACTTTAACATTTTTGTTACTATTTTCATGTCATAATGGATGATTTAGCAAAAGTAGCTAAGTTCTCTCTTTGTGTCCTTTTAACATGTACTAGTAAATGTCCAGTTGCCGCAATGCTACATACAGGATCACATTCATACAACAGACACATAGCACAAGATGGGTTTATTCATGTTTTGTGCAAGATCTATTTAACCTTTTTATGTATTGACTTGGTTTGTACTTTATTCTATATACTATCTAATTATTGATATATTTATATTCATGCAGTTTGAAGCTCGTCTGAGTGTGTGTGTGTGTGTGTGTGTGTGTGTGTGTGTGTGTGTGTGTGTGAGTGTATGTGTGTGTGTGCATGTGTGTGTGTGTGTGTGTGTGTGTGTGTGTACCTGTACAGATGTTGTAGCAAGGCCTCAAGGGTTGACCTGTTTATCTTTGGCAAACTCTCAATGAAAGTGGAGTACTTCTTTACTCTCTGCTTCTCCACCTTCTCATCTACAAAACAGAACCAGAAGAGAACTACTGTAAAAGAATGTCAAGTATATACAAATATTACACGGCGCAGGTGAATCCACGATTCTGATTGGTCAAATGGATTTCTGCTCTTCATGCGACTCCTTCAAACGTGTGTCCCCACCCCTAGAAACGGCCCTCATACCCAGCGCTGACACCCAGTATGGATACAGCTCTTTGGTCAGCAGTGCGTCCTCAGCCTGGGATAAGAAGCTCTTCAGGGTGTCCGTCACATCCTCCAGCTGGTGCTCCTTCTCCCTCAGCTTCACATTACGGGCGTCCCGGTTGAACTCCTCCAGGAGCAGGGCCACGCGGTCAGGTCCCCCGGCCTCTGGTAGACCCCCTCCTGGCACAAACCTGGTTACAAGGTGACAAAAAAAGGGAGAATAAATGGACGATTGGCTCATTACGTTTTTCTTCACCATATAATTACTGTTTTCTGCAAATGGCAGTACATACTGTCTTTCTGTAGAAATAAATGCAATTATAAAGGCAATAACCAGACTAGCAGATGCTAAGTAGTGGAATTTAATAACGTTGCATAAGCACATTTGAATCTAAATTGCAGGCAGAAAGAAACTGGCGCTGCGCGGTATGTTAACCTTCTGTACCACTTTACAATTTCAGACGGAGTTGACTTTTATGCCAAAGCCTCATTGCATTTATAGCACTTACTGTATAATGCAACAATATAAGTTCGCTTTTGCATTTATCCATGGAATAGATTTTGTTTAGTGAGAAGTTGGACTATATTTTCTACATTTCCAAAGAGAAAAAATATGCTTCAAAGAGAGATGTCACAATATTAGAAAGCAGGAAATTCTCATCACGACACAGCACACTGGATGAATCAGCCTCCAAGGAGAAAACATAATAAAAGTCACAAAAAAAGATCTTTTTTAAAAGGTTTCTCTCTGTGAGTATAATGCCACTCGCCATATTGGGTGACAAAAGCAATGCAACTGTCGACAATAATGGGGACGCCGTTTTTGGTCAGCTGTTGGTCGCTCAGCGCCTTTCCATTTGTGCCGGCAGCCAGAGTGATGGCCGAGAGCCACAGAGCAAAGTCCATCTTGTTAAGCCATGGATGTAAACTGTTCTGTTAAAAAAAGAGAGGGAGAAATAAGTTATACCATGTTATAAACGGTGGTGTTCAGCATTTGTAACTACTATACCACTGTATATATTGTAATATATGTATCACGTATTATTAATGATGTATTGTAGGAAGACTTTCACATTTTACTGTAACTTCTCAGGTATATACAAATATTGTTATTCTATTTCATTTATTTCAGCTTTTATTGGACATTTCTACTTTATCGTCTTATGTTTACATAAATATGTATATAAAATGTAATTTTATTTATTATGGAAATGTACTTTAACAGCATATGCTTATCATTTGAATTTTTTTACATTTTACTTAAACTTCTCATGTCTATAAAAAATATCTTTATTCCATTTTATTGTATTTCTTCTTGCACATTCATCTTTTATTTTTATTTAAATCTAAAATGGAGCAAAGTCCTTTATTAAACAACCAAAAGAAAGTGCTCTACTGTAGACGCATTGATAAACAAGCACGGTTTCCCAAGAGGTTTCATCAAAAAACACAAACAAAAAGCAATTAACGCAGTAAATGTGTTTCTAAAAAGGAAACGGTTGGCTTGTGTTACGTGATGTCTCACCTCCTCTGTACCTACAACAGGCACTGTAGCGAGACTTTAAATTAAATTAGATAAGGTTTCAGTAGGTAAAGTGCAGTCGGACTAACAAGGCTACAAAATCAAAGTGTACAGACTTGCATTATGCATCCTGTCCGTGTATCACAAGTTCCAATTAGCACTCCCTTTTTCGCCAAAGCTTTGCATACCTTCTTCCTTCCACCATCAGCAGGACTTGGATCTTTTCCTCCCCCTCCGTATGTGTGGAGACAGCTGTGGGGAAAAGGGCAACAAGTTGAGGAAAATGCCGCCTCTAAAAATATGTGCATTCTCAAAGAGCGACTGCAAAGTAACGTGTTTAGGTTTGACATTTGCAGTTGTTCAATCTTTATCAAAAGCACAAGCGCCTGGAAGCTTTCTCCAGGAAATGCATTCATTACCTCTTTACTGAAAGGTCTCTTAAGTAGGCATTTACTTTTTAAGTCAGTCCCTGCCCATATGAGTGCATTTGTCTTGATATATCTGGCTTTTATTCTTTCTTTCAAATGTGCAGACTACTGTAGCGTGGGAAAAAAACAAGGGAACGATATAGCTGTGGATTTGATCCCACTGCAGTGAGGCCCTCTAATGCTGTTTGGGTTTTCTCTTTCCTTAGTGTGTTATATAGGGTTTTGTGCATGTAAATCTTTTGCAAAGGCTTAAATCCCAAAGTTCACTCCAGAGGGAGTTTCTCTCCCACACACTCACACAAGCCCCCCTGCCTGAAACACCTCCACTGGACTCCTTGGTTTACTTCCTTAACATAGCGACATCGCTACGTAACCCTAGCGCTTCTATTGGCTAGCGCTCCAACATATTGTAGGTTAGGGTTAGGCTAAGGGTGGAACATCTCTAAGCGGTTGACCAATCACAACACAGCCTGCCAGCTAACCAATCAGAGCAGACTGGGCTCTGGTTTCAGACAGAGGGTGAAAAGAGTTGCGGAAGCACGCTTTTGAACAGTAAAGCATGTAAACATGTCACAGTAAACCTGGAAATTAGCATAAGTGCCCCTTTAACAGCATTTCCTTGTTTCAATGGGAATCATGGGTATATAGCATTTGTGTAGCTAACGGTTGAAACCGTGTCAAATTACAAGCTTTCCATAAAATCGGTCAGTTTGCAACTAAATAAGATTGCAGTATGAAAGAAAAAGATAAAACAGACAGAATTACTGCCATTCTTCATCTGTATATCATTTTTTTTTTATCATACTAGTGCAAATATACAGGAAAAACTGGGCTAAGGGACATGAAAGATCTACTATAATCACTTCTGTGAGTTTGTGCAGCTGCTTGGATCAAGGCAACAAGCACACACAAAACATAAAAAAAGATATGAGCCGTGCAGTTCACTCACAAATCTCCAAGCAACAACATCTGGCACTTTCATCTTACTCAATTTTGCAGTGGTTGTGCTCCAATAATAGATACAAGGAACATCTATGGATAGTATTTTATACGTGTTCTACGATAAGGGATACTAACTGCTTGATTACTCAAAACACTGACTTTTTATTGACACACTGAATACACGCTTTTTTTTCCCACCCAACAATTAATCGGGGAGGAATAGAAAAATAACAGGAATCGATAAAGAAATCTGTCTCTTAAAAATCAATGCCTTTTTTATTTTTAGCTTCAAGTAATTTGTATGTTCAGTGAAACAGCAAAAACAATTAATCTCCAAAAGTCTCTCTGAACAAATAATTTGCTTTTTGTTCTCTTTGGCAGACATTCAGGGCACCGCATTTCAATCTCAGCCCAACAACAAGAGAGAGACAAGCGGAGAACTTCAGAGATTGATATTGACTGGAGAGAGGTTTATTAACAGTGTTATCAGGTAAATGCAAAACACTTGTCAGGGTTGTTTGAACAAACACAAAGCAATCCTCTTTTATCCATCTTACAGCGCTGCGGGACGTTTTTTTATTACTTAATATGTTTGTGTGATAAGGAACTAAGTCTGCGGCTTTGTTCTCGCCATGATTTGTAGTGGGCGTCTTGGTAGAGGATTTTTTGGATGTTTTCCCATGGTAAATCAGAGGGATTTAGAGGGCCGGTGCATTTTTCCAGTAGGAGCATTAAGTGTTCTTTCTTCTGAAAGGTCCTGTTTGATGACCTCATAATATAACAAGCCCCGTTCCCTTCTTTGCCAAAGCTTGGGATTGGTTACCATCGGTGGTTTCTCTGCATTGAGGGAAATCTCCAATAAACACAGCTGGGTTGGAAGCAGTTTAGGGATCCAATGGTTGATTGGGTGCGATAAAAACGTTGGTTTTGTAAATGTACATTTTGTGAAAACCAAAGTCCGACTGGTATTAGTTATTTGAGGCTGATAGCGATACTGATGACAGCTAACGATACATTGGCTGATATTTTCTTTTAAACAAACACGATGTAAAGGATCCCTAACAAATTAAAATGTTTTGTGAAAACCAACGGAGGAGGAGAATTCAATTATGAATGAATGAAACTCTTTAGTTAATCATCATAACTCTCAGCCTGAAGTACCATAAACCGGCAAACAGACTGCATCTTTCCTGCTGCATGCTAGGAATCATGTAGTGATTTTAATTGAAAAGTGTATTTATTAAATCCCTCACTGCTACACAGGGGTACCTTTCATGTGGTGGTGTCAGTGCGGAGCAAATAACAGTTAATCCCATGTCACAGACAGTGATTCCTAAAGGGATCCTTTCAATGCTTCAGAACCTTACCATCTCACCATCCCCCCCCGACAAAACACAGTCCCTTCTGGCGCTTCGGCTGTGACAAATATGGTTGAAGAAAGCAGGAATCAAAATGAGCACCGCTGCAGTTCTTTATCCCGCCCAAGGTGGGGATACGGGGCGTCACTTTGCACGATTTGATCCACGTCGAGCCGTAAATGGATTAAAAGGATCCATTGATTCTCCCCTCCTTCTGTTCGCACATCACGCCGGCGCATCGATCAATCTGCCAAAGTATGTGTGAACTTTTGAGCCTTCCCCCCCGTGACTGGCAGCTTCCCTACACTGACTATGCTTTAAAATGAATGTGAGTGGGCAACCATCATACTGGTATTATTCTGGATATTTCTTGTGGTGAACACAAGTGTAGTCGTGTTTTCATACCGCAATCTGTGACAGGTCAGGGAGATCGGAAACCTATTTTTGCCGATGTGAGGCGGCAAATGTTGTTAAATTGACCTTTAAGGACCTCATTCTAATACAACATGTTCTTATATACACTACTGCAGGGTTGGGAGTATGATTTGGAATGAATACAATCATATAAATAAAAAGTAGTCAATAACCTAATCTAAGTATTACAATATTAAAATAACTTTTTAATTACTCTAATACAAAATATGAAAAAAAAGCAATTAAATGAAGAATTATCATTCATTATTTTGTATTTTTAACATGGAGGTGTGCTTATTTGTTCTTATTTATTAACTTGTGCTATATGTTACTCTACTACTCAACTTATCCTACTGTTACCCTTTGTCTGCTCAATGTATTTAAAGCATCACAAATAAAAGTACTTGTTATGAGAAATAGTCAAATGAAAATGCTAAGGCTTACTGAGCTCCTGTAGCTGTTTGAGTTGAAGCATTTCCTCCTTCTCTTCTTCCTCTCCCGAGCTGAAGTGCAGCGCAGAGCCCTCCAGGACGAACCAGCCCACCCTCCAGTGGTACAGGTCGTGGCCCTCTTTGTATTGCAGTCTGCCAATCAGCTCGCCCTCTCTCTGCACCAGCCCTTCCACTTTAGACGGGACGAAGCACTGCGAGTCACAAACAGAGAACAAATTATGAACTTTTTCTGAATCTTTTCACTGTGGCGTATCACCTCGAAACGGAAAAATACAGAACATATGCAGGCTTGTCAAAATAAACCTATGCTCAGTTTCTGCTCCCTGGTTGAATTATCTTTCCATATCTCCTGCTCAGTCTGGCCGTTGTTGTGTGATTCAAATTGAAATACGGAGGTGAGAAAGGCCTTTACACAGATGGAGAGACATATGGACTAATGCGGCAATACCACCCACTATCTATGACTGTGTTGCCTGGTTTTACAGAGATAAAAAGGAATAAGGGACATATTTATGTAGGGTGTTGTTATGACATCCTGTCCGCATGTGGGGGGGGGGGGGGGGGGTAGTAAGACCACTTGTCTTATGAAAGAAGCACAGGGGCTCACTGAGGACAATAATGCAAAGAGTGAAATCGATGTGTGATGTTCTACTGCAGCACATTCGCAGTTTTATTCTTTTTAACTTTAAGAGGAAAACAAACTTTAAAAGGAGGTGTGTGTGTGTGTGTGTGTGTGTGAGCTGTATGCAAAGTGTGTCACCTTTGTTAGCGCCTGGATCCAGTCATGCTGTGTTTCCTGTGTTTCCGCGCCGACAATCAGTACCCGCTCCGTCTGCAGGTACAGATCCACGGTAAACACAGCCCTGCCGGAGACACGCGGTTAGATATCCGGAATTCAAAAGTGTCCTCGAAACCACTCATAAAGGGAGAAAAACACCTAAATCTGTTTATTAACAAATAAAAACAGACCAGTTTATTGTCTGTGTGATGCGTTTCCATCAAACTAAATATTAAATATATGCTTGTAAGTGCCTGTTTACGTGCACAGCATTACAAGTATATGATACTTTTTAAATAAAAGACAAAGGCATCAACAACCGTCAATTTTTACAATTATTTGAACATATTTCTAGAGACTGTTGACTGAATTTATGTCGGCGTAATAAGCTCAGGCCCTTAATGTTTGCCTTGGTTTTCTCACTATTTCAAAACTAATGATTTAAGTTGTATAAGTCGCTTTTTCTTCCTACACACCTGTCAACAAAAGATTTTTTGAAGTTCCGCGTTCACGGTAAAGTTGTGTACTGTAAGTTGAAAATGATGGAAAAAACTGATCTCATCTATACATATATTTACATTAGAAAAGATGGATAGGAGGAACGTTTTAACTGAAAGTTATATATAAAATTATAAAAATGTTTATAAAATATATTTTTGCTCAACAAAGGATGACAAATAATATATGTTCTGTTTATAAATGAATGTTTTATTGTAGTCTATTCTAGAATTTCTACAAATAAAGAAAATGACTAATTACACTTTATATTTGTTTGACAGTTGAAGAGAAAGCATCCTCTGATTAAAATATAAAAAAGGTAAAATAAAGTGTATTTTGACTTGAAGCTGTATATGCTCTCGCAAAATGTGTGTCAGTCAATCAGTGAGGAACATTCACCCCCCTGGGTCACCAAAAACATTTGTATTAGTTTATACACACTGACTATATCATCCTAAAAAAAAAAATTCCTTCCTTGCACATGCAAACACGTTTTTTTTCACTTGCAGGCTAAAGTGATGCTGTTGGAAGCAAAAAGGCAGCTTTTAATCTTTGTTGGTCTTTCTGCTCCTGTCGTCTCTGCCTGTGTGTGTGTGTGTGTGTGTGTGTGTGTGTGTGTGTGTGTGTGTGTGTGTGTGTGTGTGTGTGTGTGTGTGTGTGTGTGTGGAGGTACACAGGTTAGAGTATCAGTATCTTAATGGCTGCCAAGCAGTGGCCTTGTTTCCATTGGTGCGCTGCAGCGCTCTAAATGCTACGGCGGTGGGTGTTTAAGGTGGCGTGTCACGGGGGTCACGGCAGCGCTCAGTCGCTCTCCTTTCAGACGTGTCAGGAGAAACAGGCTAGACACGGGTGTTTGTGTGCCCTCGTGTGACCCCCTCCCCACCCTCACCCTCTTCTACCTCCTACTCCCCCACCCCCCGAACACTCTTTTTCGCCGGCAGGTGTGCAGGCGCTTGTTAAAGGGAGTCCCAGTGGGAGAGCAAAGCATGGAGTGGCGGAGGGGTGCGGCGATGTGCTGGGCAAATGGTACGGTGAAGACGGGAGGAGGAGACGCAGGGATGAGAAGATGAACGTTGCATCATGGGAGTCCCAGAGGGAGGGATTGGCAGGGGAGAATAGCAAGATATACAGAGAAAGAGTGAAAGGTGTTGAAACAAAAACATTCATGGAACTTGAGATGAGAGAGAAATAGAACTATCATCAAACAGGACACGCTCTTTTACTGTATGTGTGTACAGTTGTAAACCATTTGTGTTTCTGAACATGTCTCTATATTTCTTTTAAATACTTGTTTCCTTCTTCTTTCCAACTTTACTCTCAATATGCTATAGGCACACAAGAAGCAGGTGATAAGCAGAATAACCTGCAAACTGTATTTTCAGCCTTAATGTATACCTGTCTACAATGTTCATGTATTCAATAAAAGGGCAATCATTTGATGAAAGACCTATAAATAAAATGAAACTTAGAATATCCTTAAGCCATGGTCTAAGGTTTATATACAGACTTTCAAGTCAATTGCTTTCATTAAACTGAGCTGAAAGTAAATATTGGCTTAGGTAAATTCACTGGAAAAGATAATGTTCTGATTTGAGTGCACTATAGCAAAAGTACTTTCTGAGGCTGAGTTAAGTTGACAGAGTTTGAAACTTTTCCTTGTGGAGGAATTTGATGCACAATATACACCTGTGGTTTGAAGAGGCATAGCGTTATCCATATGTATTTCTGTAGCCTTTTATTTTCTCCTTAAGGCTTTTGTGTGCTCTGAGAAAGTCTTAATTCCCCAACCCTCATATATCTAGCCCATCTCCCTGGCAGAGGTAGCACCTGAGCCCCTCTAAAAGTCTATTTAAAATTCAGCTTGTTCTCATGGTGTGTGATAGAGAAAGACAGAGTGTGAAATGGTGCAAAACGGAAAAGAGAAAAAAAGGTTTGTTGAAGGTCAGAATTAACTTGGAAATATTCTTGTTTAAAACCTCAACTTATCACCAGCCAACATACTGCCTTTGCATTAATTCCTCGGGAGTGGGTTTGTAATATTAATAGGACTTTAGCAGAAGTACAGTACGTGTAATTCCCGGTGTCCTCTGCCACGGTGAAATTACCCAAACGCTGTGCTTAATGAAAGCGACACCTACGGACTCCTGCGGCGCGGCGATAGGCTGCCGGTAAGGAGAGTGTCATCTGCATACGTTAATATTCATGAGCGGCAGACAGTCAAGAGGTGAGGCGTCCCCGCTCGGCATGCTGGGAACGCTGGAAGTTGCAGAAGTGAGAGGGAGTGAGGCAGAGTTTAATCTAGTGAAACGCACAGCCATTATGAGCGCCTGGCGACGGAGAAGTAATAGCATTTCTGGGGCGATGCCATGACCTGTAACTGGCATGTAAACTAAAAATGGCGCAGTGTCGCTTTAAAGCAGGGGTGGGGAACCTTTTTCCATTCACCTTTTTCCTCTCTAGGGCCATTTCAATTTTTTCAACATCCTCCGAGGGGCGTACAAATTATTGACCTATTATTAATCACAGCCCATTCATTTCGCCTTTCTTTCATGCTGTGCAAAGAAAAAGCAACCTCTTAATCCAGATATCTTACTCGCGCATGCATTCACGTGCACGGTGTGGCATGACCATCAAAACAGAAAGATATGGACACAAGATGTGTGCAAATGTATTTAGTTTCCTATCCATGTGAACATGATTTAAGTGGGGGGGGGGGGGGGGGGGAAGATTTTTTTTTAAAAGTTGAAGTTAAAACCAACAATCTGGTGCACTTTGAGAGCAACATTAGGAGATCTATGGATACCTCTCTCAACACCCATATGAAACAGAACTGTAAGCAGATTTCTTTTTCTTTATGAATATTTTACAAATCACTCCCCTTTCAAACTGTATTCTTGTTTATTAATAACAACTTTTGTTTACTGTCATATAGTATTTTATACCAGTTTACTTTATTCTCTTGTTTCTTTATAACTATAATGATCATATAAAGATGTGCCTTTACCTCACTGGTTGTAGAAAAAGCTTCTTATATTCGTTAGCATAGCTAGCTAACCAGATGCTAATAACAACAAAGTTATGGACTGTATGATCATTATGACAAATGAACAGATCGCCACTGGGCTTACAACTAAAGACACAGCCACGCAAAAACTGCGGCATGTGTACGGCTCCTTATGGGTAGCCTACTGCAATTTTTGAAGTGCCGGAGCGGCGTTCTGGTGCTCTCCGTCAGCAATACACCCCTGTCAGACGAGACATATACCACGTGATTACACGTTAGGCTCGTGTTGTGTTCAAGGACCCTGACCTTGGCCAGGAAAAACAGGCACTCGCTTGTTTAATTCTTTTGCGGTCTAGATTTCTTCCATTTTTTTCTTTTTTGCGTGTGTTTATAAATTACCTCGAGGGCCATACCAAATGGTCTCACGGTCCGTATACGACCCGGGGCCGGGGGTTCCCCCTGCTTTAAAGCACACAGTATTATTATAGTAACCTATCATGGCGGTGATGATAAGACCAGCTCATTAAAGGTCATAGTTTTAGCTGTCCAGATGTGTTTCTAATAGCTGTGTAAATAACATTAATACAAATAAAAGCATTGTGCATTGTGCATTGCACACACACACACACACACACACACACACACACACACACACACACACACACACACACACACACACACACACACAGCGTGACCCAATGGGAGCGGGGACAATGTGAGAAGAGAGGATGGAGACATCTGTGTTTTTTCAGTGTGTTTCCAGACGAAACAAAATAAAAGTTGGTTGTCAGAGCAACTTTTCTAACTGAATCATAAGAGAGAAGCGATGGGAGAGGTGTAACGGTACAAAGTGAATGGAGGGAGGGCAGTTAAAGCGCCGCAGCTTGCCCGCATCCCCGCCAAAGTAAACAGGAAATATAGCCGTCATAAAGCCTTGATAGGTTCTGTTAAATTGAATAATGCTCAAATGTAAGATTATGTTAATGAGGCATATGACGAGGGAGAGGAAGTGTGTATGCGTCAGTGTGTGTTTACATGGCTTGGTATCAAACACAAGTGCAGTAAATGTAATACAGCAAATAAAAGAAAAATAAATCATTTAAAAATGTGTTTTTGTATGGGTGGCGTGTTTGCTTAAAGCAGGTAGAACAATGCATTATTAAATTATGATATAGTGGCAAATAAAATGGATTTGACTGTACTGGTATGTGTTTGTGTGTGGACTTATATAATCTTTTAATTGTATGTAAATTACCAATTAATGCACAGGATTTAGATCAATATTACATGTTATGTTACAATAAGTCTAAATCCAACCATTGAATCATTTAAACAAACAAATATGTGTATGAAAATAGAACAATTTATCTTGCTTAAAGGTTTCCAGAAGATTTTAGAGGTACAAAGTTTTTATTCGACAGCAGTGATACTGTTAGTACATAGTGTGTGTTCTTACCCGGCTCCAGTCATTGTCTCTGTGTTGCTGATAGCCAGGCTCACCACCTCCGAAGCGTCCACCCTGCCGATGGCCGACGGGTTTCGCTCGCTCTCGTAGTAACTCAAGAAACCGCCTTCCAATGTACACCAACGACGCGCCATGTCTAAAAATACACACAAACATGTAATGAGAAAAACTTTCAGATACATGTAAGATAGAGCTTGGGCATTATTGCTTGAACGTTTAACTGCTCACTTAGAGGTATGCTGGAGACCTTCCAGAGATAATCTAAGATGGGCTTTTATTGTGAAAGGTAAAAAAGTAAGAAATAAGGCTGTGATAAGCTGTCAATGTGGGAAATAGGAAAGGGTTGTTGCTGTCTTAGTTCCTGCCGGTGTGGAGTACAAATCCTTTTGGCATCACTATATGTTTGCTAGATGTAAATAGTTCATGTGCAATGCATCCTGGTATATGTACAGTAGGTTATGTTGGCATAGTTCTGCAAGAAGGACAACGCAGCTTTCTCCATTAAAATTCTGGGCAATACGTTTCTTCAATGGACTTCATATATCGTCAACACGTTTGGACATCCAAATAAAGGTGCCAGATTACATAGAAATCAGAGATAGTTGGAAAAGATACTGTATGTAATACTGGATCACTGATATGATGCATATTTCCTTATGCATTCTACAATATATGTTGGATTACAAGTGTAGAGCCATCCATTTGCATGCCGATACATTTAGCAAATTGTCTATTGTTTGTAGTCAGAAAAAGATATTAATTATAGCCTGCAATGCAAATGATTGGTTGGTGAACAATAAGCAACACTCCTGCCCTATTAAACACAGCTAATGACTCTTAATAAGACAGAACGGCGCTACTGCGAAATTGTTTAAACGTTTAGCGATAAGACACTATGCATTCGTCTTTCACACATGGATGAATGTATTGTGATGTGACACTGTCAAAGGCCTCCACTTTTCTTCTTCTAAAGAGTGAGAATAACTCTAAAACACAAATATCCCAAAACCAAACCAAGCAGCTCTAAAACTATCCCACCAAAACAACGCTGGAAAAAAAGGAAGTAACTAACATAACTGGCAGACTGTGGCCTTCATTTCCAAATCAACAAAAGACGTATGGACATGGAGAGAAGAATACAAACATATCATTGTTGAAGAGAGGAGACTTAGTTATGTCTCTTCCATATGCTTTTGATTAGAGGACAACTTAGTCAAGCTGTATACTGTACGTGAGTTAAGACACTCTAAATATCGAGCCGATTTCAATCAGCAGACATGATCCCAGTGGAAAAGGCTGGGAAACACACAACATTGTCTTTCATGACTGTCTGACTGTGCAATTTACATGAGCATGAAGTTCATGAAAACATACCTAATTTTGGATTTTCAAAGTCAACGTGCCATCTGCTTTTGTGTTCCGCAAACAACACACACACACACCCATACACACAAACAACACACTTGTACCCCCTGTCGCTTGCAACTCCAAAGTTTGCACTGTATTCATCTCATGAATATGTTAATTGTGCATTTCTCTGCCAAATGTGTGTGATGTTTCTGAAGGAACAGATATAGTTCCAATAATAAAAAAAAGATGTGATAAGCATAGGAAAGGAGAATGTCAGTTTTGCTCTATTCACCCCTGCACTGTCTCTCTGTATGGTTCTTTCTGACTATCTCTGTCTTGTTCCGTCTCGGATAAACAATCTGGACACAAACAGCTTTAAAACTGACTGAATAACTAATATTTTGTTGCTTACTGTGGCATTTAGAGAAATACTGTTGTTCTGACCTTACTTCGTGTCGAAGAAAAATTATTCCACCAGCTGAAGAATTGTCTTTATCTGAAATCAACCGTGCGTGTAACAGTTTTGCATGTGTGTGTCTGTGCGTGATGAAAGAGAAAGAAAAAGAGTCTGGTATTTAACATTATTATCAACCCAATCTATCTGACAGAACCCACAGTTTTTCTTGGTGATGGAAAATAATGTGAACTGCTTCACTTCCGTTCGCAAATGTGTCCCTGGTTTGCATAGGTTTCGTAGAAAATGTCACGTCCATCATTTTCCTAGGTGTGTTACTCCAGAACATTTCGTACAATAATTGTCTGTAATTCTTGCCTTCGTTCCCTCTGTACCTCTGCTAATGGGGTAATTACTGAGTCATTTTATTTGTAAAATCTGAAACCCTCACACAATCCTGTTCTTAAGAGGCAGACTCGATTTCCTAACTGAAGTCAATTGCTTTCATAGGCTGTTAGATGACTGTAATGCCATTGATATTCTAGAAGTGTTGTTTGAAAATGGTCCTGTGGCTGTAGAGATTATGCATTGGTTAATTTACTGGTAGGTACAAACCAGGGGTAATTAACCTGTGAGCCCTAACCTGGACCAACAAGATAAATATGAAGGGTCACAAGATTATGTAGGGGTAGTAAAGGAAAAGAAACAGCTTTTTGATGGCATATTGCCCATTTGTTCTGACATTCATGTTCTCCAGAGGAAAAACCCTTATGACTGTTATGGTCCCCTGACTCTTCATGGAGCTACACTAGCTCTTTTTCATTCTCTAGTGAAATTCCTCTTTTTGTTTCCTTTTTTGAACCCCTGACTTTTCGTCTAGCATGTCCCATTTGTGGTGTTGAGTTAAATGTGTTTACACTTGTTTGATATATATTGCTTTGCAATTAGAAATGTACCTATTGCCCGACTTCTAAATCTAGCACCATTGAGTCAGAATCCAATATTTGCAATATGATGGTTTATTAAACAGTTTGGTTTTTCTTTACAAAGGGTATTCTGCCCAAGACCAGTATTTTCTAAACCTGGGTCATAACGTAACATTTAAATGTATTCATATTTTGCGTTTCCTGTGAATTACTCGATGACTTTACTTCTTTCTTAAATGATGAATATAAATAATATAAATATATATATTCAGTCAACTACTTACAAGCAGAAGACATCCAGTGACAAGCAATTACAGAAGACATGGCTTTTTCTCGATTGTCCTAAAAATCAGAAATATTAATAGATCTAATTTCATGTGGCATCCGTATCATGTCTCCTTGAACTAAGTCGGACAAAATCTGCACACATTTCATTTCTTAATTTCCCCTCAACTCCAAGGAGAGAAATCCCATTGTGAATCCGAAAAGCAAATTGCTACGGGACCCTGGGTCCAGAAAACGTGGACACGTGAATGAGCTCACCACTCGACAAACTCGTTTTTTGAATAGTTATCCTAATAATGGCCAGCACACCCACAAGAACAGATGCCCACATAAGGCCAAGGACACAGAAGGCATTGAAAAGAGAGGGATTAAAGGGAGGCCATAAGGTGTTGGGAGACTACAAATGTTTGACAAATGTCATTTCAGATACAGTTATCTCTTGTGTGTTCGGATTGTGATT
This sequence comes from Dissostichus eleginoides, assembly GCA_031216635.1. Classification (NCBI taxonomy): domain Eukaryota; kingdom Metazoa; phylum Chordata; class Actinopteri; order Perciformes; family Nototheniidae; genus Dissostichus; species Dissostichus eleginoides. The sequence continues at coordinate 10,563,951 of CM062286.1, read as the reverse complement.
TCATATGAAGGATTTGGTAGAAGACAGAAGAGGCTATGATGACAGGATTTAGACATTTCCAATGGAGGCCTGAAGGTTAAAGAATATCTCCATGCAGGCAGGAAGGAGGAACAAGATAGAACATGTACCACTGGGGTCGCTGTCAGTTTCATCACAACTTCTTTGTAAATGTGGAATATCTGCAATGAGTTTCACTCAGTTGAATGCAACTATTATTCAGCTTTGTTGGGATGTGTGGCACAAGTAACTTCTTAACAGAGCATTGAATGCCTTTGAATGCCTTCAGGATATTCCTACAGGAAACTGGCTTTATCAAAGACCTGCACATCACCGAAGCGCACGCATCCTTCTTTGTTTTGGTGCAGCATTTCCTTAGCGGGTGGGATACCACTAGATTCTACACAAGCCTCCGTGCAATGTGGGGAACAATAGTGCTTGATTTACAATCAAGCAGCTGCGTCCATTGCCAGCTGTTCCACACACACAGCAATGGCCCCGCGGCCCAGCCGTTCTCCGCGGGAGTCCGCAACCAGCCGCCAGAGACAACGCTAGCGGAAGCCAACCGTGGTATATGCCTCCACCAGCTAAATTGGGCCAATTAGCTTCTACGCCAAGAGTGCTCCCTGCATTGCATTTTCCCGTGGAAGTGTGGAACCTTCTTCTCCTTTTTCTGCTTTTTTTTCCTCATCTCTGACTAAGGCAATTTGTAAAATGTGCTAAATGCTCCACGTATGCGAGATGAGCAGGTTGATTAGACTAATCAAGTCATCAATGTGGCAATCAAACTGTCTTATTGTTCATTGACTGAATGGCCCAAGTTACAGAATAACATATTTACTCAAAAGTTTTGAGTCTGATTGTGTTCCCAGGTGTATTATTAACTTTACTTCTACAGACTTACCCAATGTGTCCTTAAACTTTTTTATTGACATTGCACAGATACCCGTTTCAGTATGCATCGAAAAAGCTCCCTTTCCGCAGAATCACCCTCTTCCCTCCCTAGCTCGCTCGCTCGCTCTCCCACCTATCCCCCTACCGCCAATATTCTGCCTATCTCGCCATCAGACTAAAATATCTGCGATGAAGACATCCGTTTGACAGCTTGTCAGGGGAAAATGGAAATTGAGAAACTGAAGGGATCTGAACGATATGTCTGTGCCAGAATTACAGCCCACTTCATTACAGGGAGGAATGGACAGATATGGCATTAGATAAAGAACAAAAAAACACTATCTGCCATGTATTTCTGGCCTGAGCAACAGCACTACTAGCTCATTTAGGCAGGCAGAGGCCCATTAAGAAGAGCACTCCAAAAGCATATTGGATTAAGACAAATTGTTTAAACAGGCTTATGAGCTCTTCATAAAATATAAAACAAAATAACATAAATGTGACTGCTTTAAAATTCTGATAATTAAATATCCTTTGACAGCACATTTTTAGCTAAATTAATATTTGGTTTACTATCCAAAACTGGACTCCGGCTTTGTAGATGCAAGTAATTGAATGTTCATATGGGCTCAGATTTGTGTCCTTAATAAAACTGTTAACATAATTCTACTTAATTCTCTCCTCTCCACACCACCCCCTCGCTGTTCCCTCTCTGGCAGTTGTGAGTTACTGTTGCAGGCAAAAAACAGAGCGCAGCTGATGAGGAGAAGACCAAACTAATCAGAAATTAGGGCTGCCATTTCCCCGCTGCCACTCACCATTTCAGACAGTAACTGCCGACTGGCTCTTTTTTTCCTCCCAAGGCTCTCACGAGCGCACATACACACACGTACGAACACACAAAGCATGTACACACTCTTTAATTTGAAAGTAGCATGAGTCACTTTCGTACCCATTAAGGGGGAGACTTCATTTGCGCTACAATCAACTGCGTAAACCTAATATGGAGCGGAGCTCAAGCGAACAGCTATTAAAGTGGTGCCACGCTGGAGAATAAACCAGTTCAACCTTGATTCCGGCACAAATAACACAACATTGTTTCTCTAATCCTAATCTATATTCCCAGAGGCATCTCAGTGTTTTATTTCATTATGGTGGACTGGCACAATGATCCCCCATGCCACCTCAGTCAAGGCCATTACCAAATTGTATGCCAAATTAATAAATGTCGTTCTCTCAATTTAGTTCCTATTACTGGAAGCATGAAAGCCAATTGGAGTTGTCTCCAGACAAAAAGTTTAAGATGCTGTGGCAGAGTGCTTTTATTAAGCCCTGAGCACCACCTATGAATTATTAAGAACAGGGGTGTATCTATAGACCAGCTAACCATTAGCCTGGGAGCAAAAGGCATCTTGGAGTAGACTCAAAAATACCTCATCGCTCCGTGCTCACAAAGTCCTGACAAGGCTTCTTCGTGACTGAAGAAGTTTGAACGCATTGAGTTTTAAACCCAACCGCTCTGAATTTTCAGCAGTTGCAGTTAAAGCACCATTAAAGCACAAAAGCCAAACTTCGTACGGCTTTTCATAATAGATGACATAACGGGGTGTTTATCGGACGAGATATTACCAGCACTTATCTGGAGGGAGACCACTTTGGATACACTGTGTCTGTAAGTGGTACAAAATGCACAACAGTGGCTAAAATGGACCAGGACAAAATGGTGACCTGTATTGTTAGTCCATCTCAAGCAGCTTGTCATGTTGTCTGAACAGCAAAACACACTCTGTCCAACCAATGCTATTTTCATTTTAATACAAAATGCCCGAAGTGTTCTTTTTATATTAATACTTTAAACATAACATGGAAAAGACTAATGCTTGCAAATATGGATACAATAACTACTTGTAATGTAATAATGAAGTTAATAAGGACCCAACTCTGCACCCCTCTCAACGCTACATAGAACCTTGGTGGTTAATTTTTGCTCATTGTTTGGGTTTTTCAGCTCAAAACACCACTGTGTTTTAGTTAGCTCTAACTGTTATCATCAAAGTTATTTCCAGACATAGGGAGCTGTTTTCCGCACACAAAAAAAGCCCTGATGACGATTCTATTGTCCGCCGTTCAGCACAGAACAGAATGTACAAAAGGCTCTGGCAGGGGGCTAGTTAACAAGCCAATTTATCACCATAGCAACTCCTGCCATGCAGCCGACTCTCTACTTAGTCTGGCGCTACACTATGAAAGGACTTTAACAAAGTAAAGCTTACCTGTTGTGTTTGTAAAACTAATACGCTGATCATTATGTGGTTATGCTAGAATGTTTAGGATGTTCCTTCCTCAATGCCTGTTTGTTTTTACCCACGCTAACATCAGCTACGGCTAAAGATCCTTCAATAATAATTAAGATAGATGTAAATTGCTTTATGAGATTATTTCACTTTACTATATATGTTATTGTACCCACTGTTAAATACTACATTCCCTCAATACAGACTTGTATTGCTGGTTTGACCATGTTAGCAAAGAGGTAAGTGAATTTTGCGTCGAGGCAGAAGGATAAATAAAGAGAGAAAATAACTATGTGTATCTGACGCCTGAGGCATTCATTATAGTTCTACAAAACCAAAGCAAGTCTGTGTCCTGATCTGACATCCAAAGGTGAACACTACATAAGCCAGCAACAGCCTTCAGAAAACAAGAAGTTAGTATTTAGCTGGTGGTGCATTTAGAAAAATAACCTGATATGTCCACATCTTGGAGACAAAATAAAGGTCAAATAACAGTAAATGTATATGTGTCAGTAATGGGGTTAGAGCTTGCAACCCCTAAGTGACTGTTTTATTATTGCAACTTTAAATTGCAGAATTCGATAATACAAATTTATATTAAAGTCTTTCTAAGATTTAGCAAATGTTTTCTGGTAAAAAGTATGTGGGTAGTTGAAGGCCAGCGTGTCTGTATCTGCTTTAAAATGTATATTTGATCATTATAAATTGCCCAACTGTCCATTTTGATTTATAAAAGGTTCAGAAATCTTTAGAAATAGAGGACTGACTTGTGTAAGAGTGTCTCTTTTCAAAAGGTAAGCCAATTTAAACGGGTAGACAGTTTAAAACAGTTTTATCATTTGGCCAATAAGACATCACTGGAGCGAGGTAACCATATTCCCAGATCTCAGCATTTATAAGTACAATATTGTCATAACCAACATAATTGATGTCCTACAACTATGACATCAAGACCCAAATTGCAGTACATTGGAATTATCCTTCAACAAATGTAATGTAAATGAATTCCATCTCTCCAAATAATGAGAATTTCAATAGATATTGGAAGGAATTTCCCCCCCCATCTCCTCTAAGGGGCAATTTCCCAGACCTCAGCCCTGTTCATTAGTAACATATACATCAACCAATGAGAGTGGAGCATGTGGGGGTGGATGGGAAATGGAGATGGATGTCTTGCCCAGGACGTAGGCGATTACGCTAATCCACTGGCAGCTAGCTGCAATCTGCCATCCCCACCCGGAAACCTTTATTTCCTATTTGTCCTCCATTCCCCCCCCCCCATCCTCCACCTTCCAAATAACCTCCATCCCCAAGGGGAGCATCCAAAGCCTGCTCCCTCTCCTAATTACCCATGGGCCCTAGCAACGCTCCAGCTGTTTGGAGAAGTGGGACCATTGCGGAGCAGGAGGTGCAGCAGCAGCTGAGGAGTTTGGGTGTGAAATGGAGCCTGATTAAAAGTTTTAAACTGCCTTGGAAGACAAAATGAAGAGATTCAGAAGTTTGAGAGCTAGTCTCTCTCAGGTGGGTTTGAACAGACTTAATTATTTTATTCATTTGTATCCAAATGTTTCAACCTGACCCTAATTTACCTTGAACTTCCGTAGAGTGTTCACTGCAGGGTCGTCTAAGAACATCTTTCCGTCTGACAAGTATTCCCAGAGGACGGATGCGGAACGAATGTGAAAGACACATCCATTGATCGTTTTGACTGGACTGTTTAGTGTTCGGATTAAACGATTGGCAGTTTGACAGCTGACAGACTGACACTGATTGATCGCTCAGCGCTTAACTGGAGTAGACCTCTGACAAACGCGCAGTTTAAACTGCTTACAAATGGATTGATGGATTGATTGGCCTTGCCGGAGGTTTGCAAATAAAAAGTTTTACTGTTTTTTTTCTTTTTAATCGCTCACCATCTCTTCCACGTCGTTCCAACGTCGTCTTGGAAGCGCCGGTGGAGATGTAGAGGAAGCCATCCATGAAGAGGGAAGCTTCGAAAGGGAGGCGCTCTCGGACCACTGCTCAAGGACGGGGAAATCTACAATGAAGGGCGAAACATAGTAGATGAGAAAGGGAATGGTTTCCCTAATTTGTTGAATGGTGGCGGTGCAACATTCTGATGCTTTACATCACATGTTTGCACATTTCTCTTTCACCTGCAGCTGTAATAATCCAGTCTGAGTTTTAAATATCATTCTGGCCGTACTTGACCCCCAAAATCATAGAATAGCCTCCAATAAAACCGTATATAATGTGACAATTCCAGAGAAGGGTTAAGTGGTTCTTAATGGTTCAAGGAAATCTTCAAACATCTGAATTTAAATTCATTATTCAAAAAACCCATTGGGTGATTTGAAAAATTCATCATTACAAAGCTGAAACCAGGGTTGTTGTTATTAATTTATTATGATAAAAGACACAAAAACAGGTAGGCTATATTAGGTCTGGTTGGTAGGACATATTATCGCAATGTTAATATGAGCTTCCTTCTAATATTGATATATAAACACATATGTCACATTGAAAAACTCATTTGTAACATGACATTTCTCAGAATTATTCATTAGGGAAACATAATATTGTTTTCATATCATAGCATGATCAAACTCCACTGGGAATATTAAGCTATGGTAGGAAATCTAGCAATGCAGCATGCAATCCCACATGGCACTTTGCGGGATAGCGCATGTATGCCTTTATTGCTGCATCAACAGAACGTAGCATGTTGCTATTAGCAGTCAGGATAGCCACATTGTTTTTGTTTTTTTTAATCAGAATCAGAATACCTTTATTAGTCCCATAGAGGGTAAATGTACGTTGTTACAGCTTAATGTTACGTAGAAAACGTTAGTGTTGTTGGAAAAATAATTAATTGGAATATTTTCATCAAGATTCTACTCATCCCACATGTGATTGAATCTTTAAATCCCACTCTTATTTATGTAAAATCGCAAATAAATATCTTACTATACTAAAATAAATGATGGCTATAAGATGGCAGCATTGTTGAAGTGTCCTTAAGCAACACACTGGTGAGTATTTCCTGTCAGAAAAGCAGAACTTTTATCCATTTTCCTGAAAGAAAAGTGCATAAAACATGATTATACTGTTTATTCAGTCATGACCTATCACTTGGTCATCTAAATGCAAAGGTAAGATGTTCTTAAGGCACAAGCCTCCATGTACTGTATCTTTAGAAAAATTGTTTTATGTTCCATCTTCTTTTATTCTTTGTCCAATTAAATTAGATGCCTTCCTGCCTCATTTTCTTCTAAACTCTCTCTTCATCCTTTTCTTGCTAGCTTTAACACTCCCCACATTCGACCTTATCGTTCTCAAATTCAATTAGCTTCATTTCTGAGGTTGAATTTTTTGCCCGAGCCTTGGCAATAACTTGACAGATTTTATCTTCCCTACCTCCAGCTCTCTCATCAAGGAAGGTAAAATAACTTTAATTGAAACTATTTTTAATTGAAGCAACATTTCCACCATTTAGCTGATGCCTGATCAGACAGCCATCTGTATAAGTTCTATATGTGGATTGTGTCAAACTAATTAAACGTGTCAAAGTGCACATTAATAGTCTTTGAATTGCAGTAAAATAAAGTACAGTATAGCATTGAATGTTTTGTACAGCCTAATATCACTTAAAGATAATGTCATAACAGTCAAATTCCTGAATTATTCAAGGCAAGGCAAGGCAAGTTTATTTATATAGCACATTTCCACACAAGGCAATTCAAAGTGCTTTACAAAAATGAAAGACATTAAGAAAATGGCATTAAAAAGCAAAGATAATAAAAGTTACATTGCAGTGTAAGATATGAATAGTTCAATTAAAAGCAGCGGCAAAAAGAAAAGTCTTCAGCCTGGATTTAAAAGTAGTCAGAGTTGCAGCGGACCGGCAGGTTTCTGGGAGTTTGTTCCAGATATTTGGAGCATAATAACTGAAAGCTGCTTCTCCATGTTTAGTTCTGACTCTGGGGACAGAAAGCTGACCAGTCCCTGAAGACCCGAGAGTTCTGGATGGTTCATAATTTAGCAGGAGATCAGAGATGTATTTTGGGCCTAAACCATTCAGTGCTTTATAAACCAGCAGCAGTATTTTGAAATCAATTCTTTGACACACAGGAAGCCAGTGTAAAGACTTCAGAACAGGAGTGATGTGATCCACTTTCTTAGTGTTAGTGAGGACTCGAGCAGCAGCGTTCTGAATCAGCTGCAGCTTTCTAATAGATTTTTTAGTGAGACCTGTGAAGACACCATTACAGTAGTCGAGTCTACTGAAGATAAAAGCATGGACAAGTTTTTCCATTCAGAACTTTAATGCAATGGAGAAGCCATAAAAAGCTATATTTGTTTACATAAAATGTGTTATACTTAGTCCTTTTTAGCGATTCCCTGATATATAATTGCATATTCTATAAATCCACTGACATTTTTGACATAAAAAGAAAAAAATATTCTGGAATTAATCCTTATTATGTATTGATCTTGTTACATGCTAAGATGTGCGTAAAGAAAATCATTGAGTGTAACCATAAGCCTTTTTTTGCCAAGGTTTGTAAGTCAGTAGTAGTGATTGGTTTTAATTCAGACCTGATTTATTTTTAGTAAGGAAGGTATGATTTAAATTATTTTGTTGCTATTCATTTTCTTTACCCAAGATATTTCTCATTCTTATTTCAAGTGTTAATTCTAAGAATAATTGTTATTCAAAGTTTGCATGCATTGTAGCTACTTGTAGCAAGTGAAACAATTATTGTTATTTGAATGCCAATGCTACAGCGCCAATCAGAAACAGGGCGACATAAAGCATGGGTGACTTTAAGTACCTCTAATCTAGCTTTGAATCTAACACGGACAATGTGTGTGCTTCTAGCAGCATCGTAAATACATGGACTCTGACAGAATTTAATCAGCAAACTGCAGGGAAGAGAGTCTAACACGCATACACACACACATCGTTTTCAAGCTCTCAGGTTGAGAGAATGTAAATAAGCCAGTGGCTTGATGCTGTATCAGTGGTAACAAGGCTCTGTCTGTGAGCCTTTAAACAGTCCCTCTGGGGCCCTAAAGCTGGACTCCGTTAAGATGGGACTGTGATGTCTGTGGGGGCGGCAGTTGAGAAGTCTGGCCTGTGCTGATTGGCTCAGTCCCCAGTGAAGGGATGTGACATGACAGAGTGCTCAATTAGCCATCTGGTCGCCCACGGCAACGGTCACAAAGTGGTCTCCGACAAGCAGTGGACAGTGGGGTAATCAGAGACACACGCATATACACACACAGGCAGTGAAGCCGTATATAATAAACGTTAACACCAATGTCGAACATATGCAATGCAAGCAGAGATTGGAGTCAGCGAAATATAAAAGAGGATAGAGGACGAGAGGGGGAAACATGTACAGGATGTTCGTATAGAATAATCAGACAACTTTATCCATCTTAAAAAGGAAGAATACAAAAATGATATATAAACATAAGAGCAATTTAAAGGTATGTATATAGACCAAGAGCAAAATGTCCAATACAAAATCAAATATAATAAATATTAGAAGTTCAATTCAAATTTCTAGAAGATGTAAATAAATAGTCATACAAACATAAGAAGTTAAAAAGAAGGAATGTGCAATAAAATGTATATTATAAAATAAAAATATTCATAAAAAAACTAAGAAAGTAAGAATATTAGTATTAATAGGAAATGTATATTGGAGTGCCGATGAACCTCATTTATTAATTGGGGCATTTATCAAGAAGCCGCACGCACACACACACACACACTTATAAACTGAAAAAGCCTCCTTCATTAGAAAAACTTCACGAACACTGAGTACTGCTTGTGACCCTTTGACTCTCCAACAGCCCATTTTATGCTTCGTATAACAACAACAACAACGTCACCAATCACTGAAGAAACAGGCACAGCCGTAGCTATGTTGCTAACAGCGGGGTGGAATGGAGACCCAAGATGAAACAGGGCCTGTGATTTAGTGTTCGTCTTTGAACGTGTGTTGTTGTTCCTGTTTTTATTATCCACACAGAAAGCCTGCTGTATACATTTTTAATGTGCCGCGAGATCCGGAGATTCGAGGTGTCAGGGATGCTAGGGTGGCAACAATAAAACTTCGTTGCCTCCAAATCCACCGTGTGTCATTTAAGGAGAAGCGGAATGATGTCGACACAGTGAGAGGCACTGCTGCTTAGCTTGGGGTTTTGCAGTACAGAGGCCTCCTGGGTGGAGTGAAGAGCCGCCATAAAACACCATTTACATGTTTGCATTGCTTTGTTTACAGTTTAGGCATTAGCTGATGCTTTACCCGGAGATTTACAGTCAAATAGCTGGCAGGGTTCGCTGTCTTGCTGCAAAACACACAAGTTGTTTGGAGCAGGCACCAAGTTGAAACCTTAAAGCCACTATTTGTAGTATGTTTATGAGTTTAGCATAGTACACATTGTGGAATATGCTTTTGTTTGATGCAAGTATAGCAATGGGAAGCGCAAAAGCATGATATTCTAAATGTAGTTGCTTTAAAGCTGCAGTATTTCATGTTCATATGAAAAATGGGGCAAATGACAGTATAAAGTGAAATGGGTCACTTGTAGTGGCAAACAGTTATGACCACCCCCTGCAGTTCGCTTACAGTATATGAGCGTTTCAGCCCCTTTCAGTTTCATTTTGGGGCTCGCAAATGTTGTGTTTTGGTTCTGTCTTAGCGCTCTCATCAGCCTGGTCATTTCCAACGACAGCGGGGGGCTGCTGTTAGCTTAAATTGCAGACCCCACATTCATTTATTCACCTTAGTAATGATGTGTCTAATAAACATCCGTGCTTATGTGAGTACAAAACTATAAACTAATATGTTTAGTCATCAACTAACATTTTGTCAAGTTTACCCGTGTATGGCGATTTATCAAAAAAGGACTTGGAAGGGTATTTTGTATAACCTGATCCAGCATGGCAGAGCATTGGTAGTAGAGCCAAGTGGCAGATGGAGTTCAGTTGTTAATGTTACCCACCGGCAGCGTTTAAGAATCAATTACCAACTTGTCTTTCCGGTCAGACAGGGACCAGTGGCACCACCACAGAGTGACACATCCAAGGGCCGAGACTTCTTTTGTTGGTTAATAAACTGCTCGTTTGCCAAAATGGTCTCCTGAGTAATCCATTTAAGCTACAGACCTGGATGGACAGCAATGCTGGCGAAACCATCAGTTTATAGTCTGTGATAAATTAGCCAGCAAGATGTTGGGAATTGACACATTTTGGAATTTATGAAGCTCACTTTGGTATTTACCATATAAGACGGTCAAAAACCCTTTTATCCTTCCAACAGGCCCTTAAATACAACCTTTTCAAGTGTATTGTTAAGATTATTATTAAAATCAATTATATTAACATTCTTAGACCATCAGCTGATGCTAACGTCCAATATTACCTCCAATTTAGTGCAAAGACACTGATGAATTAGCGGACTTTCAAACCTAATAGTCTCCATTTATGGATTTGCTTGCCTAGAAACTAGAAATTAGCATTCAAGAAGTGGCATGAGCGCAGATCAAAGAACATTATCCACAGAATTGGGTGTCTGTTTTCATATCCATCTCTACGTTCAAACTGCAAAGTGGCAAGTTAGCAACTGGTGACAGCTCACTTAGACATGAGTTGTGCCAAAATAAATGATTGTAAAAATATTCGATGTTTGCAGTGTGCTTTCAACTTTCATATTCTGCTTAAACAGTGTTTAAAATGGTTTTAATCAAACTTGATGCTACAACTATTTTAATGTGTATCTATGTGGCTTATGTAGCCTCTTGGGAGTAGCATATGGGAGCTCACTTGACATGAAAAATGATAAAGGAACCTGAAGATACACAAGAAACCACCTGAGTGGAAGCCTTTGGCTATAAGAGATACATCCATCATTGAAACTGCCCTTAGGGGTTTCCAAAAGGCGAAGACACTCTGCCTTGGGGAGCTGCTGTTGGCTTTTTTGTGAAATCTGGGATGGGGATATGTAAATGAACATGCTCCTGTGGTATCCCAGGGTGTTTTTGGGCGAGCAGGTGTAGGCGGGACGATGAGGGCCGCCGAGACCAACATGGATGCACTCACATGTAGGCCGTGGAGAAGGAGCTAATGAAGTGGCAATGCCGTCAGAAAATGACCTGATGCCGAAGATACAAAAGCTGTGGAGGGAAGGGGGTTCTGGGAGATGCAGGCTTTGCTTTGACACACTATATGCAGGGGAAATGCAGGGTTATCCCATTTGAAATTCTCTACAAAATTGGAGCACCGTTCACACTGTGAAGGGGACGCAGCTGCAAGGTTTTCTGCACACTAAGAGATGCTCCAATTTAGACTTCTGTTGTTAAGAGTGAGAATTGTTCAGCGTGTCTGACGATTGTTTATTGCCGGCTTATCCCTGTCTCACAGCGGGGGTTTACTGAATTTGGTGAAGAAGCATGTTTGCCGTCATTTCTTTCTGGTTTACAGCACCATGCGGGGGTTAGATGAAGGCCTGAAGTGCATGCTTGTTGTGGATGTCTGCTTGATAAGGTAAAAAAAAAGAAAATCTAAGCAAACAGTCACAACAGGTGCGCATAATGCCATGACAGCAGCAGACAAATGAAATACTTCTTTGTCCTTGTGTCCTCCTGTGTGTGTGGAAATGTAACCCAAGGCTGAGGTCTCTTAAACTCCATAAACAAACTCTGCACTCTCGATATTGGCTCCTATGTGGCTCCTTTTATTCTTATCTCTATCTTCCCTCTGTCAACAGCACGCTACACAGAAGGGATGGTGTCATATGGGTATTGAATTGTTCCCACTTTCTACAAGATAAAACAACTGGGAAAAGTTCAATTTTGTTTAATCAAAATGTGTCGTAAGTCTTTTTTTTACTGCAACCCTAGGGGCTGCAGGCACAAAGACAATGGAACACTTAGCTTTGTGTGATGCGACAATGTGTCCGGCAGTAGGAAAAAGTCAAATGGGGAATTCGGACAGTGTTTTGTGTGGAGCCTTAATCTTTCAGCACACCATTATAATCTATTTATTCACAAAATAATGCGTAATAGAAAAATAAAAATGTTTTCCTTTAAATATTTTTCATATTTCTTTACAATCATCTTTTCAAGCCTGCTAATGAATAATGGATGTTCACAACTGTAGAGTATTATTGAAAGAACAAACATGATACTTCATCACGTCACACACGAAAGTAGGTCATGTGAAGTGAAACAAAGCTGCAGATTTTTCAGGGATTGCAAAATATTTTCCACTGAAGAAAATGATAATGATTGAATCAAGTTATGGACATTTAGCTTGTGATAACCTCCATTAGACTTTGATTCATTGAAATAACATTTCTTCATATTGGTTAACGTTGGGGGGAAAAGGCTTTTCTCTTACCACGCCCACCTTTCAAACTCAGCCTTTATTTTGATTTCATCTACACGGATAAAGTACATGTGTGCAGCACTGTCAAATGTAAAAGTGAATGCTAGGAATACTCCAACAAAGATCTCAAATCTGGTGACAGTGGCTGTATGTTTTCTATTTTGCACATGTTAGGAGGTGGGATCTTTAAGGTAAACAAGATACGAGATTTAATGGTAGGTCTGACCCTGGGTGAATATCATGTGTCACTTGTAGGAGTATCTTCCTTGTGGTCACTCGGCCATACAGTCCCAACTTGACCCTGAGGCAAGATCTCCATCTCAGCCAAGCAGTGTAAATCTGTCAGAGTGGTATTTGAGTTATGGCTAACCTCCCTGACCTGTGTCCTTACGCCTGCAGTAGTTGGTGAATTTAGTTGGGCATCCATCTCTACAGGAAGAGCCCATATTTCTGTTTGTTAATGATAACCCCCACAACTTTTTTTCGTATAACGAGCATATAGAAACATCCTTTACTTTATGCTTCACATTTCCGATGGACAATACCACACGGGGGAATGTGTGTATGTATCTGCATGTGTGTCTCCAAGTAATGGCCATCACCAAAGGCGACCAGGTGACCCATGCTAGCAATTAGGAGTCCCTAACAGGCTCGGTGGCTGGCGAGTGTGCACAGACGTGGCGCATACATTATGTAAAATACAGTCCCTAAGAAAGTCTCCCCTCGGCCCCAGCCACCGCCCCCCCTCGCTCCTTTAATCTAACACATTCCTATTATCAGCCCGGTGAGCAACTGCACAAACAAAACACACCCGTCTCGACATCTGTGCTGAGCCTCCGATGGTGGGAACCCGAGGTGGGTAATACAAAGGGGGAAAGTAACAAGGGGAAAAGGAAGGGAGCGATTACTTTTTTCCCTTAAAACTCACCAGCTTTAAATTTATGTGCCTTCATTTCCTATTCATGGGAGAGAGAAGATCTCCCACTGTGCTCTTATAAATGTGGCGGCACAATGGTGGGCTTGAGCTTTGAACATGATTGGCTTGTTAAAGTATAAACACAATAGGCTGAGTTTATGTGGCGCCGAGGGTTGTAAAAGTCCAACTCGCACACCGGGTTTAAAGGCTTTTTTTTCACAGGTTTATGCGTCAGCACCTTTTTCAGGTCTGTCTGGGAGAATATAGGAGTTATTTTGTTTAATCGCTACTTGGTGTACTCTAGCGTCTGGAACTGGGTTGAATCAGTCGTCGAGCATGGCCTGAGGATAACTACAATGTGATGTCATTGTTCCCTCACTAGAGCACTATGACATACAGTGGACCAGAAAGGTATGTCTGACCACCTTTTATAAAACAAATGTGCTGAAGAGCTTACCGCAGCTAAGTGTACACACTGTCAGTTCTCTGGACTCACATACTGTCCCTTCATCCCTGCACTACAGGAAAAGCGGCTGTCCATCCAGTCCTAAGGAAGTCTTGCCCAGTTGGGAACATTTACTACAGGCCAGAATCACCTAAAATTGTACCCAGATCTACACAAATGTGTGACCTAGATCGGTTTCAAAACCTTGAAAAAGTTGACAGGTGTCCAACCCTGCATTTAGGAGGCCATGAAGTATAGTATTTTTTACAGAAAGTACATTTAAAGTCAGCTGGAACTGCGGTAAAGCCAGCGAGATGCTGAAAGATGGCGCCATGGAGGACTGCTGTGTCTCGAGCACTGACAACTACGCTGTAGCTCTTTTGAATCAGAAAATAAAGCCTTTGAATCTTGGAGGTTTTCAACCAACTTACTGTGTTATCATATATTAGCTAGCCAACTACAGTTGATCTGGTGGCAACAGTTTTCATAAAGCAGGTGTTTTAAGCTACAAATGAAAAGAGACCCACTGTTATACTGATATAAAGTGGTAAATCAATTAAGTAAAGTGCAACAGTGTCCCTAACCGTACCTACAGTTTCTTACCAGAGTGTTTGTTTTGGTGCAGGAACTCCATGTGTAGCTTCAGTCCAGCGCGTTGGGCCAGGAGATATGGGGTGGAGCAGGTCGGATCCCCCGTGGCACACAGGACATCCGCCCCACTGAACACCAGCTCCATGGTCTGCAGCACATCAGGCATCACCACCGCTGCACACAGCGCCTGCACATACATTAAAACAGGAGAGAAGAGAGCATAAACACTTTTCAATTTCAAAAGCTGATATGAAATGGTCACAAACCTTATTCATGCAAGTCACTCAAGGTCAGAGGTGGAGGAAATACTCAAACTTTTTACTTATTTAAAAGATGGAATTAGTGCAGTCATGTCTCATTGCATTTCTAAGTAACTTTCTTTAAATGCATTAATACTTTTAAAAAGTCCCATCCTAGACAAAGAAGCAGTGAAAATCCCTAGAGAAGCGAGCTTGGTCTCACTTCCTGCTGTAGGAGGAGCTCGCTGTGAGTGTGCTGTGTGTGCACACCAGACTGATAGAGGACAAAGAGTCTATAAAGCGCCGTCAGAAAACCATATAAAAGTTTGGAATTGAGTTCTTCCCGCTGAAAAAAGAGAAAAGAGAAGTTAAATATGATCAGACTTTAATACTCCTTGCGGGAATCATTAAATCACTAATCCCCTTGAAAAAAAAGGAATAAAGCAAATAAGAACGGGAAGAATGGGCTCTATGAATATAATAAAACTAACAGTTTTGAAGAAGAGAAAAGTGGCCTGAAATACAATGAACTGAGCAAAAAACCACAGCGGAGCGTACTGAGGCAAATGGGAAAACATTGAGAGAATATTTGGTTTGAAAACATTAGTATACAAAATATGAACAATTTAAAATTGGCAAATAATGCAATAAGAAATATAAAAATGTATAAGAATTCAAAGTAAAGAGGAGAATGTCAATAACTCTGTACTGCATACAATATGCTGCATGAAGAAAGATCAGTGTTTCAATCTGTCTGAAAAACTCTAAATGAAAAAATAAAAAGAATGGCATTTCAGTTAAATATGCTTTTAAGAAAACAAACTGATTTATGTATTTTGCCCACATTTTTTCCCACGTTTTTCTTTGAACATGGCAATTATTAATTATTATTAGGGTTAACCCTAACCCTGCAAAGTAAAACATATATTATAATTATATCTATGTTAAAATGGCCGTAATCATAGTACGTTTGCAAATAAATTATATGTTCATATTGAAACAAAGTAAGTGCATTTGTAATTGTTTCTAAATAACAATCCACACTCAGTTTCAGTTTCAAAAGAACATCAAATTAGTGTAATTGGAAGAAACTGATTGCCTATTTTTCAAACTACAATTGGGTTTTGTCCTTTTATTCTCCAGTTTAAAAGAAAGTTTCTTACTAACATTCTAAGTCTCAAATCTAAGTCAATATATTGTCTTTAAACCAAGAAGCCTACTCGAAGATTATTGGCAACAAATAAACCTGCAGCACCTTTGAGTGTTAAAAAGGTGGAGTGGCCCTTTAAAGATAACCTTGGAGCAAAACCAGATTCTGGCCATTCAACCCCTAATCCACAAATATCTAAATTAGAAGTAAGATAAAAAGATTGTGTTGAAGATGCAAACAGCAACCACCACATCAGGCTGTGATAGGCTGAGACACCTGTCAATCAAAGACATCTGAAATACCTTGTTAAATCTTGAAATATCCTTATTGGAGGAGTACTTTTTAAAACTGTCACAAACAGACAGATTAAATTACATTAGATCAACTTTATTGATCCCAAATTGGGAAATTGTTAGTTTAGAATATCATGAAGAAATATGAAACACAAACAGTAAATATATACAAATCAAATTGTAAAGATATATGTATCAAAAAGAGTTATACTCAATCATATCTAAATCTTTTTGTCTTCTAATATTCTCATGTTATCTTTCTCCTTTTCACTAAAGTGCTGAAATTCAGACTGAATAACATATGGTCATTAGTAAAAGTGCTGCTGAAGGCGACTTTGCACTGGTTTCAGCGTTCACCCATTGTGGTTGGCACTTGGTCTCCAGGGGCCTGTTAAACAAACTTGTGCTCCTATAAATACATGACATTAAATTCCTCTCTATTAGGAGTGGGAAATCGCACTAGTTTCTAGCCACATTTTTTTAAACTATTCACCTGTGAGCTAGCTAAGTGCAGCGAGATTAAAAGAGTCAGAAGAATACAGTCTGTTATAGAGGAAAGTATTTTCTGTCTTTGTCTGTCTCTTCCTATCAGTGCAGTCAATTGATGTGACATTGTGCACGATGACCCGCGACAAAGTGGATCAACAGAGGAGTCGAGAGGCAAATGGCGGATTTTTTTCCGATGAGCAACCTCTCCTTTCATCGGACTCGGAGTGAGTCGGTAAGCTGCATCGATCTGCCACAAACAAACAAGGCTCGTCTGAAAGTGAGGCACGTGAGGCGTAGACACACACACAAACAAAGCACCTGTCAATGTAACTTAGCCCACCAACGCAACATGACCTGCACTCAGACAAGAAACATTCATTTCTTTCTATGTGCACAGCAAAAACTGTATTTTTAAAAGGCATTATATATATCAACATTTTTGTTGTTTTTCACTACCAATAAGCATCAATTGAACTGAATATCAGTAGACGTTAACGTTGTAATGTTTTTATAAAAAAATTAAAGTCTTGTGAGGGTTCAACTAATCTAATATGGCGCATCCATATGACAAAAAAACATACAAATATGGATACTATTTTGTCGGTTTCTCTGTTCAGTATAACCAACATGGGTGGCCTTGATGTGTACGAAGCCTCAGGGACGCTTTTGGTATGTAGACTTTTCACTTGTTTCATATATTTATTTACCTCAGTTGCAGTAGTGATGCCAGAGATAAAATATTTTAAATAATTATGGTGGTACTTTTATTTCTTTGTAGCCTTCAATATTTGTCAACATGGCCCCGCTTGTTGGCACACAGTGTTTAACATTTATATTTGGGTCTTGCGAGCTGTCAGTAAGCTATTTAAAGGTGGGGTATGTCATTTTGGAGAAACCAGCTCGAGTGTGCTAGAATTTGAAAATATACAACTCTGTCCCTTCCTTCAGACTTCCTTACAGAGCCCCTCCTCCAACACACACGAACGCGCACATGACCAATGAGGGCACGAGATAAGTTTGTGCACAGATGGAAGGCTGACAGGCAGGTAGGCCATCCAGTTATTTTAGCCGGGCCGGCTCAGATGATTGGTCGTGCTTTTTACAGCACCACGGCTTCCACAGATGAAGTTATTTTTATGTATTTATTGTCAAAGCATTTAATATATTCATTGCTATCGGGATGTTAAGAGCATTCCATGGAATATAACAAAAAGTGTTTCTGAAATAAATTACATACCCCACCTTTAAAGTGATATATTTAATAATTAATTTGAAAAAAAAGTGTATAAATTGTTAAATAAATTGGAGATTATTTTCCAATGTGATAAATAATACATTCTGAAGAATAGCAGAGGTTTAAGTCAGAAGCTGTCTAAAATGGCTTCAGTGAAGACTAGGAAAGGAGTTAGGTTGTCCAATACATCCTTTGTTGTCTTCTAGTCTTTGAGAAAGAGACTGACGGTATTCTTTAATCAACAGATCACATGTAAAAGTAATTTATATAAACAGATGATTAGTTTATTCACTAAGTGTCTTTGTCTCACACACAGTACGGGGTCAGATTAGGGCGAAATAGTCCCAAGCAAACTGGCCTTATTCCGTATCATCTCTGGAAATGACCTTCCGTGTCATAGCAATTACTGCAGCCACTAGAGGGTTTATGTGTGTGTGAGAGTGTGTGTGTGTGTAATGATATAAGAAAGTCCTTTGACACCCCCCTCTCTAGGTCATGTGGCCTGCGGAGACTCTGTGGAGGTCACTGGGATACTGGATTGTAATAGGGAACACAGGACTAAGAAATAGAGAGTGGTAAAGAGAGGGCAGGAATAAAAAAGAAAATGGATGCAGAGAACAGAACAAGCACGCCATGTGAGATTATTTTAGAGACATATTGATGCAGTCAGGTGTATATCACTTCACTGCCTTTTTATTTTTATTTCATTCCTTGAATCGACACTTTAAACGGTAATTTACGGTGAGTTTCATGACCCCTGTGCTCATAAAAACTGTTAAAATGTTTCAAAATTGCGTGAATGTCAGAGAGGAAATTGCTAGTATCATTGTCTTTGTTCTGGAGCTGACTCCCAAAGGAATAGCTTTTATATAGCTTTTATTTTTTTCCATATTCATACTTGTGTAATGGTAAGTAAGTGTGACACAGAAGTGGAACAACGAGTCCAATGAGATTAGACGCAGTGTCCTTGTTTATGTTAAAAATACCGTATTTTCTTTTAGGTTGCTTGTGATTTATGACTTTTTCTCGAGATAAAGGGAACTATTTTTAGAGTGTTTATTATTTAAGCATGCGCATATGTGGAGTGATGGTGTGTGTAATGGCTCTGTGACACATTGATCCCTATCAAATCTGTTAAAGCCATTTATAAAAGGAAGACTCGATGTAGAAAAAGCAAACACAGCCCCCCCTGTCCCACCTTTTCCTTCTCACTCTCTTTCTCACACACACACATTCACACACACACACCTCCAATGGCCGAACGCTTTTAGACAGCCACCCTCTCCCTGTCTGTCACACGTTCTCTCCTGCAAAAAACTCCCCCTATAACAGCAAATTCACACATCCTTAGTGGGGCAGCTCACATGTTCACACGCGTGTACGCTACACACACTCCCACACACGCAAAGGCCAGCAAAGCCGCAATAAAACCAACCCAAGCGTTTCTGTTGTGGATCCTAATCCACTTTTCCACTTAGCTAGCGAGTATATTTCTTCCACACTTCTCCCCCCTTCTCCCTTCATTCCCTTTTTCTCTCTACATCTCCATCCCTCTCTTTTTACCCGAGAAAACAATACAAAGGGGGCTGATCTGTGTAAATGCTGACGCTGGTGGAAACTTAGCTCAGTCGTGCTTTTAAGAGCCTCTCTTTTAAAGGATGCCAAAGAACAGCAATAAAACACAACCACAAACTGGAGGAGAAGGCCTTAGCAACATCGTTCAGACGGTGCTTTTGGCATTTTCAGACATGTATCTCTGTTTTACTGATGGTCAAAAG
Source organism: Dissostichus eleginoides (assembly GCA_031216635.1). Lineage (NCBI taxonomy): Eukaryota > Metazoa > Chordata > Actinopteri > Perciformes > Nototheniidae > Dissostichus > Dissostichus eleginoides. The sequence continues at coordinate 10,544,228 of CM062286.1, read as the reverse complement.
GTCATGAAAATATGTCCTTTTTTAGGTTAGCTGGATTTTGGTAATGGAGTTTACCATGTACTACTGTATGCTTCCTAGAAGTACAGATGGAGATATTGTGGATGGCCGGTTATGACTGAAAGGTTTTGAACTTTGGGTGCACTTTGGATTGGTTGCAAATGGAAAAAATTATTAGGTAACAAGAGATGGAAAAAGTACATTCAAAGTCTTAAATGGAAATATTACACGATGAAGCTATCACATCTGCTAACTGTGGTAAAAAAAACATCCTTTCCAGATTAAAAAGTATATTCTAAACTAAAAGTACAATGTGTAAAAAGCGATTAGCTCAAACCAACTCAAACAAAAAGGAACAATGAATACAAACCTTAAAATCCTTATCCTTTTCCCATGGGAAACAAACATTGAATGGATCCAATTTCTTCTTATAATGCAGTACAACTTCCGGGTAGAGAGTGCAGCACTCAAAAATAAAGTCTTTCTGGCACAGTGATGAAGTCAGTGTGTCTGAGGCGACACTTAAAAACACAGTCAATGCAACACTAACCCCAACTTCAATGTTAAGTATCACTTGTCACGGCAGTGATGGGAGTTGGGAAGTTGTGGATCTACTGTACTTGCTCTGCGTGTTCACAGAGAAAGACAGAAAAGACACGCACAGGTGCAACACTGTGCTGGTGTAGTGGAGGAGAAAACAAGCTTAGCATGTGGTATGAAGAGCTCAAAAGGCAAAGTTGTTTTCCTGCTCCCTAGTCAACTTCTGGTAAAAACAAAATGCTAATAGAGAGTAAAAAAAAAAAAAAAAAGGATTATCTACTAGGTGTTTTTTTCGGGTTAAAAAAATGTATATACCTCAACGTATTATCAGAAAAATGACTAGTTTCGGTTTTCATTTGAAGTGTGTTTATGAAGTGTGTACCTGGGTGAGCTGCTCCAGATCATTAAAGCCCTCCAGGACCCTCCGGTACTTCCTCTCCCTGTACTTCCTGCGGATGAACGTGGCACGCTGCTCGGCCGAAGCCCCGCTGTAGAGTTCCTCCTCCAGGGGAAGATTAGCAGCCCAGAAACTGTTAGCATTCTTGTTCCCCACCTCAAGGAAGAGCTAAAGAAAAAGAGTGAGAGGACAAATGCAGGTGAGAATAAGGGTTTAAAATAAACATTTGCCAAGCCCTAATGAGACAAGTTTGTCTTGGCAACAAAATGTGTTAATTTGTATTTGACTTTAACTTATGTGCCCTTTGAAGGTTTGAAAAAGTAGGTTATTTTGAAACACCACAAATCTAATTGAAAAGCAATTGGATTATGTTGTTAAAAGGGTTGAGAGGAGGAATATTGCTTTTGCTGATAAGTACCTCCACCAGCTCATTGCTCCAGATGCTGCTGTCCAACTTCAAGCTCTGAACTTTGGATATACTTGGTCCAAGGGAGCGGTGCTGCCCTGATACACAGAAAGAAACACCCTTTGTGAGTTCACAGATTAAAAAAAACAAAAACATAAACTCAGAAAAACAAATAACCTTTGGGTGTATAAAACCTCAATTAGATATATTCCAAATGCATGGTTGTGAGGCTACGCTTTTAGTTCCTGAAAAGTGCACACGGCAGTTACAAGACGGGGAAACCGAGCATGACTGGAAGCTCATTCGCTCACTCACAACAGACATATTTAGTCCCCTCAGCACTCCTAATTGGAAATGAAAGCACAGAACGAGGGCCATTAATTGCTAATGAATCATGAGTAATTCATTGTGTTTGTGGGTCGGCCTGTTTATTTGGGTGAACGAGAGGCTTCTAGCCAAAGACAGAGTAGACATGCATAATACATTAAGCAGAAACACGCTGTATGTCTGAATGTGAATTATCGTCCTGTGTGTAAAGGCATATAATTTTAGATTTAGTTTTGGCATGATCTCATTACAGTCTTCTATGCTCAAGTAGAGCAGTTGTGAATGGAAATGTAGGGCCTTGAGCGGTCGGAGGCCATCTTGACACAGATGCTGAACATTTTGGTATTATTGAGTTATTAAAAGAGAGTCTTGGAAATCTTCTTTGATAACTAGTGATTATGATTGACTCTACCTACTTTAGAAATACTGATACTTCATCATGTCTATGCTCAGTAGAACAAATCATAAAATTAATGGACTGGTCTAATTTCTCCCAGATCGGATTTTCTATCCAATATGCCAAACCAAATCCCATTGTGGTCAGACTTGATGTGATCAAATAGTGAATACATTAGGACAACAAGACAGTAGAAGATTTCCTGCAGAGCTATGACAATCAACAGTTGTGTGGATATATCATTTAGCTCAGTGTAAGCATGTATCTAGAAAAGAAACATGAGAGTACCAAGTATTACACCCAGTGGAACGCCACATGAGATGTTATGGTAATCAGAAAAATGCTTACCAATATTTACAAAAGAACAGTCCCGTTTTTAATGATTAGGTATAGGAGCGCTTTTCTGAAAATACCAACCACATGTTTGAATGTGTAATTTATAAGCCCTGTTCTTTCAATTGTATAACATATTATACTTAAATTGAGCAGTTATCCCTTACATCAGCATTTTCTGGGGTAGTTATACACTTTAACAATCACAGTCTAACATAAGTAATGTTGGATTTGCAACCTGCTTGTTTAAAAGGGAATTATCTGGTTTGGTAAAAAAAAGAGAGAGAGAAACACTATAATCCTGGATGTTTTGCCAGAATAAATATTTTCACTTTCTAATAAAAGTAGCAATTGAATCGTCCCTATGAATATAAATAGAAGACATTTCCTTCCATTATGGTTATTATCAAATATCTTGTTGGAAAAGTTAATGATAAAGTGTCAAGTGGGGATGCATTAGTGTGTTTGTGAGTTTAAAATGGTTTGTCAATCCCAAAAGTCACATTGAAAGGAGAGGAATGATAACTGTCTTTGAAACCACATGAGTCCAGCTTGAGAAAAAAAGGCCAAAAACAACAAGATTCTGTCACTTTTGCCTGAAAATGTTTCACTCTTGGCGCCTGCTGCATTTCCACAGCCACGCTCTATCCGCTGAGCCTTACAGCTCCACAGGACCATTTTCACTTGTGTAAGGGTAATGAAGCTGAAAAAAACGTGTTCATGCGCACGTTGCACTGGGCACATGGTGAGATCTTTACATATAAATAGCCTGTTGTAAATGTATTCATCATTCTGATTGAACCAAAAAAAACAAGACAAAGAAAAGGGCATTCCCATCACAGCAGCTATCACTAAAGAAACACACTCAGGATGTCACCCCCAATTAAAAACTTTCCCCGCGACAGTTCGCGGAGTGCTTTTCTAACCCTGTGTACTTGTGTGGCATTTTCCCCTCACTCAATGACTAGTCAAAGGAAACAAGGCGAAGCAATGAGCACTGCATTTGTCTGTTACCATGGCAACTGTTGCCAGCAGACGTGTCTACAAGTTGCATCCTTAGTTTGTTGCAATTACATGTGTGGAGAAAGGCCTCTGAGTCTTTGGTTTAATGCACTTTCCGTGATTGTGTGAAAAGGTGGAAAAGAGAGGAAACACAAGCGACATGTCGATCATAGGGTAGCCAAATCCTAAAGTATATCCTGCTTTATCATCTATTTTAATGTAAATGGCATCATAATGTACAAAATGTGCATTATGCCCTATTTAAGAATTTTTTCATAGACAATAGACTTGTTTTTTTTACCAGTAAACATTTATAAGAATAAGAAAACTGGATAAAACACAAATCAGCAGCGGATTAGAAATGTGTTTATCTTCTGATGTAATTTTAAAAAAGATACAAGTTAGCCTTGGCTACAAATAATGTTTTGAAACAACACTTTCACCCAGGTTTTTGTTTGGTTGTGTTGTGGTTGAGATTCTTTTTTTAAATATTCACTAATTATCGTTTTTCATGCAATTGAAAAAAGCTAACAGTCTTTCAAGTCCAAGCATACAAAGAAAAATAAATGAAATTTCTCTAAATCAGAGGGTGAAGCTAGAAACTATTCAAATTAATTCCATCTTGGCATAAAAAGAGGAAAGCCAATCTAGGATCATTTTTACCATTAGCCCTCTCATTACTTCTCCCCTCTTTCAGATTTTCTCTTTATTGTCAATGACATGGGAGCGCTAATTAAAAGCATGAGCAGTCATTGGTATTCCAAATGGGCCGCCACCTAATTTCAGGAGAGCAGAGTCTGAGGACAGCTTCCTTGTTGCAGATATTCCCCCTCTCTCACCCAGCATGTCGACAAAATGTAATATTAAACAGTCCAGCAAATGAAATCATTTAAGAGCGTTTGAAAAGGGATGTTGGATATCTGATGCGTACCAATTACATGGGCTTTGCGGAGGTGAGGTGAGGAATCGCATTCAAACTTATGAAACTGGGAGAAATCTGTGGCCCAGGGTAGATATGGAAGGGGAGGGAGGAGTGGATAGAAGAGGGAAAAAACGACAGAGATATCCCTCTACATCAGGCATGGCTGCTCCTTCTCTAATCATGTTTAGCGGGTCAAGAGACAGTTTGGGATCCCTCAGGGTCTTGCCCGTGTCTAAATCTTTGTTGTCGTTTCATCTGAGCCATCCAGGATTGGCAAATAGATTAGAGAGTCTAGAGGCCAGGCGCCAACTCCCATAAGTGGCTTATCACCTGAGAACTTCTTCCAAAAGACCCTCTGGGTCAGAGCACACTTTCACACAGACACAAACAAACACCAGACCATTTGCAACAATTAAGATTGAGTGCTAAACATGCTTTTTCTACTCCAAGCAGGTTTTTGAATCATGTTAGAACATTTTCAAATACAGCTTAGGGTCTCGATGGTGTTCCTCTGTTTACCTTTACTCACTATACTTAATAGATTTTTTTTGAAAATAATAACTGAATTAAAAAACGTTCACTATTAATTCAATTCTAACCAAAATGTTTGATGGAAAGAAGGTCTTTTATATTGCATGTCTTGTGTTGGATAAACAAAATAATGCCAATACATATATATATTAAAAAAAAAGTTCTCACCAGTCTCAGAACTTTGTCTGTTTTTCAAATATTTGTATTAAATAACATATTTCTCCAGGAAAACTTTCTAAATAATTAAAGGGAAACTATTGACCCAAAAAAGTTAAGAGTTACATTACAAACCCTACTGGTCTTGCTGGTTATTTAAGAATGATCAAGTAAATTTGTTTTTACAGCCTGTTGGCTTACATTCAAAGTGCTTCATGTTTACTTAAGGGGGGGTTGTAAGTACAGTATGTTCTTTTTGACCAATGTATGCCTGCTTTTAGCATGGGACTCTGCATCAGAGAGTTGAAGGAAGGCAATAGTAGATTAGCATACATATACCTGCACACTTCTTGCAGATGACCACGCCCAGGTTGACCGAGGCCCACTCCGGCTGCGGGGCGCGACAGTCGGCGCAGCTCTTGTTGGCCTCGTTGAACCAGATCTTCTCCGCCACTTCATAGTCGGAGAGTGTCTCGGCGATTGATTCCTGGACCGCTTCAATCCACTCCTCCTTCTCCTGTTCTGACTCGGCCGTGAAGCTGCAATGATTGATTTTTCAGCCCCAACACCCCAACACATGCCTCAGTGTTATTGATTTGATTTGAGAGAGCAATTAAACAGCAAAGTATCGCTTGGCAGTGTTAGGGGGTGTGTAGTATTTGGAGTAGTTTTTGGGGGTCTGCTGAGTGTGTATGCCGATGTGTGATTGCAATAGATTTGGTGAAATTGATAGGGGAGTGGGCAGGACAGGTAAATCAATTTGTCTCACCTTGCCCCAAAAATCTATAAAGTGTTAATGCTTGATGCTTTTTCAGGAAATTATTTCTATATTAAGAAAGTTAAGAAATGGTGATGGAAAAAGACATTTACAGCGTCGATATACAGAGTTTACCACTGTTCTTCCTTTAGGAAATGCATTGAGAACTTTCCACATAATTACATGGGAGCCGGTGGAATAACATGAGAGCTCTAAGATTGTAGTGTTTGACAGTGAAGCGGATGATGGACGCCGGAAGCCTGTGGTTTTGAGAATGATTGACATTTTTAAACAATACGTGCGATTGAAAAATTGTGATTTTTGTTTAAAAAAAGTGAGTGAAGTTGCAAACAGCTTAGTAGTAACTGACATTATAGTCAGGGAAAACACAATCATCTCATTATAGTTTAAAATATCCTAAAATTATTTTATTTTACATTTTTATTTTCAACACCTGTTTTCTTAAAGCTGTATATCCTTAACGGAGCCAGCCTTAACTGATATACTAATATCAAAACTTTCCAGGTTAGGAAATCATTGTAAATGTATGTTACAGGTTTTCTTTCTACCAGCTTTTGTGCTGTCATAAGTATAGTGTGTTAAGTAAGGGATAATGTGCAGCGAGGCGGTCATTATGGGGAAAAGAACACCCTTCAGGCTGATCAGAGAGCCCGACGTGAAGCGGAGGGATCTTGATCAGCCTGAAGGGTGTTCTTTTCCCCATAATGACCAAGTCGCTGCACATTATCCCGCTTATTACACGGCCATATACTAAACAAACTAAGGAATCGATTCCCAATATTAATTGAAATGATTTTATTGACTTAAAAATGATCGTATTTCTTCCTCTAAGAAAAAAAAAACTCCGTTCCACGGCGCACCAACGGCTGGAACTGCGACAACAACAACTTTACGGCAGCACTGTCCAACTCTGTTCACAGTTTGTGATCCACTAACAAGTCCTTACACACTGCAAGCCCACACCGTGTTCCTGTTAGTGTTTACTTCCTCTCTACCTTATTCTGGTGGTTTATCTGACGTCCAGCGCTCCGTCTTTTCCCCTCTTTTACTTTCTCTTTCTTGATCCTCCTTAGCAACGGTCAATAAGTCCTTGACAGCGGTCTGTACTACTGTATTAACAACGTGTCACGTGTTCTGAATTGAGTATTCAACTAAGCCATGTAATAAGTCTTTGCAATGCATATGTTTTCATATAAAAAGTCAATGAGAAATACTTATACTATGCATATCTAAGAAATGTATTTTATCTGGGAGAAACTTTGACTGGAAAACCAGGTTTTTCTAATTCTTTACCTCGATTAAAAAAACGAATTTTCTGCAGAAAGTAAACTCCAATGCGTGTACACAAACTTTAGGATAATCTGGACCTCAGCCCTGATCTAAACCCCATTCAACACTTTTAGGAATGAAGAAGAACTTTGACAGCGAGCCGGGTCTTATATTGCCCAACATCATTTCCTAACTGCACTAATGTGGCTGAATGGAAGAAAAATCAGTCCTGCCAAGTATTCAATAAGCCTTCCAAAGAAAGTAGAGGCAGTCTGGTTTCCAAATACTTTCTGCCATAAAGTGTCTTTTGCAAGAGCAAGTTTAAGTCAAATTGGCTCAATCTTATCTTTTCATTAAACTGATGCAACCAGGAGGGTCAAACCATCCATATTTCATTTTATATGATGTGTAATAAATATGCACACAACCCACACATACAGTTAATGGCTTAACTGTCATAGCTCCCAAATTGGCCGTCTTTCAGAACACTCACTTGTCTCTCAATCCATCCACACACACACACATAAACAGATTAATGATGTAATATTCTGTCTAACAAGCACTTATAAAGATAGCTGGCAGGGACAGAAAGAACGGGCTTCTGATGGAGAAAGTGATGAGTAGAAGTTGGAAAAGTTGTAGCGATTAACTCAGAATTAGATAAGGGTATGATAAGTGTATGTAACAAGCGATCTGTGCGTATGTGTGTGGGGATAAGAGACGAAGACAGACAGCAAGATGGACAGGCATATAAAACTGAGAGGAAATAGGAGAGAGAGAGTTTTAGCTTGACTGAAAGAAGCACTTAGGAAGGAGAAATGGGACCACTGGTCTCCATGGCAACCGGGCGACTGGTTTAAAGTAAGACTGAGGATAAGGAAGGGAAAGGAGACGATGAGGAGGGGGAAGCTTATGCCCGAAGCAAAGGATGTGCACCGCCTCGCCCAAGTACCCCGGCAGAGATCGATAGGTTGATTGGGTTCAGGCGTTGGGAGCCCATCGCTCTCGGCCCCGGGCCCCGTCTAAAGAGAGGACTGCTCACATCCACAGATGAACTACAGCACGGCCTCCAAAACCACAGAGGAGCAAAGGGAGGCGAGAGTATGTGGAGGTTCCCCGAGCCGCAGAGTTTTAGATATGAAGTGAAGGCTGGTCTCAGGTGACGGGGCAAACTAAACTACAGTTTACAAGGTCAACAGGTGGTGAAGAGGAATACAGAGTGAAGAATTACTTTGGAATGTTAGTGGTGGAGTAACGTAACAACTGACATTGTTGCCTTTTCTCCGGCTATAAGTGTAGTTAATGTTTAAAGCTTAGACACACTGAACGGACAGCAAAGGACCAGTGGTGACAGGGATGTTGCGTGGCCTTACGTTGCCTACGTCTTGGCCAAAAAGTTGCATTTGAACACACCGCAAAGACTACAGCGCCCAAGTGAGAGGCTATTTAAAAAAACTAAAATATAATATTTCAAGCATTCATGTATTGTTGTAATATGTCTATCACGGTCACAACAACAGGCTACAGGCCACCATTATACTCTTCCCTGTTGTAGAGCTCTCATGTTAATACACGCTGCTCCCTTGTAATGATCTGGTTATTAAAGCTATAGGCTCAGAGTGCTCCACACATATGAAGAATACTTCAATATAAGCCAGGAGATGGTTATATCAGTTTAGTATAGCATAAAGACTAAAACCAGTAGCTTGGCTCCAAGACAAAAATTAGGCCGACACCTAAAACCAAAACCTTGTAATTTTTAAATACAAGTGAAATAAAATTAAAACAAAGAGGTGACACTAAGTGGATTTTGTTGTGTTCTTGCTGAGACAATTCTAACCTAGCTGCAGCTTTTCCTACATTATGGAAAAACAGAATGATAAACCATCCCAGCAATAATCATATTTCAAAAAATGTAAAACTATTATATTAAAACTAAATCTAACGTGACCTTCACTGTCTGAAACACTGCTCTGTTCAGTCGACTTCAGGGTTCACTTTTCACCAAAGGACCTGGTATTGGTCCCAACTCATGAAAATGTATTTTATATAAAAAGTTATTTTCAATTACATTTGAAAATCTAATTTTGGTGTGCTGTAGCTTGACATTATTCCACATATGTCCTTTATCTTTTTGCTGTTGAAAGCATTTATGCTCCCTATTCTACACACTGTACATGTAAGTGAGGAAATCGAATTCTTCCTTATGAATGATGAACCGGCATACAGCTCCTTTAGCGTGCATGCATTATGTACATAATGTTAGGAGAGTTGAATATAAAGTGGTTCATATTATCAAATAGAAGGTTATGTTCCATATAATGCTTAAATATATTCCTCAAGTATAAGTTGAGGTGCATTCATCTTTAAAAATGCATGTGTCTAAGTATTTATTCACAATGATGTGCTTTGATTTGTGGATTTGATTACATCTCTATGGTCTTGTTGTAAAAGCAAGTGATCCGAACTCTTTTCAAAAATATAACTATGTACAGTTTGTTTTGCCGGGTCAAGTATAGCTGAAATACACCTCTAAATATATTTTGACTTCACAGCTATAACCAAAAAAAAGTTATTCTAGTACAATGTCAAACCTAGGTTAAATTTATCATTATGTTTCCAAAATGTACAAGACTTAGATACTGTAAGATGAAAAAAGTGGCTGATTTCTGAAAATGTTACATCAATCAAGCATGCGACCTAAAGTAGGAATAAAGTGGTATTTGGGAAGGTAAGACGGTAACAAAGAATTGAGAAATAATTAAGTGTATTCTGTGACTATGGCTCCACCATTTCTAAAACATAATGGTCAGCCTGTGTAAACATTTATATAATGTCACTTGTGGCACTGAAGGAACTTTTTAAAGTATTTTTAAAGAAATGACTCTGAAGATTTCCTCAGGTGTATCTTGTCTAGACTCAGGCCCAATTCCAAACCAGCCACATCTCCTGACTTACTTCCACTTGCTAGGAGGGTCCACCACACTAAGTGCCACCCCAAACCAATTAGCTTAGAGGGGCGCTGGGTAATAAAATCCTCAAACTTCAGTTTATATCTATGCTGACTAAATAAACTGTCCTTACTGACCAAGTGGCATTTTATTTTGTGTCCATCATACAACAAGAATAACTTGTATACTGCTCAAACTATGAAAGACATTTTATAGTCTGTGCATCTCGGCCTCTGACGCTTGGATTTTGCCATTTCATTTCATTACCTGCCTCTTCATAGTGTTCCACCTAGATTAAAGTGCAATACTTAACTACTGAAGTGCATCCTTCAGGATCAGGATGTTCTTTTACTAATTTGATGTTGTATAGAGAAAATGAATACAAATACACAAGATTCACCTGATGCTAATATTTGCAGGAAATATAATATTTGATTCAATACTGACATCTAAGGCTGATATCAACAGAGACCAAGTTATACGCCAACAGATGGTCTTCAACACAACCCTATTCCTCAAGGGGTCATTTAATCAAAACGAAAAAAAAAATGCCCTTGTGATGTCTGCAAATGCAATAAAGACATTTGGGGGATTTTCTGCAGCCACCTTGGCATAGTTGAGTTAAAGAAAAGCAAAATGTCTGTGCTGCTCAAAGCTTTGGAAAATGTTATTTAAAAAACTCAACAACAACAAGTCCTTCAAAAAACAATGCCCTGCAGGCTCAGGATAATCCAAAGACCCCGCAGTCGAGAGTTTTCATCAGGAAACATTTTCCGTCTAAGGCAAAAAAATAATTGTGAGCTTTCAATACATAACCCAAAAACAAACATGGATCCAATATGCCCTTGAGCTAGGCATTTGTCTGCAGATTTACCTTTCTGATCAAGAAAAAAAGTTTTTATTGTCTTCAAAGTTGAGTGTCTTTGTCTGTGCCTCATTGTCATTCTCTCTACTCATAAAAGTCTGCCTTTCTACCGCAGTGGGCTGAAGACTGTCCATTTAACGGTGGCAAAACAATGGAAAAGCCAAAGTGAGTCTCCACAGCTGAAAGTGATTAGATGAGTTTCTCACTAATCCCCACCTTGAGCAGGTAGGAAAACGCTCCCAGGGCTACCAATCGATTTGATACACACACACACACACACACACACACACACACACACACAACACACCACACACAACACACACACACACACACACACACACAATAAAAGCCTTTCACAATCACCTCATCAAAACAATTCAGGGGACCTGGGCTCATTTTAATTCCACCTTCTTTTTTTTTGTTCCACACAAAATGGCAATTACGTCCAGCGTATTAACGAAGCCGCCCAGCGATGGAACCATTAAGAGATCCGAGACAAACAGATCGATCGGACATACAACGGACACGTGGAGGAAAGAGGGGGGGGAAATCTTTAAAGAAGGCATTGGGCAAAAGTGGATAAAAAAAGAATAGTGCACACAAACAAACATGCTTTGTCCAGGCAGCTGTGACGGTTGTGTTCTAAATGGACCATTATAGCACAAACAAGCAGTAGACGTATTGATTGTTGGCCCTCAGTGACTGGAGTCACCTGAAAGGCTTTAGTCCATACGGTGGTGGAGATTCCTGCTTTAAAAGATCCCAGGGGAGATTTGTTTTTGTTTTTTTAATCCTGATCGATAATTAGTGATTTTTGTACAGGTCCCTGTTTTCATGTAGTGTGTTTACAGCTATGACCGATGAGTCTGCGATTTGTGCGATGGTCCGCAAGACGGTTTGTGACGGGGAGCGTTTTAAAATCCAATCATTACAAACAAATAAAAACAAATGAGAGAAGATTATTTTTGTATCATTAGAGATGAGTTCTAACTCGTGTGACATGCATACTCATTACTTTTAACAGGAAAACAAACACAGGGTAAAAGTGTGTGAATTGGTTTATAGGTGATGGACCATCAGTGAATCTCATGGAGTATTACAAAATGTTTTACACCTGTAGTGACGGAGATGACTTGTAGTTCTTATTTACTTATGTGCACGCCTTCTTTGCAGCATTTTAACAACAAATCCAGAGCTGTTAACATGAAGTCACGTGGACTGCTATTTTTCTTAACTCACTGACTGAACAGTTTTGCAAATGCAAACGTACGTAAATCTAATTATCTGAAAATGATGCTGCACTTAACTGCAGTGTTTTTATCGTATCTGGTGTTAAACCTAAGAAAGAAATAGAGGAGGATGACTTTTTTTATTTTTTTTTCAAATGGCGTTTTCAAACCTGCGTCCTTTAGTCCTTTTAAATTGAACCCTGGTTGGTTTTCCTCCTTGGTACAATTTGTTTGGGCAGCTCTGAAGGCAGCAAACATAGTGTGGCTCAAAAAGGTATTGAGACCTGTGTTTACTTTTCAGCCTGAGGCACTAACCGATGAGCAGAGCAAACTGGCTTTTATTGATGCATTTGGATTCTGGTGGGAAAATGGAACAAGTTTGCCAACTCTTCCACGCAGTAAACTACAGGTTTGGAAAGGCCCTTCAAGACTGCAACCAACCTAATATGCCACAAATAGGGAAACATAACAGCTTGGTCTGGCTGTTAACAGGAAGCTTTTTCACCCTTTTTTTTGTTGCAAATCCAAAAAAAGCAGGTTAGGTGTGAAGTTACTGTTAGGGTGCTGCATGAAAACAATTCCCTGGTAAAGTTGTGTGAAATCAAAGTGGACCAACCACAAGATTTCTACTGTGAGAAGATACTTTTAAAATACGTCTGTATATCATGAATCCATGACACGTAATTCCCTGATCAATCAGACATTTTAAATGAGTTGGAGGTGTTGTGCCTGCGGCGTACTCTGTGTACTTTAGCAGTTTCCCTTTATAAGGTCAGTGAGACCTCGCGACCACACAGTGATGTCTGTCATCATAACATAAGTCATGAGTATTTATTTTGTTGTTCAGGATGGCAGTGTATAACTTCATGCCTACAGCTCTTTGGTCATGTTTTCAAAGTGTGACCTGGAAACAGGACTGTATCTTCTTCCAATATTGTCACTGGGTTCACAAGCAGAAACACTTGGACTTATTATAAATAGTAATTTAGTTAATTTTAACTTTAAAAACACATCATTATTTTATATTTGGCCTGTGAGGAAGGATAAAGAGAGGGTTAGGGTTAGGTTAGGCATAAAAGTTTAAGTTCTTATGAAGCCTTGAAGGATTCTGGTTTGAATTAATCCTCCAACTCTGTAGGTAAGAAAACAAAGCTTATCTAATAACAATGTATATTTTAAAGGCCAATGTATAAGTCTATGCAAGCATCCTTCACCACAAATCCTCTTAACATATCGCATTATGAAACTCTTAATACCTTACATGTATAAGAGAAGATTAACCAAAAGAAGATTGCCCTTTTATCTGTGAATACGGATGATTTATGAGATATGATTATTGAGATTAAAATACAGTAAAGCAAGAGGCTTAGTGTATGTGAAGGGCATTTCCTATACTATATGAGATATTGGAGGGAGATTTGTTAAAGGAAGTACTATAAAAGAGAATGTTATACAAATGGAGAGTTAGTAGTGTCAACCTGTTGAGTACATCACTGATGGGGGTACATTTCAGGAGATATTCCTTCACCTAACATTCCCTTTAGGATGATGAAATAAGCAATATGAAAGGATGTGTTGAGGAAAGATCAAGCTTAGGGAAGAAACGTCTCTCCCTAGCCTACACACACACCTAAAAAGACACAGAACACACATTTTAGACGTACCAGAAGTTCTTGAAGGGCGTGTTGATTTCAAAGCCCCTGCGGTCCACGTCTCTAATGTTGGCAGCAGCCAGTTCCACTTCAGCTATAGCCAAGCCCGATTTATAGTCCTGGATTAACAAAAAAGGAGAGATGGGGATCTGTATTTAATAGGAATATTTCATCAAGTCGTTACATTACAGTGCATCATCAACATTTATTGATACCACAGGAAAAAACTGTTGTTCAAGTACTGGTCAACATAGAGATTTTGGGCTTGTTTGCTTCCATAACGTTTCTTCTTTCAGACGAATGGAAAGAAAACAATAATACACATGAGTGTTTTCTTTTACTAGCTTCTGTTCAGTTTGTGTCGGTAGATTTCTGCTGAATTCACCAATAGTTAGCATCATAAAATGCCTAATTTAAACATATATTTAAGAGAAAACTGGAAAAAAAGGATAATTGTCTAAATGTTAGTTTTAGCAATTTGAGAAGTGATTTCTATAGCTTTTTTAGTTTATCCTTCTTTCTTGAAGCTCCTTGAAAAATCTTTGTTTTATTGTCTCTTTGTTTATACTTAAAGGCCGATGAGTTTTCTCATATTCGGAGCCAGAGATCTCTACTTCAGCAGCACGACATCTTTCAAGTTTCATCCCCATCTATATTCCGAAGGTTCTTACAGGAGTTTATTTCATACTTCATTCATAGCCTCATTTATATAACATTTGAGTCCTAAAACTTGGGGAAAACAGATTTATTTTATGGCTGCTGACAGGATTTTCCTTATTTATGAAGTGATAAAATAGAGATATCAACAAATCTACATGAAAACCCATTGAATTTAATATGCCAACAAAATGGAATAAACATGTTGAACCTTGCTTTGTCTGACGTTCAGTTTTCTGACCTTGAAATATGTGCAATGGAACACATAGTGAGCTAATGGCTTTTTGCGTTATAGAACATACCAGAAAATGTTTAATACAAAATATATGTAAATAATCAATTGGGAAAAGTTAGCTGAGATTTAGATTAGAAGATCAATATCGCTGACTTCTCTTTATTGTAAATATGAAGCTGCCGCTTACAACTATGTAGCTTCGCTTAGCATTTTATGGTGGGGGGGATGTCCAAGTGTCACTCATCAGAAAAGTTAATTGTTTTTACAGACTAAACCAAATATATATAATCTGTTATTTTTGGAGTATTTTAGGTATTTGTAGATTGTTTTTTGGCCGAGGTAGCTATTTTCTTGTCTTTATGCTAAGCTAACCTAAATGATGCTTCCTATATTCTATACTGATGTACTGAAAAGCATATAGGGAGAATACTTTCCCAGCTACCACTGTGACTGCAGATTGTAGAGAAATGAATCTTCTTTGTCTTTGATGACTTTCCCATTTTAATGAAGCTGAAAAAGTACACATGCAAATGTTCAAAATAAATCCAGAAACTTTTTAAGACACCCAAATAAGAGAAAATGTATTCCCAAAGGGACCTGGAAATATAAGGGTCCTTCCCTAGACACCACCCAAGGGCCGTTTTTGGCCAAATTAGACACCCTTTCTAATAAGGTGGGATCCACAAGGTGGTCTCATTAAAGTGTTTCTCGCATAGGACTTGTGTCGCAATGTCACTTGGTCTAATGAAAAGTAGCAAACACAAAAGAAGACTTACACTCAAAGTAAATACATCCTCAGTCTCGGCTACTCTTTTTCCTGCAGCAACGTTTTTATTTTGGTAAATGGCACTGGACGTTGTTTTAAGTGTGAGAGAAAATAGTCTGTGACAGACCAATAACAGTCATCTGTTTTTTCTCCTTCGCACCAATGACGCACAAGCCAAGTCTGTGCGTGGCGTTTGGATGCGTGTGTGTTAAAGACAGCCAGAAAGAGAGGCTGGTGAGTACGTATACCTGGAAAAAACGGCGTAGCTATAGAAAGGTAAAAGGTGTCTCTGGGGAATACAAAGCAACTCAAGCTCTCAGCCTCTTAAGACCCATTACAGAAATAGGGGTTATAAGCAGAAGCAGAGTTTTCCTAAGCTCCGCTGTAACTCTGCTTCACAGCGCACACCGCCCCTCTCCGCTTCACCCTCAACACTCACTGCAGTTTAGACCATTTTCCATAGCCTAGAGCTCAGAGCGGAGACAGAAAAACAGACAGGAAGAAGTACAACTACACCCACACAAGTATAGGCACAACATCAAAATAGAGGAAAAAAAACACAGGCATCCAAGATTTCAATAGAGAAAGAATGCACGGGCGAAGCCAAAAACGTGAGTCAAAAGACGAGGGAGAGAACAACAGCGAGAACAAAATGGGATGGGAAGTATAAGAGAAAGAAGGCCTTGGTAATCCCTGCTGAGAGTGGGTGAGATGAGTGAGGGGTCAGCTGAGCGATTGACAGAATGAAAGCGTGTGTGTGTGTGTGTGTGTGTGTGTGTGTGTGTGTGTGTGTGTGTGTGTGTGTGTGTGTGTGGAAAGCCAGAATAAAACCGGAGCTGCGCCAACACTCCTCTACAGCGACTTACAGAACAACGCCTAAGCGAGGAGAGCTAAATGCTGCCATGCTGTGCCAGCCATAAAAGCATGTGTGTTTTCTCTGCTAACTGTTCCCCACCAAGAAAACAATTTGCACTAATTACACTAAACAAAGAAAATGAATGACACCATCTTTGTTGATTAGCGTGGTTTTTGGGAAGACATGGCCTAACAGAAGAGAGACAATGTGTGCGTGTTGCCAAATTCTACATCTAATTAGCGACAAACTTCTCAGCACGGCTACATTTTACAAAACACATGGAGGAAGTCACTTGAATACTTGCATGCTCCAGGTTTTTCAACCAATTGTGTGGGTCGGTTCAATTGGGGCTAATGTTGTAATGTGTTCATCATTAGCCCCAATTAGACTACGTTGAAAACATTTAGATGACTGTGTAAAAAAAGCAATTATTCTACTTTCCTAACACTTCTGGACAATGATATTGAGAAAGAATGAGAGGAATGGAAATATAGTGACATGCTAGCATGAAGATCCGTGAAGCATTATGGGTAATAAAGGCACTGTGAGCTCAGAAGACAGCAAAAGATAAAAGGACAGAGGCAAGGGAGCGAGACAAGTGAATTCACTCGATGGCCAAGTCCTAATTGAGCTCAAAGTTGAGATTTTCCTCAGAAATAGAAGAAACTTGCCTTTTTTTATTCCATCAATTACAGCTAGTCATTGCTCTTTAAGATCCGGTATGTTCCGTAGGTTGAAGACGCATGACGGGATAATGAGGGTTGCTCCATTGCGCATTATCGCTTCTCAGTTAAGGGGAGTATCTTAAATGCAACACAAGGCTAGGGTTAAAACACAGAAGGACGAATGGTTCCCATGTATCATTGTATAATTGTTCTGCTTCAAACTGGAAGGCTGTATATACTGTATGTACTGAATGTATGTGCATGAGAGTGTGAGGCTGTGCTGAGAGGGCAAAGCAGTCACCTATACCTAATGACCCTCATCCCTCTCAGGCAGCCAATTAGAGCGCTGGGTGTTAGCGGCCGTCCAGCCCTCGCCACTCGTTACCTACCCAATATGTGCCGTGGCCTCCTGCCCTCTCCAATTAATTCACCGAGGATGGAGGGAAGGAGGGATGAGGAGAGGAAGGAAAGGCATTAGAGGTAAAAATAACTCTGCCAATTACAACAGCCAAGAGGTAGGTGGCTATAATGGCGCTTTAGGGAGGGAAAGGGCCCTAAGGGGAAATGTTCGTACGCAGGTGGGTTTTTAGGGACTTTTGTCCACGTGTCATAATACATTAAGCTTTTTAAAAGACTTTAACAAGAAGAAAGAAAGAATCCATCGACTCAAAAGGTAAATTAATCAATTATAATCAGGAAACGCACCAAATCCGTGCTCAAATAATTGAGTAGCCTTAACCTGATATGTGCTGAGCAAAGGTCCCCTCTGAATATTCCTGTCATACATGCAATTTGAATTTCTTTCAAAGCTTTTTAACCTCTTATTGTGCGAGTTGGTCACTCTACATTGTCGAGGTAGAAAAGGCGGCCTTGACTTCTAACCAACCCCATTCAAACCCTCTAAAAGAATGTAGGCGAAAAGTGTCTCAGAGCGGAAGGTGAAATTAAAAGAGAAAACTCTCAATGGAGACAAAACACGTGATTATTTTGAACATCTGACAGTGAGGCAGCGGTCAAGGAAACTGAAATCAATGGGCCAGGATAAAGGAAGTTATTCTGTGGATTATATAGAAACCGCTAGAGGCAAGCTATGAATGCACTCATAGTAAACTTAAAAAGGTTAACATTACCACAGGAGGGCCTTGGTAAAACGATACTCACTTGTGTTACAACTCTTAGCAAAACGGCCTTGCAGTCTTGGGATGACGTTAATTGTAACAGAGAGGAGAGGAGCGCATGAGAAAGAGATCTAATTAAAGTAGAGATTAATTAAAATCCTCAGTCATCGCTGTTATTGTATACTCGGAATACCTTTCCCACCGGAAAAGGCTCTTCTGTATGTGGAACTTTTGCAAAGTAGGTATGAAAGCGAGAGAAAAAAATGACTGAGAAACTAGGTTCACCTAAGATAGTAGGCAGCTAAATTACATACTAGATGACGGCAAGAAATATGATCCAACTATCAATCAATCCTTTAACTACCAGGTGTGATGTATGACTTGGTAATACATGACAGCGATCTGCCTATGCAGACCATGGCAGGGAAATCACTCACGGAGGTAACGCGTGTGTCACACTTTGCGCACCGTCTGACTTTCTTTACCTTGGTGGTTAAATGACCTTAAACACAGCTTCATCACAGGGCTTACGGCCCGTGAGGAGTGGAGAAGGGGCGGTGAAGGAGGAGCTGGGAGGATGATGTATCCAATAGCTCGTTCATCATGTTAGATTAAATACTCCACTTCGCTGAACTTGAACGGGGCGACGGTCTTCCTCCCTCCTTCCTCTTACAAACCACCAACGCTCATATGACCTCTTCACCACCACCCTTTCCACTTCTGCGTTCTACTTCCAACTCTTTGTTTCAGTCTCTTATTCTCTTGCCTTTTATTCGCCGCCTCCCTTCCCGTCTCTGCAAAATAAAAACACCACCGCTGCTGCTGCATTTATGCCGGGGATTTAGCTCGTAAGCTGAAATAATACAATTAATTTGTCCTCTCTCCGATTCTCTCTTTCCCTCCGTTCCTCCTGCTGTCTCAGATCAAGGATTTGGAAATGTGCTGACGTGGAGCGATACCCCAAAGAGAATACTAACAAAGATGTTTGTTCACGCTAATGAAGAAAATAATGAAAGGCAAACAACAAAAGTAAAAGATAGGGCGAAATGAAATGAGAGCCACAGAGAAATTGAGACGTGTCGAACGAGTGTGGCATTATCAAATATGCACACAAAGACGTGTGAGGCACTTTAAGTAATAGTATCACTGCGTTAGAGATATCTTTCCATCTCAGATAGGATATCTTGCTGCCGGGACAGGAGTAGGAGGAGAACACAGTCTCAGTACGTGAGCGGGGGGACTATCCGGGATAATTGGACTTACTTCAAATAGGGAAGACTCAAGAGAAAGTATGAGTAAGTGAAAACTTATCTCGTCTTTAAATTCTGCAGTTAAGAGGATTTGTACGTTTTTAAAAAAGAGTGAATAAGTCAGAAAATACTCCAATACTGACTACGAAAGCCTTGGGAATCTTCAAAATGATCTCTGAAACAGATGCAAAGCCCTTTAAATAAGCACGCTGATACTGAAGCAGCATGTCAAAGGGGAACCCCACAGATTTGAGTTATGATGAGGATTCAGGGTTTTTGAAGATGACACATACTACGAACTAATAAGTCATAGTTTCTCAAGCCGTGCTGTTTTAATTGACTGTTCAAAAATAAAAGCTGTGCAAAAATGTGGCCTTACTGACAAGTGTTTTTATAGTTAGATCATAGGGGCCATTATGCTCATTTCAGGGTGATATTTGTAATTTTGGATCTACTGTGACATGTTTACATGCTCATGTTCATAGAATTGCGTGGCATTAGCCAGACTCTCAAAAATTAAACTCTTAAGCTACTGTTAGGGTTCATGCCTAAAAAAAACGGTTTCAAGATGAGTACTATATTTTATAATTCACATGATACATACATTACTTTGTGGTGGCCATTTAATGGCTAATTTTCCAAAATTCCAAATCGGCCAATGGAAAAAAGCCAATTTGTTTTATACTGATGAACCCCCATTATTGACAGAACCCCCAATCTGCCAATAATGTCTAGTTTCCAATACATATATACACTTAACATCCTTTTCCCACATCTTTTAAATGTAGCTGGTAAAAGTTGTTGCTTGTAAGTTGGCTACCCCGTCTTTTACCCACAAAAATAGAGCACAATATATCTCAGGACGCTGAAGCCTTTTACACATATATATTTACTTTTCTCATTAGATATTCATGAACAGCTCCAAATCTTTCATGAATATCTCCATCTCTACCTCATCTGCTTCAAATAGGCTGTGATTATTATCATCCCTTTTCAAACAGGAAGCTGTCATCCTGTGGAGAGGAAGTCCCGGCGGTGTTGGAAGTACCTGTTCTGTTTTGCAGAGCCTGACTTTACTCCCCGCCAGGGACACCAGCACTCTGCCTTTGTAACCGCGGAGATCCAGCAAGCCTTGCTTGTTTGTGGAGGGCGGGTGGGGGAGGCTGTCTGAGCGCTTCTGGGAGCCGCAGGCGGGGGGGCGCGTGGCCGTCTGAAGAGTTTCCATCCACTCCTGGCGCTCCCCTGTGCACACGTGCATGAGTGAGAGACGGAAACAGAGACAATGAGAGGTGCGTGTGGATACAAGTGAGAGGAAGAAATCAAGAAAGGCCAGAAAGAGAACAAGACAAAGACAGATAAGGGGCATCTTGAAGTCTTTGAATCATAGTGTGAATTCATCATTTTTACATCCCTTCAGTGGCTTGTTGGCTGCTAAAAGCCCCGTTGCATACTGATACAGAAAATTCCAGTCTGAAGGAAAAGTAATTGAAACAGAGGATGAGCTACCATTGGTGGAAGTGAACTTAGCCCCCAGAAAAAGAATATACTGCAAAGCTGAAAAGTGCAAAGTCTAGCACTTGAGATATAGATAGCTGCTACTGAGATTTACAAGCCTTAGGCAAGATGTGGCCGGGGTAATTTAATACAAATGTGTGTCAAACATACCACCTAATTAAAATATATAGTTAAACTAGATTACTGCCTCGAGGTTGTATGCCTCCGCCAACCAACCAAGATTCAGTTTACACCCATGGCTGTAAAGTCATCCCTTCATTATCTTAACCTGTTCAACATTTGTTTGAAATTGGCATGTAGTTCCGTCTGAAACCAGAGCCCAGTCTGCTCTGATTGGTTAGCTGGCCAGCTCTGTTGTGATTGGACAACCACTTACAGTAGAGATGTGTCAGAAATGTCCCACTCCTCAGCATATCAATGTGTTGGAGTGCTAGCCAATAGAAGCACAAGTGATGTTACATAGTGATGTCAGTTTTTAAGGAAGTAAACAAAGGAGTCCAATCGATGCGTTTTAGTCTAATGTAGATACCACGAAAAATGGGTATATACTGAGTGTTGATTCTACAGCCCCATTACATGCCAAAATCCAAAGCTTTTAAGACCCGAGGTGCCTAGTAAGAGCTGACTGAATACGATACTAATTTCCATCCTATAACAGCCACTTCTTATACTCTGTGACTTCAAAAACGATTTGTCCTTGAACACACACTTGAATCTCTCACTTGTATAATTCACCCAGGATTACCTCGCAACTAAATGGCTCAAGTGTAACGCAATGCGTGGTGTTTTATCCAGGGTTTACACTCTAAAGGCCTCTCAGATGTCTTCCTGTGCAACTTTACAAACGGACATAAAAGAAGACATGAAACCGGCGCTGTAAAGCTCATTCCCCTACCGCCCAAGACATTGTGCTATCAAAGCCAGCAGAGTGGAAACACAAGAGATACCAAAGGATTGTAAACACACAACCCCCCACGCTCACACATCATAGGTCCTAAGCAGCACCCACTGTGGTGACTGTTCAAAACAAGACAGAATGAAAGGAAATCTGAAGAACATCTGTAAACCGATATGAGACCAAGCTGTTGGGATGGACCTTAACATTTGAGAAAAAGGCAACAAGACAGCCTTTTTCCTAAAGTTTTTTAGAAAGTAAATGCAGTACAATTCAAACTTATGTGGCTCTCAACTCGCTATCCAAAAACAACACTGACAGATTGACGCTTTTTTAAAATACACAAAGTGACAAAGTTAGCACTTGTGTGGTCATACACCCCTTTTTCACAAAATGTATTTTTGGATACCCATGAATTTTAGCAAATAACAGGATGGGGGATTCCTGGGGGACACAGGATTTGTTTCTAAAAGAGGACATGATGTCTGTATTTCCAAATGGTTCTCTCGTTCAAGGTAAAAGAAAGAGACAAGAGCCCTTACTAGGTGTAATCACTTCTCCGCTTCATTCTATCATCCATTATTATGATTATTATGGGGCGGTTCTTTGCCAAAAGACGTAAAACCATTGACACATAAATCATGTTGCCAAAATCAATTGTTGTATTAGCTATATAGGCTAAGTAAGCATGAGCAAACGTTTGTCCAATGTTATACTGTTAAAGCGTGCACATTTAAGAATAGAGAAAGTGTGTTACTTTATTGATCTACACTTTTCAGCCACAGCTGGGTGGGAGCTCAAATCACATCAAAGTTAGAGATTCTACTAAAATGCCACGTCCTGAATCTTTGAAGAAGAAAAAATCCATTGGACATTTCAATAAAGAAATGAAGATAAATCCACACTTACTTAACTTAAATCTGTTAGCAGTTAGTATAAGTCATACTTTGCACACTATCTTCAGTGATATCTGATGGCCTGTGTAAATCTTGGTCTGCGGATGTAACTGGTAGTATACGCAACATCTTTCCCCTGCTTCTTTGTAGCCTTTTAAGTCAGCCTCAATCATATCTGCCACCACAGCAGGATTGAGTTAATGTGTATGCAACCTGTTGGAAGTCAGCTTCATAACAAGGAGAAATCATCTATGTCTGTGGGAAACTCAAAGACCAAATCGCAGCGTTGGCCTTGGCCATGCTTTTCAGATAAAAAAATGTAAAACAAAAAAGGGGAAGTATAGCCGTTTGCGCCGATTACTGGTTTGGTCAATGAGTATCATTTAGTCTTAAAATATCATCAGCAGATTATTGTGGTACTCCTAATGCATATCCTGCAACCGCGGAAATATATCAAGGACAATAATGTGACCCGACAGCAATTTAGAGCCACAGACGTGTTGTTTATTTGTTAATAGTTAGTGGTGAACAGGGAAAAACCAAGAGTTCACCAGGGTTCAAATCATAGAAAGTTAAAAAAAGAATGGTAATAGATTTAGTTTCTTCTAGCGTTGCTTACTGTTCTGTATCCATTTAGGTATTTTTGGGTTGACTGCATAATGGATATGGTCTTTGTATCCACAGGTCTAACTTTACACAGGTATGATTATTTCAATATTAATTGGTGCCAGTGGTTGGCCAGGTTTTAAACAGGTAATTTAGGGTGAGCGTTTGCGTGACCTTCTGACCTCTGCGCGCTCTCACATGTGGACATTTCCACCAACATCTGAGGAAAAGTTTCTCCCACTCCCACACACTCCCCTCCTGAGCTCCCAAATACTGTATCCGCTGCCTGGCCCTGAACTCAGCTCGGGTCTGGCTACCCCCCAGATTCTTATGAATTTACAAAGAGCCGCTATCAATAATGAATGGCCTACTCAATTATTGACCGCTCTTTACATCACTGGGCTTTACTGTTCCGTTCCCACCCTTGCTTTCTGAGTTCCATTACCTGTCCTGCGCTCACTTATTTGCCTGTTCATTTATTCAGGCACTTCCTCTTTCTCTCCTCTTCGCCCATGCTGTCAATCTAAGAGTGGGAGGGAAGGCAAGGAAAGGAAAGGAAGTGGGAGGATTGAGGAAAAAACTTGAGTGAAACTGAGGAGATGGTTAGCATGTGTGCTTCTGGCTCGTCTTGCATATGATGGAGTATATGTTTTTGTTTGTTTGCGCAAACTCTCGTATATGAGCGTGATTGCCAAAGTTGTTTTCACTCTGTGTGCAAACATGCCCTTATCTCTATAAAAAAGTGCACTGCTGGCCCAACAGAAGCCACATCCAGCTTGTTAAGGGATGTATGTATAGCCTTGTATTGAAACACTCTTCCACTCTACATGGCGAGAGACGAGCAGAGAGGCAGATAATCCTCATTGAAAGTGGATGAGATGAGAACCAGGTCCACTTAGCGCTCAGCAGAGATCTTAGAAGCCGGCATGTTATGTACTTCAAAATCCAGTATTTTAAGTCAGGATCTAATTTAAAATATATACCTGTATTTTATTGCCTCATGTCAAGGAGAACTTTTCTTACTTGGCATAGTTGTTCTAATGCTTGTTAATACCACTAAACATTAGCTTCAAAGCTAACTTTTAATGCATTTGTTTAATTGTTGTTTGATGTAGAAACCAGGCACTGAGTGGTAAAATAAGAAAGGGAAATATTTACTACAGTTAATACAAATGTACTCCCACTCGTCCTCCGGAGTTTATATTTCTACGGCCCTCCTCTCCCTGGCCCGTTTGTTGTTATCCCTACTTATTGTCTATCTTATCTGCCTCCCTGTCATCTCAGACAACACTAACATATGTTCGGAGCAGGCTTTGTGGAAAGGCAATTGCCAAAGCATCAGAATACAAATCATCAACATTTCATTACCACATAAATCCCATCTTCCCTCTTGTAGCGCATTTGTCTGCATCCCCTTCTCCAACACTTGCTTGTTGTCCCGACCGTTTTCCATCACTCTCCGCTCGCATCTCTTCTTGCCAAACTCTCCCTTCCCTCTTGCTTTCTTCTCCCCCACCCTTTCCTCTTCCCTCCTTCCTTCTCTCCTCTCTCAAGCTGACAGTACCTGAGGGAAGAGGCCACCTGCGGACCAAGTGGAGAGTCAGCCGACAGCTGTGTGCACACTCTCTCCGGTGGCCTTCAATTATTCACTCGCTTCTCCCTCCTCCTCTCCCCCCTCTCCATCTTCACTCTGCCCTTTTCATCTCGCCCTGCCGTGCCTGCCTTTACCTCTCTGTTGCTTCCTCGTGCCGAGATTGCGTGTCTACCTCTCTCGCTCCATCCATCCCCGTTATTCCCTCATTTAATCGCTTCCTTCCTTGTTTCCACTATCCCCTTCTCCTAATGTCCCTTGTGGATGCCTTTTCCGTTTCCTACACACTCCTCTGACCATCACACCATAATTTTCTCCCCCCTCTCACCCCTACTGCATCAGCCCACTTCACTAACCTACTCCTTCTCTCTCCCTCTGTCTCCTCATGTCTTCCTCTTTCTCATGTGTTTCCCCAAAGATTGATGACTCTCCGCCACAAGGCGAGTGGGCCTGTTTAAAGATGCATGAGGTGATGAGGCCAAGTTTTCTCCTCCTTCTCTCTCCCTCTCTCTTCTCTCCCCAACTCTTTCTTCTGACGGCAGCAGCCACCTCTGCGAGGGGGGCTTCTCGCTGATCCCGCTTGTCAGCACGGCTGAGTGTGACGTATGACGATCAGCTCGCAGACAGTGTGATGAATGACTCCGCTGAGGACCCGCGACTCTTAAACAGACAAAAAAGTCTGGCAGATATCGATATGATGATGCACTGAATGGAAAGAGTGAGGGCGAAGAATCACTGGGGCTCAGTTTGGTGAGAATTCATTTTAGGAAGTTTAAGAAGGTTTAGAAAGGGCAAGATGTTGACTAAATCTATATCTGAGGGGATGCACAACTGTCTGGAAGGAGATCCAATCGTGAAAAAGCAAATACCATTCTTCCATCGAAAGAAACTAGGTCTTAAGAAGTACCATAACAAAGGTGGTTTAAGACCAAAACACAAACATAAAATCAGGCCTTGATTCAATGTATGGGTGAGATGATACACTTTTATTTAGATGCATGTTTATAATTGAGTATAGGCTTCCTCCATTTAGTGTTTAACACAATGTAACAGTAGGACAAGGAAGTATACTCGTACGAAATGTCCTTACAAGTTATTCAAAGTGTTTGAGTTAGTTGGAAAAGAGGTCTTACTATTGCATATCCCTATATCAGCTCCACAGAACAATAACATCCTAATTCAGTTGAACTAATGAGCAATTTTTAACTGGAGTCCATGTTTTTGAGATCTCAGCTTGTATCAAATATATCCACTTCTGCGTGAAATGGCTTTGACTGAAGTTGAAGTAAACAGACTTTCAAAACTTTGAAACCAAATGTGTTTCTTTGTAAAGTTTTTGGTAGCCTTAATGCATAAAAGTAATAAAAACAACACTGTTCTATGGCTTCTTTGTTACCAAGCCCATTCACAAATCCGACACTAGCAGTCATTCATTCACTCATATCAGAGTTCTGCTTAACAATGAGCGATAAACCACCAGTTGAACTTATCCAGAGCAATAAGCAGATGCTCAATATCAATGATGTGTATGACAAGTATTGATAATTATATTCGTAGACGTCAATAACTTGCAAAAAGGCCTTAATGATCTCAAAGATCCTTTTATTCCCTCACATCTTTCAAACTGTACCGCAGAATGAGTCAAAGGTCCATCATCATGCAAAACTCTCCGATGTGACTCATCCGCGGGAACCAAAGGGCGGCCAGCATCTGATCCCAGAGATGGACCGTCAATTAGTGCATGAGCAATTTGACCTGAGCTGCGTAATAGACTGCCATCAAACAGGAGGTGAAGAGAGGGAAGTGCTCCTTTCCCCTCTCATTAACGCATACACAAAGAATCCAGCTAAAAGACGAGGAGCAGAAACTACTCTTTCTTCGTTTTGTCTGACAGAAGGATGAAGAGAGGAAGGAGGAGTGGGACTATTAAAAGGACAGCTCCTGGGAGATTTGTGAATTAGTTCATTTACATAGAATTATATTCAAGGAACTATTTATTCTGAAAAAAAGCATTGAGGCCTTTTGAGAAATATGCCTATTTGTTTACTTTTCATTAAGATGAATGTGTATTTGAGGTAAGGTCAATACCTGTTTAGCCTAGCTCAGCATAGAAACTGGAAGCTGGGGAAAACAGACCTACTAACTTAGACATACACAAAGTCATACACTGTGTGTTGAGTAGTTGTAACAGATAGGACAGGGTAAGTTGTGTGTTGCCATTTTTACTTTCTGAACAATGGCTACTGTTATTACTTAGCTAATATGTTAGCGTGCAACGTTCCCTAAAAGAACAAACTTTCAAAACACAACATATTAGGGATCTTGCAAGTTCTTGGAAGACAATATATGTTTGTTATTCTTACAAATCCAGGCAAGCTGTTTTAGCTCAACTGCAATTGTTATGCTTTGCTAGGCTACAAACAACAACAGACATGAAATTGATTGTCTTGTATCACACTCTAAAAGAATTTCCTAGAATGTAGAGTAAACAATTTCTTAATATATGGGTACCTTGCAAAATGAATTTTGAGTAATGTAAAATATATAATAACATTGAACATTTCCTTTGAAAGAGGAGTACAGAATGAGCAGCAGAAAGAGGACTGCGAAAAGCAGAAAAAGAATATGAAGCATTTGTCGTACCTTCTCTTTCAGCCCGGAAAACGAAAGTCCGAAGCGAGGTAAGCACTTCGAACTTGTTGTCGCCGAGTCCTCGCACCTGTTTGATAGCACTGGCCAGGATCGTACCTTTAGAGTACATCTCCTAAACAAAAAGACGCATAAACAGACAGATAAGAGCGCTGATAAAAACCCAAGCAGAAACACACAGCTTCACGCATCAGTTCTTATTCCCATTATCTAGATCTCAAGACCCACAATTACCGCATTGTTTGCATCAGTTGATGTGTAATTCTGAGTTGTACACCACTGTCAAACATCCTCATCCATCTAGAACCATTACCCATCAATCCAGCTTCAAATGTATTTACAGAAATGGCTTCCCTGTTCCTTTTCAAGCAATAACTTTGACGAATGGCTCAGAGCTCTTGGGTATTTCAATAAAAAAAAAAGCTGCTGCAGGAATGCAAACAGGAACCATATAGAAAATGCGTTCATATGAGCAAGGAAAAATATGTTTTGATGTGGTCTTTGACATTAACACAAATCATTTGAATTATAGACTTGAAATGTGTGGGATTTGAAATGGAGCAGGAGGAAACAGCCCAAAAAGTGAATTACAATGCACCGAAGAAGCCAAGAATAACACGTTGTTTGGGTGTTAGGAGACATCATCATAAAACAAATCCACAAGCCGAAAACAAACTTCGCAAATATTTAAAAAGAGACGGGTACGCTCGTGTGGGGATTTGGGTGCAGCACAGGAAGAGCTTGTTGGGTACACTGGGATTGGATCTGTGTGTGTGTATAATGTTTCATTACCCACATGTTTTCCCTGAGCAGCTCTAGAGGAGGCATCTAAACAAGGAGGATGTTGCACTGGAGGCTTCATGACCCTCTTTACAACCTCCCTTGACAAAGCAATTAAAGTACGAGGTCATTGTCAATATAAAGAGGAGACAGAAGGGGCGTATAAACAAGGAATCAAACGTCAGTATTATCACTTCTAAGGAAGCAAGGACAGAAGAGTACTGCCATGGAATCAGTATTCAAACCGTAATGTGGTTAGAGTAACAGAGAAATGCCCTTAAAGTAGTTCGAAATGAGCTGAGAACATGTCAGATTGTAATGTTCCTGCAATCGAGTGAACTGGGGGAGAGTACATTACGCTTCTGTAGTGGCATGAAAATCACCGGGTTATAAAAAAGAAAAGGGTCGTCGCAGACATTGCATTATTCATGTCGATAATGTCATTATCATTGCAAAGTATGAAAATTACGCTTTTCAACAAGCTTGACCTGAATTTCTGATTGTTGTAATGGATTGTGGGGATTGCCATGCACAGTACTGTATATTTACTCTACTGTAGAGTGCGAAAGGAAGGGAAGACAAAAGGATGAATCTTGGAAGGAAAAGGAAGTGAACTTCTGACTCCCTCTTGCCATTCTTAATTAAGCTGGTGACCTCGCCAGCCACAAAAGCCTATTTCTAGAGACAGTAGAGCCAAAAATATACACCAGCAAGTGCAGTCAGTTAGAGAGAGCGGGGGCGGAGGCAGGGATGGATGGTGGGATGGGGGCGTGAAATTTGAAAAAGAAGAGAATTAGGTTTGTGTGAAAGGCCAAGGAGAGGACTGAGGAAAAGAGACACAATAGAGAAAAGATCAAAAGTATTACATAATCCGAAAAAGAAAGGGTTACGGATAGAAGAGAGACATCATGTCGGAATAAGGAGGCCAAAAAGGGGTCAGTGTGGGGTCCTTCTCATAATAAGACAGGATGTTAACAATGGCAAGAAGTGGCTCAACCTAATTACCGACATTCAGCATCGTGCGTTTATCTCCTCAGGAGTTTCACACTAATGTCTCCCCGCCTCTTTCGCTCTCTAATTTTAGATAGAAGTTAAAGGAAGGTGAGGAAAAGAGGAAGCACGCGGCTGATAATTATACCTCGGTACGGGTTAACGGTAATTCATTGTTTTAATTCTACTTTTGAGGGTCATGGAGGAGAGAGTTGTTTAATTGCGAGTTGTGCATCTGTAAATACCTCGATAGGAAATGAGAGACGAGGAAAAGAGGAGCGGTCAGACAACTCGGCCGCCCCCCCCCCACACACACACAGTGTTTATAGACTAATCTCTAGAGAACGGACTGCCAAAGAAGCAATGAGGCCTAACTATCTCTCTTTCTCCAACAGACTCACCTGTCTCGCCTCCCTCTGCCAAACATCTCCTTTCCCCCTCACTCTGACCTCCCTCCCACTCTCAGCTTCCTCACTCCCACTCCTCTCATTCTAGCCGTTCCCTATCAAAACCTCTCAACGTATGTCATGTCACTTCTTCGTCGAACAGACTATTTTACGTGGATAACTGTCTCTTTTCTTCTCAAAAAAA
The DNA here is from genome assembly GCA_031216635.1 of Dissostichus eleginoides. NCBI lineage: Eukaryota > Metazoa > Chordata > Actinopteri > Perciformes > Nototheniidae > Dissostichus > Dissostichus eleginoides. Next base: position 10,514,416 of record CM062286.1, on the reverse strand, counting down.
CAACCTGGTAACCTTCAGGAAACAATTAAAGCAGAGCAATTCAGCTAAGACCTTTAATAATGAAGGCAGCGTGTGGGGAAAGCAGGGAGGAGGCTGAAGAGGCTGAAAAGAGTTTTCATCGCCAGCATGGAGTTCAGGTTCTGGCATCTCAAAGCAGAGGGTTTTCAATGGAGGCATGAGGACACCAACTGGTTGGAGCGGACAACTGCACCTTAGAGATATTGCCTGTAGAAAGCAATGCGTCCTTACTCAGTGTTTCACCAAGTAGGGTGCCTCGAGGAGTTTAAAGAGGTTGCTTCCAGGCAGAGCTGTGTTCCTAGTGAATTAGTCTACATTAAGTCTTCATAGTGCGATTGAGAGGACTTCTGGGTCCCTGAACGCTGCAATGGGTCAAAAGGGTTTTTGAACATACAGTATAACCAAATAATTCAGATTAAATATTTAAATAGTAAAGCCTGTGGGCATCTTTCTTTTTTTTTTTTTTTAACATTTCATGAGTTTATATGGGCAAAAACAAAGATTTAGGGTTATGCTTAAACATGCATTTGATTTTTAGTCACCTGGGGGCATTGCTGCAAACATTTACATTTCACCTTATACTGTAATGTTGATATTGTTAGCATTATAGCAAAAAAATGCTTATATATGCAAAGAATTTCATAGTTTGAAGTCCTGTTTTTGTTCACCTGATGAGTCCAAGTCCAATATTCACTCTCTTTGAGTCCAGTTTGACCAACTTATGAGAATTAAGTCTGCCTCTTTCGCAGGTAAATGCTATGTGCCCTGGCAATAACAACGGTACGTTTTCAAAGCTCTTTCAAGATCATTCACAACTCAATGCGGTAAAATCTACATCAAGAGTAGCACTAATATGGATTCAAATGGTAAGAACATTGACATCATTTAAGATTATTTACCACTGCTAGATGTGTTGCATACTTTTGGCACAGAAATAATAAAAAGTAAACATTTGGAGTGTTACAAGTGTTACACTAAGTGTCAGCAAGGGCAACTTGGGAAGACACAGGAGGGAGTAAGCAGAGGAGCTTTCAGGCTTGGAAAGAGAGAGCTTTGCAGACAGACAATCATGGAGACTGATACACTCAAAGACTGATCCCCGATCCTAAAACCTCAGCTCCCCAATGGCCTGCTATTCAGCTTCCACCTCCCTCCCCCATCTTCTCATCCCTTCATCCCTCCCAGCCATCCTCCTCACTTCCTCCCTTTGCTACCCTGAAGCCAGGCTTTGGACTGTTTCTTCACAAACACACACACACACGACACCATGTCGGTACCCTAAAGACTACCTCTCAGGCGCAAAGCATTCTCCCAAGTCAATCCGGGTGTTGACGAAATCGGGCGAAAGGAGTGATTGATGTGGCGGATTGGATACAGCGCTGCAGAGAGGGAGAAGTGAGACCGAGGATCTCGCTACTCTCCCACGCCACCTCAGCTACCCCCGATGATGACATCATGGCGGCCAGAGACCTTCAAACTGGGACTGCGATTAAGTGCGATTAGTTCTGTCTGGGGTTGACAGATCCCAGAGGATTTTTAACTACGGAAAGAGTTTTCTGGGGTAGTTTAAAGTTCGAGAAAGAGAACAAGCATGGGAATATTAAAAGAGTGGAGGTGTGTGTTTTTTTTGGTGTTTGCATAGTAAAGATTGAAAACATAAAAAACAATATCTTAGCTGGTTTTTCATATAAGAGATAAAAAGTCTGGATCCTATCTATACAAGTTAGCTAACATTAGATGCAACATGCTACTGGCCATAACAGACCAAGTGGGGTTATAGCAGCAAAATTGGATGTGTTTTATTGCTAATGTATTCAAATTTATATTTTTTTGAGAAATGTTTTGTTGTTACATCATTTCTGAGATATCTGAAAAGGCTAAATTAATATTATCCTCAACTGTACTTAAGTGTTATTATTGCTAACATGCTAAACTTAAATGAGAGCAGCATGTCATCTTTGCCACTGTGGACATGCTGCAATAGCATTGTGAGCATGTAGCTGAGATTATAGCATCTTGAGTAATAATAGATGCAGACAAAGTGAGACACAATTTCTCAGGTTTCATTTGCCTCATTACATCTTGACATATGTTAACCCAAAATACCATGACATGTGTTATCTTTATATATATATATATATATATATATATACACAAGTATTATATGATTACAGTATGTATGTATTACACTATACAGTAATAGTTCTACTTTACATTATTTAATTTCAATTTTAAATTATTTATTGTTCTTTCTCCTAGAACTCACTTGCAATATTGCTCAGTTTTAAGTCTTGTTTTTGAGAAGTATGCTGTCTGATGCTTTGTTGGCAGAGACCTAAGAGTTTCATTGCCAAAACTCTGCCATAGTTATCGAGCGTATGACAAATAAACCCTTTGAAATATTTAAAAAAGGGCATTACACTTCAAATTAGCTGGCAAACCTGCTTCTAGTTGAAGCACTTCAATATGAAAAATGCATAGTAGCTCATCCATTTGGAAATGTAACGATCCGATAATCAATACCCCTGATGTGAGATCAATTGTGAAGGTTTTGTAACCCTTCAACATAATGACAACAAACGGGATGAAAAATGACTTGTGAACTGAGCAGTGGAGCTTGTAGTCTGCACTCTGTGTAGCAGCACATGCATGTCTCTGCACTGGGAGGCAAAGAAAGCCAGCAACTCATATTTCAATTCCTGACATAAAGCGGTGCTGAGAGACTTCCTGTCTGTCCATGCAATTTCCTTGTACCCCCGCGCTGGCTCTGGAGGTGGCACTGGGCGGCACGCGGGGCGTTGCGGGGCCTCAGCTGGCTGCATAACGCGAGGATGACAGAGAGATTGTACTCGACCTCTCCGATCACCCGAAACATGATGAGGCCCTCTGCCTCCTCAGAGGAGAGAGTCACATTGGCAGGGTGACTTTAAAAAGTCTAACAACAATCTCTCACACACACAAAGGCAAACTTTCATCTTTCTAAAAAAAAGTGCAGCGCCTTCGCCGACAGTGACACGGAGTATAAAGTGCTGACTCGCCGGCCTCCCTGCTGATTCCCGCCGCGCTGGCGATGGAGTGTGTCCTGACAAATAAAGCAACATATTCAAAGGATAGAGAAACCAAAGGAAAAGAGATAGAAGTCTGGGAGCGAGAGAGCGTGGAGGGCTATAATTAGTAGGTGATTAACGAGCGGGCATCAGACAGGTCCCACATCATTGATTGTGATGTTGTGCGTTGCTGCTGCAGCGAAAACGAGCTGGCCCTGAGAAGGGGCGCTGAGGTCACCGCTCACACACACACACACACACACACACACACAGAAATGTGTTTGTTCTTGGTGCAAAATACATCCAATGGTCATTAGCAAAGACATGAAGGTAAAGCACATTATGTCAGCGAGGTTATAGCCGCTTGAGACTCACTTGAGAACACAGAATTCATGCATTCAAAGTATTTTTTGCAAAGGATAAAGCCATGGTTTATGAAAGCTTCTGGATACAAATAATGAATACTCAACAGTTTGACAAAGCTTCTTTTCATTCCTGTTCATTATCAATTCTGTAAGCGTAGTTTGAAAAGTAGTTTAATGTGCTTTCTATGTTGAATTAATGCCATTAAACATATATACAATATGTATACACTTATACAACCTTATCTACATTCATTGTTGTCAGATGTTGTCTCATTGTTACGTGATGATGCAGTTTGAGGGCAGATTGATTTACAAAGGCATTACGCTCGATATGTAATTAGTACTGACTGAAACATGTCTGTACATATTTAAGAATCTAAATGTGGTATCAAGAGCTCGGTTGTGATTGTTGCCGAAATGCTCTTTGATCAGATGTTTCCTAAACCCTTTTTCAATCTAAGAGTATAATATGCGAAAAAGACATTTAAAGAAGAAATCATCTCCTGATTACCATTTTAAAATACATTATTCTAAATAATTCATTAAGGTAATGGAGGCTGCAAAATTTCAAATAATTACAATGGATATCTGTGATATAAAGTCTTCTGACTCTCTGTTTTTCTATTGTGTGCTGAAGAATGCTAAAGGATTCAGTAGCTCATCGTCTTGAGAAAGGTTATCTTGTGTGACAGATAGTATAAAAACAAATATGATGTCTCTTATAGTTTCTTTACCTTCAATAGGGTTAGGGTTATGTTTCTATTGTGTTATATTCTAAGGATTTAAGGCAATTGATCCACAGCAGTCATTTCTTATACTGTACTATGTTGTCTTGATTCAAATTGGCAGCCAAAAAGAGTTAGTTGGCTAAAATCAAAAAGTTTCCAGGCTAGACATGTGGAGTTAGAACTGCCATCCTCCCTGCAACTTCCTCCCCCTCCTCCCTAGTTTCTACTTGTTCAACTCCCATACCCTTACCTAACCCCGATTCTTTCTCCCTCATGCCCTCCCTCCCTGTGATGATAAGGCAGGCAGTGCTCGAACTCAACTGTCAGACAGGAGGAGAATAGAGAGAGGTACAGAGGGAGAAAGAAATGCTGAGGGAGGCAAAAAGTGAGGAGAGTCTCTCTCTCTACTTTTTTCTTTCTGGGGGAACTGGTCAGGTGCCAACATCAATGTACTTTACTGTACGGCTGGGCGGGCACAGAGAGTTGCTGGCCTGCCATGCGTGGCTTAATGTCGCTCTGTCCTTGCCCTCATTCTTTAGCCTGCCAAGCTAATGATGATGATGAGGATGAAAACGAGGAGGAGGAGGAGAACACTTAGAACTTGGCTAAGCGGCTCATGGTATAGATTTCTGTCACGGGGGAATGAATTTGCTGATGAGGATGTGGGTGTGTCAGCAGAGGAAGTGTGAACATGCACTTGTGTTTTTCTCTCGCTTACCTTGTCGTTGTTGTAGTAGGCCATGCTCTCGCCGTCGAATCTCACCCACCGCCTCTGGAAAACACAATTCCTGCAAAGAGAAGGTAGAGGCAAATTCAATTCAGGTGGCGCCTTCGACCCAACTAAACCAGTTCCGTGAGAAATAAGTTAAACAATTCTAAAACCGCCAGGACAGTAAGCAGGTTACAAAATCTGCCCTGAACGGGAATTCATATTTCATCAGGAGTGCCATTGATTCATTAATGTCAGGAGTTGTATCAACAGCTGTCAATTAGCATAATCAAAACAAATGGGCACTTTCAATTTGAATATTCAACAGCCCAGGGGCAGTTTGCCAAACCTATGCAAATCAGGTGGTGAAGGAGAATATGAAATGGGAGTAAATGATTGATAGCTCCGGTTTTGAGTGAGCCCGTGGTACTGAAAGACTCGCAAAGAGGGAGTGCTGCCAGAAAAAGCCAAACTAAATGAGAGCTGACATGAATTTCAATCCTACAAGGTTATTTCCTGTCTTCTTTTTTCTGTCCTTCCCCTTTCAATGTTGCCATGTATTATGGATAGATCGGCTTCAGGCTTCCGTATCTAATGCAATTTATTAGTTTTAAATGGTCATCAATGATAGAAGACACATAGGGGAAGCAGGAAAATATGCAGAATACAAAAAAAAGGGTCTGCAAAGATAACAGGAAGCAGTGGTTGACTTCCTGTGGCGGTGACTTCGCTCGAGTTGTTTGGGTGAAAGGTTGATAAATAGAGTGAGAACATTCAAGAAGGAGCTGCAGTAAAAGGTTTTATGTACATCCAACTAATATTACATGGATACTAGGGATGGGAACGATTAATCGAATATTCGAAATGATTCAGGTATGAGAATATGAGAATATGAATATATGAATATTTTTCGGAGGGGTTCCTAAGTTGATTACATATGATCAAATGGAATAATTCAATGTATACGACAGTGCTATAGCTAAGTGTGTTAGGTCTAAAGGTGTGTTTTGCTCCGCTCACCGGTCCCTCACAGCGGGCAGAGCTGCAGGTGCGGATCTCTCTCTCGCGTCCGGTTATACTTCACTCGCGTTTATGTCCAAATCCATCAGATCTAGCTAGTTCTAGCTAACGATATGGCTGCTGCCCCTCCCTACACGCAGATCACGCAGACTCAAACCTCATGCTATGCCCAAATTCCAGCTGAGAGGGTCTTCTCTACAGCTGGCCTGATTGTGAATCGTCTCCGCACCCGCCTCTCCCCTGAGTAGACATGCTCATATTCTTAAACAAGAATGAGTATTGAATAGCTGCATTCTGTGCATAGGCCCTGGTATAGGTTGTTGATCTCTGTTGTAATAGGGTTATCCTAACCCGTTATGTTGTTCGTGTATGATCCCTCTTTAATTTAAAAACCAAGTTATGTTTTAAGCATGACAGCTGTAGGCCTATAGCTGTCAACTGTTCAAACTGTGATCACCAGTTCAATACATTTGACAAATTCGACTTGGTTTCTATACTTATTTGAACATGTATTTATTTTTTATTTTATTTTTTTGTCAACATTTTTCCCACATTTTTATAGGATATGTACATTTCGGTTAATCGGTTAACCGTTTTTTTGGGGGTCGAATATTCGAATATACATTTGCTTTCAAATTCCCATCCCTAATGGATACAAATGAATTTCTCTAACCACAGTCACCTTTTTTAGGAGTGCTGTTACCTACCCTTGAGGCGACAGCTTGTCCAGCCATCCCACTTTGAGCACCTGGTGTTTGGGGGCTCCATAGAAGCATGCGTACGGAGAAATATCAGGAAGTGCATTTCCCACAGCGTCTGCAGGATCGGCATAGAGTTCACACTCCACCATGATTAAAGATCCATCCTCAGGGCCAGAGGCTGCGGATCCCACAGCAGGAGCGTCAGGGGTGACGGGGAAACTTTGGTCCAAACTGACCATGCTAGCACACTCATCCACAGTAGAGTATTCATCTTGGTAAGGGTCTGGGATAGTTGGAGCAGGGGGAATGTCCTGGTCCTTGGATTTCTTCCTTTTAGGTGGCTTTTTTCTGTTGGAACATAGGTGTTGTTAGAGGAGCTGTTGGACATTTTAGGGATTACTTATCAGTCAGTTGAGAACACTGTCCTATTAGCTTAGTCTATGCTAAAGTAGGTCTTACAACACTTTGTATCTTAAGTTTCAAAAGGAGATGGGTGCTGGGACTATTTTTGCTGAACAACAGGAAGTAATTGTACCCGGCCAAGGCATATGACAGTTTTACCACCCTGTAAAACCACAGTTTATTTTTAGATGTCTGGTTAGCTACACAGCCACGAAGCGAGAAAGTGTTAATAAAAAAAAAAAAGAGCTAGAAAATCTCATTTAAGTCTCAGCATTAGAGCGAATAAGCGTGTTTCCTAAAATGTCATACTATCCCTTTAAAAATGATTAGTTTCAATTGAAATGTATAATTATTGACCAAAAATGACTTACGATGCAACTCTATCATGCAACTTTGTCATGTTTTCTAAATAACATGGTTGTTTTCTAAATGTAGCCCATCATATATGACTGCGAAACACGATCAAATGAATGTTTGCAATGTGTACACCGTGACTGGTTATCGCAAAATTTTGGGGTGAGCACTTCCCTTTTGGAACATCTAAATGACTATTTATACATCTACAGTGTGTGACAGCGGTGTGACATCAGCATACCGTACCTGTGTTTCTTCTGTTTTATCTTGTCTTTAAAACCCTTCTGTAAGCCTTCTTTAGGGCCGAGGTCCTGCAGAGCATAGAGGAGATTAACATCAGATGAGAACAAAGTGTCCGTCTTACACCGTTATCATGCTGCTGCGCTAAGCTATGTTAACTTTAGTGGCTAGGTGACATTTCCATTAACCTGAGGGGGACAAACTGAAACAAGCACATTTCCACTCGGCTGTGTGTCCACGGTGACAACATTAACACAGAGTGAGGAAGTGTGCTCTGCGGTTGAAACGCCACTGATAGATCTGAGAAATGTCTGTTCCTCTTTGGCGAGCTGCTACTCACTGTCCGCTAGCGGGGAGGGGGGGGTGCGTTGTCTTACCGCAGTGCTTTCGGGGTTGTTGTACAGGAACATTTCTCCATAGGGAGCGATGGGCGTCAAGGTTCTTTGAAGTGGAGCTAAAAAGGACACAGGAATAAAATAGTAGTTTTGTCATAGCATTGGAACTTGCAGTATGACGGCCTAAACATGAAAGTAAGTAATAGGATTGTTCCAGTTAAATTTAAAATCACTCAAATGTTATAGTGGCTTTTGATTAAACCAACGCATTGATCTGAATAAAATCGGGCCAACCCCTTGATCCATGTAAACCAATTAAATGTTGTTTTGCCCATCTCTCTGCTTCGGCCTTTTGCATCCCCCAACTGGGAGTAGGATCCTCCTCAGTCTGCCTCAAACAGACGGAGGCTCTGCCAAGGCCATTTCTCTGTCTCGCTTCCTGCAGGGACCGTGTGCGGTGGTCGTTGGAAGAGAAGGAGAAGAAGAAAAGCGGAGAGACTGTGGCCAGACACCATTAGTCTGGAGACCCCAGGCCACCCTTGCCAATGCCTGTCACTGTGAAAAATGACACCGCCCTCTCCTGAGGATTGTGAGGAGGCCAAAAAGACACCGCCACGGGGCTAGACACACATAGACACTGGCGGAGAGGCAGATAGCTGCGCGGGCGGAGATCGAAAGACACATAAAAATGCCTCGAGACAAACCCAGACATAAAAAGGATGGACAGTCAAATAAGTAGTGGCAAATACTCCGGTACTGATGTGAATGTGCTGCTTTTTGAGACAATGCAGGCCATTACAGAAGGGCACAAACGGCATGTTGTGGTGTAAGAAAGCCAACACGTTAGCGTAATAAGTTTGCTTGTTTATTGCTTTATAAATGACATCATATGTCTGCGAGCCAGCCTGACGATGTTTACTTTCAGTTTGTTTGTGAACATTAAGAGAACAGTGTTTTTCTCTTAACCGTTTATCTCAATTATCTCTGTTGGCTGCGCGTAAATGCATAAGGACCACACCCTAAATAAATCAACATAGCTGTAAAAGTATTTTCTTTAAATTGGGACACATTCATATCGTGAGCCAACTTGGAGACCCCATCTCCTTTATAACTGGGCTTGGTAAGCTCTTTGATGGGGTCAGTTAACTTGATGATAGAATACACTCCAGCGCCGCCGCCCTCTCTGCGGACAGGCTTATTGGGCAGATAGCAAACCATGAGTCATCATCTATCAGCCAACCTTCAGGCCACTCGCAATTCTCTCCGACAGCCTGCCGGACGCTACTGTACTCAATTCCTGTCGGATTCCCTCTATTCTTTAGTCTTCAGTTGCTGCCTTTGTTTCTTTATCTGCTCCTGACCAGACCCTCTCTCAAGTCGCCATCTTGGAAGGTGCCGCCATGAGTTTGGAGTTTGTGAGGGGATTGATTTGATTGTGAATGAAGCCTCCGTTTCTTTAATGTGCGGGAGGAACAGGTCGGTTTGTTATTATCACTCCTGTGTCACACTCACACTGTGCATTGAGGAAATACAGCTACTATTAATCAAATGAGTGTTTATTATTTCAGTAAAAGCTTGCCTAGCTTTACGGCTGAGTAGAGAGAAAAGCTTTAATCTAGCTTTTAGATCTGCCTTATAAGCGGGAAGGTGACATTTCTCAACATAAATAAATAACTGTTAATTAAAAGTGAATGTATTTCGCTTTTCAGCATGAGTCATATTGTTTTTGTTCGTTCTGAGGTGTGACTTAGCACTAAAAGTGAAGTCGTGCTGTCAGTGTGATATTTGTGCACCAAGGTGATATCTGTCAACACCCCACAATGTCACACAAACCAGCCTACACACAGGTGAAATAGGGAAGCACAATGAACTTTGCCGAAAATGCCATTGTATGATCACATGCCATTGACTGGTAAAGCTAGTGATATACTTAGAGTGCTATGTAGCTGCTGAAAGAACTAGACAGATATGCTCTTAATTACAATTCTGTGAGCATCTGACGTTAAGTTCTCATTGAATACTGTGAGACTACACTGCTCTTTTTTTCTCAAGTTTTGGATTTAATTTTTGGATGAACTTCAAATATGCTCGGTTAAAATGATATGTCAAATATTGCCTTGCTAGACCTCGCTGTGAAGGGAGCTTTAGCTTGCTAGTGGAGCTCCCCATCTCCCTGCTCGGGGACCGTCTTGGCTCCCTCTCTTCCTCCAGTCTCGCAGACTGTTTTGCATCCGTCTCCTCTTCCTTCCTCCCAACAAACTTCACTGTCTTGATGCTCTCTCAAGTCTCACTCCCTGTCTTGTTCCATACAGAGAAAAAGTTGGAAAAAACAAGGCCTGCCAAGAGACTGCTGCGGTAAAGGTGCAGCGGAACGAGCAGCAAAGGGGAAGCGGGGAAAAAACGCGAGGGGAGTTTAAGTGAAGAAAACGGACAGCAAACTGTTGATATGCCGCAGGAGAAGATGTCACAATGCGGACATATATTCCACCAATAAGACTGACATGTTCTCATGTTTTACACATAGTCATACAGACTGTTAAAAAACACAGCACTAATATTTCATTTTAAACACAAATTAATGATATGTTTTTAATTATGTTTAATAATTTACTCTGTATATGTCAAAAGTGAGTGAGTTACTTAAAAAGCCTTCTGGAAAATATCGTTATTATTATTATTTATTTGTAAAGTATTTTTATGTGTATCTATTTGTGTAATATGTATTTTAATTTTATAATCCCGGGTGAAACATTTGACCTAAGCACAAAATCAGCTCACGTATTATCTCGTCAGATGAGGGTCGAGGAAGCCCAGAAAATACAACGAGAAGAGAACAAAATTCAAAACATATTTGTTCTACAAGCCTGTTGTTGTTAGCAAAGTTAAACAACTTCTACTAAACTTTGGAGAGCCGGGCGACAGGAATACACACCGGGGTCTCGCTGAGGGACGAGATGTAAGAGAGTATATTCCCTGTGAGATGTGCGCTTGAAATTAGGGAGGGGCCCTTTCCCATAACACAGCCACCTCACACACACACACACACACAAACTTGTCTCCTCTACCTTCTTTCATCCGGGCAAACAAGAGCACCGCTGACTCTACTGTGGAATGAAATATTCATGGCGGAGATGAAGCAGCGGAGAGACGCCGTACCTTTCTGTATGCCGTTTGCACCGGTGGGACCCTCGGAGCCGGAGAGGTGTTCGAGGCTGGTTGTTTGCGCCGGCGCTGCGCTCCTGAGGAGGAAGAGAAATCAGCGGATTACAACCACCGACCCCGACGTGGGAAAAGCAGGTTTACTCGTAAAGGCCTTCGGAAGAGAGAACTCTGGAAGTTACTTTCCCAGCTCAAAAGTTGAAGAATGTATATAGCACGAGAAAGGGTAATGTACGTGGAATGCAGAGTTGAATATGAAGGGCCTTAAGGTTCTCCATTAGTGTACATATGAATGCAGAGAGGGAAACTCCTGTTTTCATATTCATTCATGCGATGGAAGCGAGCAAATGTATGTCTCCAGGTGCTTCTCGCTGTGCTCCTCTAACTTGTTTGATTAGTTCTCAACTGCTCATAAACTTCCATCAAGTCAAACTTTATGCTCAAAGGAATAGTTTGGAAATACTTCTTGAATGTTGAGAGTTGAGTAAAAGATTGTCTTTTCTTGGATAAATTTTGTTTAAATTCTAACCTTCATATAACTTTGTTTTTATAAAATTTATCTTTTTATTGCACATTCCTACATCCTAAATATTTATTTATACAACTCTCACAAGACACACATTTTCCCCCGGGAAAAATGAAGTATTTGTGATTTTGATTCTAACGTTGAGAGCATGTAATTCATCTCTGCATCAAAGTAAATAGTCCCAGGAGTGGAGATAACTTAGTATATTTACAGTACAAATCTGTGTAACTTCTACTTCAATTGAGTGTTTTACAGCATACTTCCTTAGGTCTAGGTTAAGCTACTGCAGTAGTATATTAAAAGTACATTCAAATGAACCCCCATATTTAACAGATGAAAGACATTCATTCAATATACTGTATATAAGATGATGAAATGTACTACTTTACTTTTGGTCCTGTCTTTTATGCGATAAACTTGTTTTACTTTCCCTTGACTATGATTTAAATGCAGGACTTTATCTTGTAACAGAATATGTGTACACTGTGGTACTGCTATTTTCTTAGAGCAAAATATTTGAGTAATTATTCTAACTATTTCCTAAAGTGTTGGACTGTTACTTTAAGATAACAGTTACCTGTCCTGAGGTGGCAGTGTGGGCTGATTGGGGATCTGAGGGACGGGACGGTGCCTCAGCCGGTAGGAGCGAGTGAGCCGTGGACCAACAGGAACCTTAAAACTGGGCTGAGCCTCGTAGATGGAGTTTTCCACCATATTCCCTTGAAAAACCCAATTGTCTTCAGTGAGCGATGGGTGGGGGCCGTCAGCCAGACAGGGGAAGGAGTCGGTGCTGGATAGAGACGGGTTCTCTGAGGAAACCTCCCAGTCTGAGGGCATCTCAGATATGGAGAAGAACTCGCTGCTGCTACTGCTGCTTCTGGAGGACACGGAGGTGGGGACACAGGGAGGTTCAGGAGGGGATGTTTGAATATTTTGGGGATCTCGAGGAGCCGGTACAGGCGGACGAACACATCTTCTCTCCGTGACGTCCTCAAATTCTGTTCTCAGTCCGGCTCCAGGAGGCAAAGTCTGACTCCCCTCAAACTCCATCCTCTCCTTTGGCTGTTGGTTGTGACATGAAGACCCCCTCTTTTTATCCTTCAGGAATATATGTCTCGGGTGTGGCACAGGCCTCCTTCCACGCCTCTCGTCCTCTTCATCTTCCTCTCCACCGCTCGGCTGCTTCACGCCTAGTGCTTCCAAACTGCGAAGGATGCGCCTCCGATGGCCTGTTGGAAGCACGTTCAGCTCCTGGAGACACTCATCTGTGAGGTCACTGCAGTCTTCAAGAGATTGATAGCCTCCTTGATGGAAATATGAGGTGTACTGGGACAGGCGGAGGGTGGACAGCCACTCCACGATCTCCTGGCTGGAATCCGGAGGCTCCAACATGATGCTCTGGTCTCACCTCTGCTGCATCAGGAGGGCCTCTGGAAGGTAGTAGTCAGCTTTAAACTGTAGATACACAAAGAAAGATTTTGAACAACATGCGTAGACTCAAGAGGCTTTTAGTGCCATTGAACTGAATTTTTGCATGATGCTACTCTGCACCTATGAATCGTTAATTAATAAAAAAAAATTATTTGAACTGTCTGAAAGGCTCTTATAATGTAAATTCTACACAAGGTAAACGTATTCAAAGTTGATGAGGTATAAGAGGTTCACTTCGCAGGTGAAAATGTAATCAGGGTCAAATTAAACCATCTTTCCACTTCAATTACGAAATGATACCTAATCAGAAAGCAATGTTCAACATTTTGGAAACTACTCTTATTCACTTTCTTGCCTAGAGTCAGATAAAAGGATCAATACCACCCATGTCTGTATTGTGTATATGGAATCAGCATGGAGATAGCATATTTAGCTTGGCCTAGCATAAACCAGAAAGGAAGCAGGGATTAAAGTCCGGCTCTGCACAGTTTACAAAAAGCAATGTGTGAAGGCTGGTTGTGGTTTTAGACTGCAGGAAGTCACCACAACAAGCCAAGTAGATAGTCAAGAAGAAAACCCTGTTGGTTGTTTTTATTAATAAAATAGATCATAATAGCTGAGCTTTAAAAACAGCTGCTGGCATGCAGATGTTTGTATTCTTTGCCCCAGCTTTAAGCGTGTATGCTGTGCTAAAACAACCGTTTGTCGCTTTACATTTACCTTGCAGACATGAGATTAACACTGATACTGCCATGTAATGTCATTCAAAAAAGCAAACAAGCCTACTTCTTATAATATCTACTCCTTTTAAACTCACTCTAAAAAGATCAAACACATGTACTGTAAATTCAACAAGAGCGGAAACACATAAGCAAATCTAAAAGGTGCAACACTCCTGGATGAAACAGCAGGAAACAGCAATAGCTATGAGGACATAGCATGCTAACATTCAAGTGTGACTCTACTGTCAGGTTTAGGGAATAGACTTACCTTAAGGTCTGATTTCAAATAACACAAACTGGATTTCAGCAAAAAGGCCAACTGACATATTTGTCTCAAAGGTAGAGTGTGAAAATCCCAGCTTTACATCACAGCTCACTGCCAGCATCATAATAACCCTTTGAAATGGCAAGCTATTGATAAATGTCCGTTTCCTGTCTTCATCTTTTCAAAATTGAGCACTGATGAATTGTGTGGCAGAACTGCTCTCTCTCTCTACCTCACACACACACAAACACACACACCCACACCCACAGGAAGGTTAATCAACATCTTGCCATGTCTACTTCTCCTTTGGGTTGTAAACCTACAGTGAGAAAGGTATGTGAAGTGTTACTTCTGCATTCTAATAAACACAATCTTGCAGCATGTACACATTTGCATACTTCACTGTGCAAGTAATTCACCAAGAGAACATGAACAGCAACTAAACTTAAATATTTTATAAATGCACTTGAGATTAAATCATCTATTTGCATAGAAATCTGATATGATCGCCAAAACATTTTTAACTATGCATGCACAAAGACAACATCATGTTGCTCAGAATGTTAGGAGGACATTAGCCGGGTTTTTTTGTATGGTCAGATTCCTTTTAAAAGAGCTTTTTAAAGTTGCTGCTTTGCATTCTTAGTACTTAGCAGCAGTAACAGAATACATGTAAAGGGAGTACGTAATCAGAATACAAAAAAAAGTAACTGTATTCCCTTACAGTCATATAAAAAAAAGTTATGATCAGATTACTGCTGAAGGTTTTAAATGGCATATCATTGAATATGGAATCCTAAGCCTGGATTAAAGGCAGTGTTTGCTTTGGTTTTCATCTTTTTGGAAGTTCAGTAGGTGAACAACTGATTGGTTAAAAAGAATGTGGTTGCTCTTAATCCATATACTGCACTGTAAAATGAGCATATTGTGTTTCTTTGATTCATTTGTTGTTTCTTTATTAAGTAGGTTAACCCATGTGTTTAAAAATAGTGTGGGTGTACCAAATACGGTGTATATTAGTGCAGTATGTATTGCTTTTTTAAACTGTGGTATGCGGTCATGTGTTTCATCATTGGTCTTAAGACTACTGCATGAATTTGCTTGATGAAAGGCATCAAAATATCTAGTTTTCTTCTCATGTAAGGTTACATTGTTCTATTATCTTACTGTATGTAACTCACTTAAGTTCTGATGTTTCTTTTGACTTGTATTTACTTGTATTGCATTTCATAGTGTAATAATACCAAAATAACAGAAATAAATCACGTTTGAATAACTTTTTATAGTGTTACTTAGATTAAATTACCAGTTACACTTGTTTACAAGGATTTAGTAGTTGTAATGGAATATGTTTGTTAACTTACCCTCCCAACAGTGCTGAGCACACAGTCCCAGCTTCACACCACTATATTAGGTCCTCACAATGGGGGTTCACTCCATCAGACCTGCCCAGTATTGCAGTGTTAACATGCAGGGCCCTGTATTGGCTAACAGCCAGCCCAGGCACACGCCAAAGCCTGCTAGCACATTTGACCTGGACTGCTCCTCATCTCTGTCTTTTAGCGCTTCTACAGTACACCCACTCACACAGCTGCACACAAACACAGAGCTACCCACCAAACACAGCAAACACCATTAAGGGCTGGATATGAGAGTTTTGATCCACAGCTATTGCCTGGTGTCTCCCTCCACAGGGTGTGTAGATCAATAGCAAAAGAGCAAAAAGAGAACTTAACAAGATGAAACGGCTTGCACTTCCCACTTGGGCGTGGGAACATATGAAGCAGTATGTGTGCACTCATAAAGATACTACAACACACACAAACGCATTAACACAACTCACTGAAATGCACCAGGATGGAACATATGTGGCTAGATATTGACTAAGACAAAGCATCTTATAAGGGGTAAAGAAAACTAAGATTTACCAGCGTTAGTATGGTTTGCAGATGCCAACAGATATGGAATTAGATTGATAGTAGTATAAAAATGTCTTTATATATATGTCTGTCTTTAATCAGAGCTGATGCAGATCTAGGTTTTTAAACAAATATGTTCAAGACTACACTAAATGGCTTCGGACTAAAGAAGTTTACTTTAATCTGAAATGCATTTAATGTATTACCCTGTATTTTCATTTGTAATGTGTCTGCGATTTTTTAATCCTACCTATTAATTCAGACAATGTACTATGGATAGGTTTTTAGGTAATTTGGTTAGTGTTAGGTGTTTTTAAGTTTATAAATGTTTCTGTGTGATACAAAAACTCCCTCCAATTTTAGATATGTTAGTAATATGTATTGTAAAAACTCTGTTTAGTGTACGGGCACCTATTCTAAAGCTTTGGATAGATAATTAGGGGGGCATATTTTCACATGTCAATTTTTCTCTTGATTTTTACTAGTATGTTTTACTTTGGTGAATAAATAATTGAAATGATCTGAATTGAAGCTGTTCCTCAACAACAAACTGTCTGAACGCATGGCTACCTGCACAGGAGAAGTATGAGCAGCTAGGTGGAGTAACACCCACTAGGCACACCCTTAGGTATGGTTAGAAAGTACAAGGGATGAGTCATAGCATACACACCTACCTCATATTTCTGCACATCTCACAGCGAACTAACTTTGAACAAAGTCCAATTGGTGTCCCCTTCCTGGTTTTGGAAAACATACCTTGGTTCCCTGCTGAAATGTCATCTACTTAAATATTAAGTGGTGTTTTGAGGAGACAGTCACACAAAAGATAATGAAAGAATGTTATTATATCAAATTAAGTAGAAAATACACTTTCAAAAGCTGCCATTCTACAAGCTTTGCAGTGTGTTTACATTGAAATAACAAAGTAGTGCAACACCAGTGGTCACATGTGTGAGTGAGGTGTGTTTCTTTAGCCTGTGTTTACACTAATGAAAAGAAAGGTATTAAAACGTTGAGAAAAGTACAAATAAGTCATACACGCATCTTGCTACACGCATTAAAGAGGCTAATTAAACGTAAGACCATTCACGTCAGATACTTGACCACTTTAGCCGAATTTTATCACAACAATTGAAGTCAGTGTGTTTACCCAACACGTTGCTGTACGTCCGAGTGTGAGAAGAGCTTACCTGCAGGTTAAAAACAGGTGGAAACCTCAGGCATCATCCGCACACCTTTGCGCACTCGCCATGTCCAGTTTGTTTCACTCTGTTGACTGTCGCGAGCCCTCAGAACGTGCTCGTCTGTTTCCGCGGTGTGTTCGGTAACACCACGCCCATCTCAGTGCAGGACCAGTTGCAGAAGTACCTGCTACTAAAACTCTAAAATAGTATTAAGCTTTAAATTGTTAATATTGTGGTCTCCTTTGTTTTACGTGAGTCTGTTTGTAAAACAAAACAAGTGTGCTATTGTGTCACCTGAGAACAGCAAAGTGTTCAGCACTTCGGATGTTTCCTGGGAACGCACGCATGTCCCAGCTTGATCCTGAAGGCCTCGGGCTATGTATTCAGCACAGGCAGGAATGCAGCAGGATGCCTGGCTCAGTTAATGAAGTGAGTCCTGGAAAATGTAGTTTCATTGTTTTCATCAATCATTGTTAATGCATGATATTATTCTGATGACGGTAGTAGAATTAATATAGTATTGAGGCTATACTGTACTGAACTGTATTGAACAGTTCGACCCCACTATCATTAATTTAATAGGAATTTATGAACACATTTTTATATAAGGCTTTATTTCAAATATATTAAACATCTTCTCGTGTATTTCCTGTCCCTCGATTGTCCCAATAACTTAAAATCAGAAGGGATAAAATAGGTTATAAAGATACAGTTTGCAGCACCAGCCACATGATGGTGACAGAGAGCTGCAGCTTCAAGGCAGAACAAGCCTTTCTCACTCAAAACATTGACATATTACAGAAGTAAAAGCACAGGAGTAAAATCAATGATGGCTTTATTTACTTTATTTACTAGCTGCTTCAGTTTGTAAAACAGATTTTTCATCAAACAAAAAAAGATATTTCACCAAAGATGTAATATATTTAAATGTTTTTTTTTTTTTTATGTATTGGCTTTCTACTAACTACTAAATATTTTTCTTCGTCTTTCATCATAAAGATCTTTCAGAGCCATGTGACTCAACAACCTCATTGTCAACATGCTTTCAAAACAAGTGACATTTCTGCCATTGGGCAACAGTTTTGGGGCTGAATTTAAAGAGCTGACGTCTTTATCTGTCTGGATGTTTAAGCAGTAAAATGAGTGACAGAAGAATAGAGGAGAGGGATGAGATGTCTGGAGGACAGCACTCAGTCTTCCTGCAAATCTTTTGCTCTGTGGCTGCTCTTTTGTTCCTCCCTGCCACGCCTCCAGGAGTCGTCTTGGCAACATGTTTTACTACTGGCAGCCATATAAATACGACATTGGCTCCTGAAAACTAGGAAAGCTGTACACAGTAACACACAAAATGCCAGGGACGGAGTGACCAAGGAGTTTTCTGCTTCAAATGTAAAAAGGAGGGAATAATGCCCTGTAGTTTTAGAGATTTTTATATATTATTCACCATCATTGTGTTGGACAAGAGAATTGTTTTTGCCGTGTGCAATTGGACTAAAAAAAGGGCACAAAACAAGCTGGATTAGCACATCTGACCCATGATCCGTTGTTTTTTCTTCTCAGCATGGATGCAAATCTGCATGTGGATAAACTGATGGATGAAGAAAAGTCCTGTCATGGCAGGAGGAGAAAGAACAGTCTCCTCAACATGTTGACAGAAACTTGTGGGGGGCTTGAAGCTGTCAGAAGCAGAAGAAAGCATAATGATGGCACGGTGGGTGGAAGAAAATCCATAGGAGAAGAAACAGGTAGAGGCGAAGGAGAGGAAATACAGAGAGGCAGTGAAAAAGGGATGCTCAGTCCTGCAGAAGATAAGGAGGATGATGAAGAGGAGAGACTGTGCAAGCAGAGAGTTCTGGGAGTAATGAGGGAGCTCAGTGTTTTTCATTCAGAGAGAGTGACAGCGTGGAGAGGAGTTCTCAGAGATTGTGCCAACAAGTCTCCGCCAGGGGACAGTGATCAGCAGGAAGCGTCCACAACAGGTACGTGAGTTGATCTGACTGGTGCGTGTCTCTAGAAAAGGCTTACTTTGATTGAAGAACAAAAGGAAGTAGTGGAAGTGGAGGTCAGTGGAAGTTTAAACGTAAAGAAAAAGTTGAAATGTCAGAGGAAGTTTAATTGTAAGGATGACAAGGAGTTGAAGTGTATGTTGAAGTTGAAACAGTTTCAGTTGACGTAAAAATGTAAGTATGAGAATAAGTTGAAGTGAAAATGACAGTTAAAATATAAGTATGAAAATGTTTTGAAAAACTTAGAAAGACTGTAGTCTTTTTGCTGTCGACACAAATAATAGTTAAAGTATCTAGAATTGACTCTCGAAAATGCAGAAAACTGTAAAGGTTTCACTTTGTTGATGTGATATACAACACATTTCCTCTGTTCTATCCGTTTGTTTTGTTTCAGATACGCATTGGAAAGTCAAACCTTGTTCAGACTCCTTCACAGATATTTTTCTGAGTGTTTGGGAGGACATAGATGTCATTATGGACACACTGAACACAATTATAGCTAAACTGGATGGAGAAATCCTCAAATTATGTGCAGAGAAGGCCTCAACTGTGGATGCAGAAGTTCAGGAGACCAGAAATATAAAAGAACCAGAGCCTCCTGAAGATGATCAAAATCACCTAAACTCCTGTGATCCCCTTGAAGCTAACTCTGGGCATAAACAGGAAGATAGAAATGATCAAAATACAATGCTATCACAGGACACTGAGCAAACATCAGACAACAGACTCTGCAGTTCTGACCGCAATGATGTGAAAGAGACGGGGCAAGAATTAGTGGTCAAAGGTGATCAAGGGAGTGATACTGAGGACTGTTCTCAAGAAAGAAAGACAGATTTCCTGGAGGGGACAGAAAAGGCAAAAGAGGAAACAAATGAATGGATCACAGTAGGGTAAGTTGACATAATAATCATCATCTTTCCCCCATCAACTAAGGGAGCAAACAGGAATGTGATTCTGAACATGATTCCATTCTTTCCCCTCATTTCCCCCACTGATACAGAAGTAAACACTCTGCAGTGGCTCAACACCAGGTTCACACACATTGACCACATGGCATCCTTAGCAGGCTATTTCAGGTCATTGTCAGGTCAATGCCCGGATCCGTCCAAAAGCCAAACAAATCCAGAAATCCAGATCAGAGGGAGAGGCCGAGTCTGGGAGAAGCTGATATGAGAATGTGCATGCTACAGCATTTCAGGCATATTTAAGATGGTTGCACTTTTTACTAGAAATATACTTTATACTTTGAGTCACATTAAAGAGATATATGCAGGGAGACAAATATGAAATTCTTGTTCTTCAGCGCATCATTGTTCAATGTTTACTTCAAAATGTCACCTGTACATCATCAGCATTGTATTTGTGTAAATATGTCTATTCTAAACTGATTTCCAGGCTCAGCGGCCAACAGGGAAACAGCCAATCAGATGTACCGGACACATGCTTCATCAGAGCACCTATGGGTGTGGCTGAGGTCCTGAGATGTGAGGTGGCCGACACCCTGAGCTGCCTGATGGTGACGGGTTCAGAGGAGCTGGTCAGCAGAGTGATCAGGCTCAAAGTTCAGGAGGGAGCTAACGTACACTTCCCCGTGACTGTGGTTGTGCCTTTCTGCGCACGTTACCGCGGCAACTACAGGGATGTTGCAGTGAAGATAGTTGACAGGGAGAGGAGGGCAAGCTACGTCACTCCTGTAACCACAGAGGGCACGTATGGAGGTCACAGGGTAACTAAAAGAGATGCTGTGAACTAAAAAGTTATAATCCCTTTTTAACTATGTTACAGTATTTATGAGCGGTACATTTGTTTTTGTTACTAATTAGGGTTGGTTTAAATAATAAAAGTTTATAAAAGGCACTTTTGAGTGGTCAACTTCAGAACGAATTGGACGTGCCTTTCTTTAATTTCTTTAAATAAAATGTCAAACATAAGGGGTGCTATTATAGAGCCTTGTGGTCCACCTAATATGATAGTACTTTGAATTTAGAATTATCAACCAAAACCCTTTGTGTTCTGTCTGAAAATGTTCTGAACCATCCTTTTGCATCTTTGCTGAAACCATTTCACTTTTCCAGCTGTAAAAATAACATGACTTTAACAGACCCCAAGGGAAATACAGCTCCACAATGTTGGTGGAAGCAATAATAACTTACATTGTTATAATTGTCCTTGCCTTAAGCCAGACGGGCATCACGGGTAATATTGTTTTCTTAATAAATTATTCAACTTCTGATAAAAAAAGACTATTCAATTTATTTTCTTTTTACCTGTTTGACAGGGCTCATTTGCAGATGTGAGGGTGTATTCCCTTGGCCTGTTTGCAGTGGTTTCCTGTCTAAAAAGAGAAAATTACACAGTTACCACAAAAGGTTTGTCACTAAAGCTACCCATGGACCCCCGGATTTGCCTGAACTACCTCCCAGGAGCCTTCACTGCTCCAGTTATAGCACAAACCATGGTAAGGAGGTAACATTACTTTTAACACTAGTGTATCATAACATCAAGCATTGGTTTATTTCGCTGATTTGTTATGTATTGTGGGATGTTTGGGAGTACGTTTCAGATCAAGCCTTTCTTGGATAAAACCATTTTCATATCACACATTGTCCAAAGTGCTGCTTAAATAACAATTATATAATTGTATAAACTGCCTCAGATCCAGCCAGTAGATGCTGTTCTTCTAGCTGCCGTCAAGACTAGGAGCGATGCCTACCACGCGGTGGTGTCTACGAGTCCGTTTCTCTACCTCACCCACCCTTCCTCTAAGCCCCTGAGAAGACCCCTCACTCTCACCCTTCCCTGTCCCCCAAACACTGGGAAAAAAAGGCAGACAAGGGGAAAGGAAGAGGAGCAAGACCCCCAAATGTGGCCTGTCAGTGGTTCTCCATCATGGGATCAACCTGCTTCCCACAGAAAGAGGTGAGTTAAGCGTGTGTTCGTCATGAGATGTGGCTAAAAAAGGGCGACCAGAGATGAATAATTGATATAAATTCCTCGAAGTTGAATTGATGGTCATGTAATCAACTTGACTAAAGAGATAGCCACATAAGTCTATCAAGTGCTCAGTGCAACTTGAACTGCCTCCCTGATGATTTAGGTCTTGTTAAAAATATAATTTGTTTTTAATGTTTTTGTCAGAGCCTCTGGGAAGTCTAAGGAGATGTCAAACGAGCCGCCGATTGTTCTGGGTTCAAGAGACAAACAGTGGAGCATCCTGGATAAAGTCACAGTCAGGAACCAGCAAAATGGGCTGGTGTCTTTTGAGCTGACGGAGCACTTTGACAGGTTTGAAATCATCATCCGTACAAATCTAAATGGATCAGGAGAATGAGACCAGAGAAGATTAGAGTCCTTTTCAAAAAGGTCCAAGGGATAGCTGATCCAAAGGGATATACAGCATCTGGAACAAATACATTATTCAAGAAATATATACATAATAATAGCACAAACAAAACACACAAAATAAAAATGAGAGATTGTTTTTTATTACAGTGTTTTGGTAACAGAGCTCGGTCATACATTACAAGTTTAGGGACCACATAGCACTTTGTGGATACATATTATAATGGAAGACTCAATCCTAGAGCAAACAAGACAGCCACTGCAGGGACGCAGGAGAAAAGGTATCTTTTTCTGCTCTCATTAGAAGCCTTGTTGCAGTGCTTGGGAGCCAGTCGGAAGCAGTACAAAAATGATTGAGTTACGTTAAATCAGATATAAAAGCCAGGATGATCTTTGTGATCGCAGTAGTCAGTGGAGATTTTGGTGTACTTTCCAACCTAAACAGATCACAGCAAAAACTGCAAAATGAGGCAGAAACATCCACAGAAAGACTACAGAAAGTGCAGATAAGCCCAGGGTCAGACTGGAAGGAGGACGCTTATTTGTAGCACCATTTTTGTCAGATCCACTGCTGATTTGTCCATCCATTAAAAGATAAACCTGTCAAACAAACAATATTATATATAAAAAAAGACTTTATTGATTATCCTAAATAATACATCAGTTGTGTTTGGATGCCAGAAGACTGTAATAATCTTCCATCTCTTACCACATCTCTTTGTTCCCTTGCCTTGCTGATAAAGCTGATCAACCACTGTAGTTGATTTGACGGATTGTAGGTTTTTAGCGTGTTGCTCTTGTTCCCTATGCGTAGGGTAAGAACGTTTTTGCTTGACGCACCACAAATAAGGATGTAATAAATCCTGTACCTGACCACAGAAAAGGAAACACTGTCAGGCACCACAGATTAATAGAAGTGAAAGCAAAACAGTTTTCATTTCATTGTAATAATTTCATGTTGTACCTTCTTGCTAAGATGCAGTTAGCAGAGTCCAGGTTTGTCTGCTTCTCAGGACACCAGACTATAAGCTTGTAATGATGTTGAGTTATTTGCAGTGTTGTTTTCATCATATCAAGGAGGCTGTTGAAACTACATCACAAATAGAGGCCATTAAGCAACATTTCATAAAGACAAGGTTGGACATTTGCTAAAAAAAAAAATGCATATTATTTGTTTTTGATGATAGTGATGAATAACTTTATATCTCCCCTCACCTTTCAGTGAAAAACAGCCTTTTTAGTTTTCGTTTCACCACAGAGTTAGCCTGTAATGTGCAAAAAAAAAACATTAGTAAACAATTATCATGATATGACAGGAAATTGGAATACTTTCACATTAAGTTCACAAAATCAGTCTCAAAATGATTAAAACAGATTAAACAACTCTTAAGTCTGTGTGTTTTGCTCCTTTGAAGGAGAGGTGGGGGCTTTTGCATGTCTGTGCCAGGCGGTCTTACAATCCCCCCATGAGTCACATGGTGCATGATTTGATGTTTTCCTCATAAGATTACAGTTCAAGTTGTAGGTTTCTTACAACATGTGTTTTGTGTCGAAGGCCCATGAGCCCCAGGAGTGTGTTTGACAGCCGCTGCAGGTAGGCAGGGTTCTGGGCCGACGTCACATCCACACACACACTCCCACCAGTGACCGTCATCAGGAGGCCCCCGACCACATAGAGGAAGTAGCAAACATTGTCCCTGACCACAGAAAGACATACATACAGTTAAGGAGGGTTGATTTACTTATATGAGTGTTATTGTTTATGTTTGAAGTCCTGTGAAACATCCTTACTTGTGGACAATTAGCTCTGTTGGACACTTTAACATGAAGAGGTTTGATGCGAGACTCCACAGGAACAAATCTATAGGAAACATGTTTATGCAAAGATAACAGTAACATTTTAGAATGGTTTCAGATGCATTTTGTTTAATATTTGAGGTTACAACTATGTGATTTTATTCCAAATGTATATTTTTATAGCTATGTTTAGTGGAGAGAGATAGGGGCCAGATTTAGCTTAAAGCTCATTTTCATCTGGATTCTTCTGGCAAGTCGCAATTAACACATACATACAATAACAGAGAAGTACTAAACAAACTAGACGTATCCAGTAATACAAAAGCAGTACTTCACATACCATGAAAGCAGAAAATCTAGATAATTAGCGACAGTGTTTCCATTCAACTCCTTAGCCCTACTTTGCTATAGTTGCTAATCCCCCTAACTTGTAAACATGCAATCATCACATTATTTCTTAACTTGTCCTGTTAAAATAAACTCAAATACATTGACAAGAAGAAGAACTCACCACTCAAGCAACTTCTGTTCCACTTCTTCAGGGTTTTATGCTTTTCATTTACACACAGTGTAGGTGCAGCATGACACAAAGTGAAATGGAGAACAATACAACTAACATGACTTAGAAAAGCTTTGCTTCACACAAAGGGTTTAAGTCAGAAAGTCAGTATGGATAAAAGGGGGGTTAAATATTTTGAATACCAGGCTTTCACATTTCTATCAGAAGATAAGAACATGGTGAAAATGTAAGTTATCTTTCAAGAATTCATAAAAAAACAAGAATTTGAAGGTATTTAGTTGTGTTTCTTCAGTTTCTATGAAATGATGTGAATTTATTTTGGATTTATCTTACAGTTTTAAAAAATGATTGTGAAACACTTTTGGATAACTGTAATTAGCATGTGAATTAACAGGTAAAGCTATTACCATTACAGTAGATTACCAGGCCATAATTCACAGCATGGTTAATAAAGTAAATGTAAAAAACATTAAAGTTTAAAACAAAAGTTAAATGCTGGCGTCTCTTCTGCCATTTTTAAAGATTTAACAGTAAAAATATTTAGTGTTTTTCAGTCCAGTTTAGAAAAATGCAATTACGAATATTCTACCTAGTGATATAGTGTAAACTGCTCCTATACTACGGATAGATTCTCATTATTGCTCTCCTCTTTCTTATCTTCAACAGACTTCTACAGTATGTGATAAGAATGTTTTATTCTATCTTAGGTATATTAAGTCTGTATTCAGGCCCATGATAATGGACTCATCTCTTCCTTTTATTCAGCAATAATCTCATATCTCCTCTGAGCTTAACGCCTTACCTCCCCCTGCCTCAGACTGCTGGTGGTGCGTCTCCTGTCTCCCCTGCAGCCTCTCCACCTCTCCTCCCTGGCAGAGGAGCTGGAGGAGTCGGTCTGCTGCCATGCGGTCACCGTCGTCCTCCAGCGGAGAGAGGATGAGCTGCACGACCTCCTGGTGGCTGTCCTCCCCAACAGAGACCTCAGCTGGGAGACGTCCAAACTGCGAGCCCAGGGATACAGCGGGCTGCCGGACACATCGGAGGAGATCTCCATGTGTGAGGGGGACCAGCTCCTCCTGCGCTTCAGCGGCAACATCACCTCCTCAGGTAGGGTGTGAGGATAAACTAGAGACATGATGAAAAGATGCATGCACACCAATGAAAAAGGCTCTCAAGTCGTAAGAAAAGAATGTGCAATATATTAAAAAGAAAAGCACAAATAAGTTCTTATAGGACCACAGTCCCTTTCTCAACTTTCTCCTGATTGTTGTTAGTCTGAAGACCTTTTAAGGATTGTTTTATTAATGGTGATAATGTGCTGGAGGATGGATAATACCATTGGTAGAGGCATTTATTAATCCTTATACCTTTGGACATTTTGGGCTTTTCCTATAGCGCCATCATTGGGTCAAAATCTTTAAAAAAAAATAAATAAATCAGGACTTCAATGTCTCATCAACTCTTAATGACAGTATATCAGCATTGCTAGCATTTAGCTCAAGCACACAGCAGCTGTAGATCCTTTTTGGTTTCAAATGTTGTTAGCTATTTTATTTATATGATCAGAAGAACCTTTTCTTACCGAGCTACGGAAGGACATACTTTTTTCCCTCCATGTCCCTTCTCTATCTGCATATTTTGTTATCTTAAGTGAATGCATTTTTGTTTGCACAGGCAGCCAGCAGAATGCATGAAATCACCACTCATGTATGTTTGTTTTAATGTTATCACTTGAAGACCACATATGAATTTTTGTTCAGAATGTTGAAGATTGTGTCTGTCCTTGTTTTACAAAAGGAACTCAAAACGAAGGACATGATGTCCCAAACGAGCGAATCACCTTCCACAGTCAGCAGAAGAATCACCTCATGGTGCGTCTGACAGAAGTGGACCCGTTTGGGAACTACAGCTCCCCCCACTACAAGGGCACGGCCATGTTCTACAAGGTCACCAGAGGTCAGCTGGAGTGGCGAGGTGATAAACCGGTCACCATGGACACAAAGCTCCTTGGAGACCCCGTCTGTAAGCTGTCTCTGACTTTACCCAAGGTGCAGAAACATTCCCAAGGAATCATACATTAGAGAAGCTGTTTAAACGTTCAAAATAAAAGATATGCTAACATTTTATTCTGTTGCATCGCAGAAAGTGAGAACCATTAATCGGCCAATCACAGCCAGGGTGAGGTTACGCGAGGACACAGGTGGGTGAAAGGTTTTGGTGTACTTTACTTGAGTTTTTTTCCCTTTTCCCCACTTTATACTTCTACCCAATAACAATTTAGAATTGTCAAAGCTTTTGTTAGTGAATTTAAATTAAAATGTATACCCCTTGAGGGTTTGGTTATACTAAATTAGTTGAAAAACTAATGATATTAGTTTAAATATATTTGATTTTGCATGTATTTCCGGTATTTTGTATTGATATATCTTTGTTCAGTGTGTTGATTAAATATGATCTCCACCATATGTCTGTGCCCTTAACAACAAAATACTGATTTCCTGTTCTTATTTTAATTTCCCTAAAAAAGCAATTGGTGTTGAAATTACAAATGCATACCCTTCACTGCCTCCATCTTTCATCTCTCCCCCCCCTACCAGACTCCCTGTCAGACTCTCTCCTCCTCTGGCTGTCGGGGGAGCTTTCAGAGGAGGAGGTCTCTCTGCTGGTGGTCTCCCTGCGTCTCCGTCGAAGCGCCGCTCAGCTGGTGAAGCTGCGGGCCAGGGACAGCCTCTCCACCCAGGCCTTCCACCTCCTGGCCATGTGGAGGAGGGGGCTTCCTGCTGCCACCCACCATCCCAAAGCCTCTCAGCTCGCCCACTGCCTCGCCAAGAGCGGCAGGCCGGACCTGGCCAGGGAGCTGCTGCTGCGCCAGGCCGCCCCCCCAACCAGGGATCACTGGAATAGATGAGAAAGTAGAAATCACACTGTATATTGTTGATTTTAGTCAAGAGCATCTGGGCCTGCCAAATGTGAAGGTGGCAGTATTCTGTTTATCCACTAGAGGACAGCATCTTACTGTGAGTGTATGTGCTCCCTTCCAGATTTGTGTCGATTATTTTTGAGGCATGAGTAAGTTCACAAAGTGCATTTAGAGGCCTGAAGACTTAATGTTACAGTTAAAAAGCACAAAAGCTTATTATATACCTCAAATTATTCAAATTTGTATAGAAAATGATATTTGTCTGCTTACCTCAATTGGCAATTGTCTAATTGTTGTCTTGTGACCAAACCCCCGTCTGGGTTAAGTGGTGCTGGTTATATTTCTAAGCATTGTATGTGACACGTGACACTCATTAGCATATTAGTTAAGTGATAGGCAACACAACTTACCTCATATCATGTGTTTTAATGCAATTAATCTCTAGATACGAGCAGGAAGATTTATCTGTACTACTTGATTCAGAATTTAATGCTATTAGAATACATTATTAAACTCGAAAGGTATTACTTTTCTTGAAGTTACCTAAGCTGTAGCTGATACTTTAACACACTCTTAATGTTAGCTTGTATTCCTACAACTTTTCTAAGCTTATTTGTTCGTAGATTTGTCTTTTTCTCATAAGCATTCTTCTCTGCAGCGTCTTCACAAACTCACTTCATTTTGTAGTTTATCTCCTCAGACAGGTAGGTGATTCACACGAGCAGTCAGCCATCTCTTCTCTGTGTAAACAGTTGCTGGCACCGAGCTGCGACCTATTTTTAGCTTACCTATTTTTTTTATGACACGAGTCGTCTTTAAGGCTTGACAGTCTCTGTTTATGATTGATTGGACAACAACAGCTTGTTTCTCAGCCTAAGAAAGTGCATCTATGTTTGGATACGAGTTGGAAAAAACATGGAAGATATATGAATGATTTATAACTGTTTGAAAATTCTTCTTTAAAACTAAAAATCTGATATGCATACACATCCTTTGCATATTTGTAAATGTGCATTCTAAAAATTGGTTATTTAGTAACATGTTTGGAGTTTTTGAACATCACATGGTCTTTACTGTCATGTTGGTATAAAGAAAAAATGTCTTTAAGCTGTTTAGACTTGAGGCCTAAAAGCTTGTGAGAAATGACAAAACGTCTATTTTATATTTCTATATCTTCTCCTGTTAAACCTGATCTGATAACAAAGATTGTGTGAAATGATTCAGCCAATAACGGGACCTTGAGGTGAGATGAATTCATCACCCATTATGTTCACATATTAATTGTATCTTTGGTTGAAGTCCGTTTTATGCAGCGCTACAATGAATCCCTTGTACAACTATATTGTGGGTAGCAGAAGTATGGTCTTTCCTTTTTAGTGACGCTCGCAAGGGTTTTTCTTTTTCATCCATCTTCAGAGCCTCTCGCTCCAGCTGTGTGACATTATGCAGGCTCTGAGCTGGAGCATGGGGGTAATGATAGATGCCATGTGCCCAGGTGGGGGGTAGGGGGCTTCCCGTGGATAACACCCAGTGCTGCACACGAAGGGGGGCGCGCTTAATGAAGTACGGAATGGTAACAGGTGTCATTTTCCTTTATATCTTGCCCTTCGATTGTTCCTCAGCTGCACACATATTGAACTATACGACTCTTATATTTCTCTTTCAAACGCTTTACAATTCCTTTGCCATTATACCCACTTTTCTCTCCCTTCAGTGTGGACATGTGAGTCATCTCTAGCAGGAGGGTTTTGGAGCCTTGAGTGTGTGCCAGAGGGGGGTATCATTAGCCTGGCAGAGGGCCATCCAACACACACACACATTGAGGAGCATGCAAGAGGTAAATGTCACAGAGGGGGCTCCTACAGCGCTGGGAAATCATTTCCCCTCTCATTTAGTTTCCCTTCTCTCCCCTGCTACATTATTGAAAAGGCCACGCAGCAAGGCATGCTGGGAGGTTGCCCATCGTCCAGGGTGTGGGGGTAGGGGGTACAGAGGGCTGATGAGGTGAAGAATTCCCATGGTGTGGCAGCATAAAGAGATTCTGATTAAAACCTCATCACTCGTTTCATCATTCTCTTCCTCCTTCAGAGTGCTTCTTCTTTAAGGAATCCTCACTTCCTCAGTTTCAGCTGTCGAGGTAGGACACGATTGAGGTGCAAAAACAACCATGAATGAACATATGCACTGTCAGAGCTCATCCTGCGAGTTATTAGACTGTATAATTCACATCTGGGGGAAATACTACTTTTGTATCACATAAAAACCTCAAATGTGTTAAATTGGCAGCATAAGAGTTGTGAAAGCGGAAGGCAATAGTTATACGAGTGTATCTGTGAGTTGTTTGGCTGATTATTTTATGATTCACGGCTGCTGTTTTCACCCAGGCAATCATACACACCATACTGCCTCACAGTAGACTCATTTAGATCCAAGCACAGCCAAGTTCTCATAAAGATTAGATGTTCAGATACATTTTTAAATGCTTATTGGTTCCAGTCTCTGAACAACACAGTGAAGTTATGAACATGAAACAATCTTAATTAAACTAACAGTGCAAATGAACTTCTTCTTTCAACTTGTGTTCTTCCGAAATGACTCTAGACTCATTAAAGATATTGTTTTGGGAAAGGCTCTTTTGTATGATTTGCTTTTTGCTAGAGTTAGATAAGAATATGAATGCCCCTCTTGTGTGTTGGGTAAATATGTAGCTACAGCTAGCAGTCAGCTAACTTAGCTTAGGACCCAGACTGGAAACAGAGCAAGACAGCTAGCTAGTCTATGTCCAAATGTAACTTTTGTGAACACATAAAAAGCGTAAAAGAAACACATTACTAGTTTTTGGTTCTCTATGGTTACTTCCTGTTTCCTTTGTTTACAGTCATTATGCTAGCTAGCTTGCTGCTGGCAATATCTTCCTATTCACTGAACCAACATTTTCAAAAGTTGTTGTTGTTATTTTTATCCGAATGGACATACATTTCAAAAGGTACCCTGGAAAACACTAGTGTTACAGCACCATGAGGTCCCGAGGGCGATGGAGGACACTGTGCGGTCTTGAACCCTTTGATGGGTGAAAAATGGAGACAACTCCTGTGTGGCCGCCTGCTCATACAAAAACAAGATGGACCAAGTCTCAGGGGTAATCCTCTGACTCACAACTTGGCCTGACTCCAGCCCACTATATCTCTGAGTGTGTGTGTGTGTGTGTGTGTGTGTGTGTGTGTGTGTGTGTGTGTGTGTGTGTGTGTGTGTGTGTGTGTGTGTGTGTGTGTGTGTGTGTGTGTGTGTGTGTGTGTGTGTGTGTGTGTGTGTGTGTGTGTGTGTGTGTAGGGGTGATGAAGGGGTAGAGAGAGGGAGCTCTCAGGTGTACTACTCATTGGTCCGTGACAAACTCTTCATTTGTACCTCAGTGGTAGACAGGGCAGTTGGGTGTCAGTGGCCTGAAAGGACCTGAATGCCCGTCGTGAAGAGGTGTAGCGATAAAAGCAAGTAGAAACAGATTTAGCGAACAAACGATGTGGCATGTGACTTCAATGTCCAAAAGTTTCTTCATCATTTACCAGAGATGTGATCCCATTAATAATGTGATTCAGACTGGCTGGTGTTTTTATATAAACAATGGATCACATGACTTGCTCATATAAATGATACAATAATATATCAAATATATATATAAGGAAGGCTACAGCTACCCAGCACCAAACAGTGTATAGACTAAGTTAGCAACTAGCAACTATAGAACACTTGCTTAAGAGGTTTAAGTTAGTTAGCTAACAAACAGACTTTTGACATACTGCACTGGAAACTCTGCAATATGTGATTTGACTATACTCAAGCAGAGCCATCTTTTTCCAAATAGAAACTAATC
Source organism: Dissostichus eleginoides (assembly GCA_031216635.1). Lineage (NCBI taxonomy): Eukaryota > Metazoa > Chordata > Actinopteri > Perciformes > Nototheniidae > Dissostichus > Dissostichus eleginoides. Next base: position 10,482,838 of record CM062286.1, on the reverse strand, counting down.
AGAAAACTGCTCATGCTGCAGCATATCACAAAAGACTGAATGGGCCTGAGTATCAGAGTTTGGCACAAGATAGAAAGGAATTTGGAGGATTCTGTTCACTTCCAGGCTTGTTGGATGCAGTTTTTGAAGATAAGCCAGTGCTTTTCCGAGGGACTTTGGGATTTCTGATTGGCCACTGTGTCGACCTCTTTGAGCCAAATTCCAGTTGGGTTGTTGTCAACTTTCCTTTTGATAAGATGCTGGCAAAGCTGGCAGCCCCATTCATACACACTTAAAAGACATTTGTGCTAGGGTTCAAAATCCTGCAGCAGTGTGCAGCTGCTGTGTTGTGCACGTAATCACACATGAAAAGCCTACTGTGTGCTTTTTTTTTTCAATGGCCAATGGATTCAAAGACATTATCACACAGATGCTATTCCAGCAACATCCATATCCTTGCAGACAATTTTTTTATGGAATTAAATTGGTTTTGTTTACTTTGGAAATCTTTCAAAAATTGTGTGAGATGTTGTGAGACGGAGCAGGATGAAAGAGGTGAAAAAAGGTTGGGATGACGGAGAGAGAAACGGATGGAGCGGCAGCCGGGGTGAAGAGGTGCGAGAGGAGTGATAGAAAGGCAAACAAACAGGGTGGGGGGGGGTGATAAAAGGAGCGCAGCGGACGAGAAGGTGTGACATGATGGGAGAGGGTGGGGGAGAGAAGGTGTTGCAACAGTGTGTCCATTGGTGTGTGAAACCAGGCTGACATCTGGAATGTGTTTTTGTGTGTATAAAAGTGTGATCGTGAGGTGGGGAGAGTCATGGAGACTGGCTCCATTTCTTCTTCACACACAAACACTTTTGGTTTGGATGTGAAAATATTTTAGGAGTGAGAGGGTCACGAAGAGGGCATGGCTCGGCCCCTCATGAACATTTTGTTTCACACATAAAAAGCATCGTGCATCTATACAAACCCACATAACATATCCACTTTTATCTAAGGTGAGTTTAAAATGTTCCCATTACTTTTTTTTGCATTATCCAGACTAGAGTATATAATAATAATCCAAAAGGAGAAAAGGTCAGGCACTAGCTTTAGGTGTGGGGTTATTTAACCTTTACATATATAGATGTAAATGTCAATTCTAATGCTTTCTAGTACATCACAATTGTCCAATTGCTTGGAAGCAATGCCATCAACACAACACAGACCTATGTAAACCTTTTACGTTGATATGGAGAATTTTCTAAGCAAGCAGTCCTTATTTACTCAACCAGTGAACACATTCTAATTTTAGCTTCATTTTGGTCTCCACCACTTCCTCAGTCTCTTCCACTACTGAATGTTTTACTATGTCTAGTCAACTATTTTTTAGAGGGGCGTTTTACGTAAAAATTGACATTTTGTGATTGAAAAGATCAATATCTGTGATCGCGAAACCTAAATGTCAAAGTTCCAGACCTCCGAAACTTAAACAACTAACTAAAAGAGGCTAGCGCATCCTGATTGGACACAAATAAGATTTGAAAGACTGAAAGTAGATGATAGATCTTGGTTTTTGCGATGTTTCACAACTTCCTCTAATGTTCATACTGCCTATTCTCTTTATCAATTTGACCGTAGTTAGATATCGCAATGCAGATAACTCTAGCATCCAAGGTACCATGCGCCATTGTTCCAACGCCCATTATTCCGAAACCACTACAGTCATCAAAATCTCCCATTGGAGCGAAAGCCCATTCGTCTGAAAGCCTGTTGTCCACAAATAAACGGCCATTGTTCTGAAAGATCAATTGCTAAAACATAACACTCTCTTCAAGATCCTTGATTTTCATGTAGGATCTTACTTTAAAGTTTTGATCTGCAAATATGCTGCTGATATTGCGTCTGTAGATACATTTAAGACATGCACACACATTAAAAATCCTTGAAGTGTATTGTGTGTTTACTGTTATTGTGGAGCTCACCCTGGTGGCACTACGCACTATGGCGCTTTCACACCGCAGTACTTTTCCCACAAAGGTTCATCAGAACTTAGTTCATGAGAACTCTTTAGTTCTCATGAACTAAGTACAGATTGCGTTCACACAGGAATAAGTTCCCTGGGGGAGGATTAGGCAAATGAAGCCGCTGACGTCACTTCTTCTTCTTCTGCTTTGGGTTTACTGGCAGGCCGCAAACAACTTCACGGCGTATCCTGCCACCCGAAGTCCCCGGCCGGAAGTCCCCGGAGTTGGGGACTGGTTTCAGTAGAAGCTGCTGGGACTCCCAGGGGAGTAAAAGGGGGTAAAAAGGTTCTCATGAACTAATTTTAATTCTGGATTTTTTTGGTGTGAACGCAACATTTCTGAACTATATCGGAACTAAAGTGGGAAAAGTACTGCGGTGTGAAAGCGCCTATTGTGGTGCCAAATGGGGGGAAATTATTTGAATAGGCAAGAAGTAGTGGGTCCATTGGAGCAACAACAAAACGGGAAAAGGCAGTATGAAAGTACAGACAGTGTTTTTTCAAAATATGGACAACTTTCACTAAAGTGTGATGGCTGTGACTTCATATTACAAATTACTGTAGTTAAGGCTCATTGTTAAAGATATCTAGTTTCAAACCACTTGTAAGAGGTTTGACGTTAAGTGCACTAGAGGAAAGGAGAGGATATGTTCTCTTACTTACAAGTCTCCAAAAGTTGGTGACCTTTGCCTCATCTTCAATTCTTCCCATGACCCCCTCCATCCTACAAATAGACAGATACAGTGTCAAACTCTATGGGAAGACAGAATTGACAATGTCCTTGGTATCACACACTTCGTGTTGAGAAATGCTTGTCAAATTCAGCCACCACTTTTTCCAGGATTAGCTTATTTTACATTGCGTGTCAGAAAGTAAATTCTAGCATTTATCAACTGTCCAAAGACTTACTTTGGCTATGGCATCAATAACGCAATAATAGACACCATTTTGTTTTTAACTTGCATATTCAGTTTACTAAAAGTCAACAGTTTGGCAGCAACACTTTTCCACAGCTTAAACAGCAGATTTAAGCATGCAAGAGCAAGCCAATATCAAAGTTATATAAAAATCATATCCCCCCCTAACACTTTAGAGTCTACTTTAAGTTTCCAAGTTCGACCCCTGCTCTATGGCTGAGTAGAATGTTATGCAGCCAATAATATTTGAGCAGCGCCCTGAGTTCATCCTGGGTTCTCTCTGCCCGGGGTGCTGGTTTCAAATGGCCATTTACATTACATGAGCATCTTGTTAGTCTCTCCTCTGAGGGCCAGCAGTCTGTCTGGTCGGCTGACCTCCATCTGACCTCTGACCTTTACCCGCTGGCCGCCTCTTGGCACAGCGGTTGCAGAGGCAAATATTCACAGTGAGTGTGGCTGATAGACACATGGATCGGGTATTCTGTCTGCCTTAGAGCTAGGTGTATCTGCAGCGGTTGTGTTTTACAGAGGAAATGCACAGAGTATCGCTTCAAGCTCAGCATTTAAACATGTCTCACTTTTCTCAGCTAAACTAGAAAGCAATAACTTTGCAATCACTTTATTATACAGGCTGTGACTTATAGTGTAATTTCCCCAACATTGACTGTGTTAGACATCTTAACTTGCAGTGATATACTGTTCATCAAATCAGTACATTTTAAATACTTACCAATTCCTATATACAGCGGTACAAGGGATGTAACTGTAGGAAATATATTTAAGTAACTACTGGGTACCAAGGCTAAAATACTACCTTTTCCCAATTTGTACCTACTTTTTTTCTGTGTACACCTATATTTAAGTACCAGTAGGAACCAGTGAGTATTTGTTATGTTCTGTGAAGGAATGATGATACTTTACCATATTAATTAAGAGGACTTACATGGACAGTTTCAAGAATTTATACTAAAGGAGATACCTAACTTACAAAAAAGGAGAAAACAGGATAAAACAAAATGACAATATTAAGTTAATACAGGTGTATTAAAGGCACATTTTGACATAAAAAAAAAGGCACTTCTTGACTAGAGTTGAGAACAAGGAAATTGATGCATAATCATGTGTTAGCATAGCTTAGCATAAAGACTAGAAACGTGGGGAAACAGATCAGAAATTAAGCTGAAGCTCAGACATACATTCTTATATTCAAAGTATGATATGGTAGAGTTTTTTTGTCACAGTTTCCAAGTTAATTGGATGAATTTGGGTAGATATGAAAATTACGCCAAACTTTTATGGTGATGGTAATGGGCTGCATGCTAGGGGTTGAGTAATTTACATACTCTGAAACTGTGTGCGCTCACACATGGTGCATTGGGGTTAGTGCAGCAATGTGTGCTTGTGTGACTAAATGCCACAGTTGAGATGTTAACAGCTGCAGGCTACAGCACAGCAAGCGTAGTAGTTACAGTAAATATTCACATCATAATCATCTTAATGAGCAGTGGCACCAGCGCAATTTGGTAGTGCTGTAAGGTCTCTCCCTCCTCCTCCCTCGGATTATCCAAACACTTTTTCATACGGTTTATTTTACTGTGTTCCCATTCCATTTCGTGCCATATCCCCAAACTGTCATTTCCTTTCTCTTAAGAGCATCAAAGTGGTGGCACAGGCCTACACATTTGTAGAAATGTTGGAGAGTACCCTGAATAAAATCAATGAACACACAGCCTGAAGAGTAAATATGAGAGGAAGTGAAGCATGTTGGGTTATCTCAAGGTCAAAGCTACCACATTATCATAATCTGGAGCCCCTGAGTGTTTTCTGTGAAGGCATGCATGTTCATAGTCTATAAAGATTAAGACTTTTCAGTAATTTTCAAATATCGTGCCTGAAAATCCAAATGAAAAAAATGTGTTTTTATTTTAACAAGCATATACAGCAGCAGCACATTGACATGAAGATACTCCCTACAACCTGTAATCTTATTATTATAGGTTTGGTCATTTTATCTGTCAGCAGTAACTACATGTATTCACTCAAGTAATGTACTTAAGTAATAGTTTTCCCTCAAGACTAATAAAACTACATTGAATCAATAAATAATTGATTGTGTACTACTTAAGGTTTAAAAAAAACGTTATGGAGTTACCTAAGAAAATAGTTATTCCTGATCTTCACAGCCTTAAGTCACTAACAGCTCTGAATGAATAAAAGTGCAGAGATTCTCTAGGAAAATCAAGTTTTATTTATATAGCACATTTTTAAACGATTTTTGGTCGAGCCAAAGTGCTGTACATATAATAAAAAGTACCCTACAGTAAAGACACTTTACAGCAAATACAACAGCACAGTTTGTGCAGAATATCAGTTTGAAAATACGACAACCCTCTGTCCTTAGACCCTCACATCGTACAAGGAAAATGAACCCAGCACCCTCTAAAAATGTCTCCATTACGGCTCCACTGTGTACTCATTAACCCCAGAATCCCTCGATTAAATTCCCCTCGTGTAGTCCAAGTCTCTCGGCCGCAAATGGAACCGCTCCAAAAACGCTTCCCTCGTCTGAGTTTAAGCAAAGTACAAACAAAACGGCAGACAGGATTGACAGTGATTAGATGAGAAAATACTGTATCTGTGGAATCAGCCTCACTGATTTAAAGCCATAAATCATCCAAACAGTGAAAGAGTTAAAAGGGATTTCCTCTCGAAGTCGGCCAGACGGATGATCAAATTTAACTGGCTTGATTGAGAAAAGTCATGTCTGCTTAGTCTCTCCTATAAGCACTGACATATGCTCCCTCATCTGCAATTGGCAGCGGTTATCGTCATGTGTGTGTGTTTGATTAGTGTGTATGTAGTAGGGGGGCATGTTTGCTCATGTACCTTTGCAAATACTCTGTAATCACCCAGGCTGCATTTTCTTTCGATATTTGCACAAATTTAAGTCTGATCCGGGGTATGTTTCTGTACAGTATGTGTGTGTATGTGTGCGTGTGCGTGCGTGTGTGTGTGTGCCAGCACCATTTGGCATTTCCCAAACAGCGGTCAGCTTCCGCCAAAGTGTTTCAGCTGACTGATCCTTAAACTGGGCCAATAAGCTCCCACACAAAGCCCATACTCCCTGCGCGTGGACACTTTGGGTATATTGCTGCATCTATCTCAACACATCACTCTCCGTCCTACCATCCATTACTCTCTGGAACCATCCGCTCCTTCCCCACTCAATTCATTACTCTTTTTCTACCTTTTATTTCCTCGCCCACTTTGTATTTGTGCTACGGTGACTGTACATGAGATTCAATGGGAACGATAATCTAGCATTACTGTTTTTAACTTGATCTCATAAATACTAATCTCACATGTTACTTTTAAGTTCATTCTAATTGAATGTCCTGCTCCTGCTATTTGACATTAAAGCATTCAACTAGTGAACTGCGAGGTTGCTAAAAATCATCTTTACGGAGCTTTATGGAAAGATAAGCTAATAGCTTGGCTGTAGTTAAAACTATAATGGGATAGACAGGCACAGAAGCACCTCATTGCTTAACATAGTGGAGTTTTCCAGAAATTGGAGCTAAAGGAGAGATAATATTGAACTCAAAAGGTCACAAAAGAAATGCAAATGTTGTTCTGTACTTGCTTTATGTGTGAATAAGAAACTTAACTTGTCTCGCGGCCAGTATGTGGTAAAGATATCAGTTTAATGAATATAAATATAATGTTGAGTCAAAATATACCAAAGGGGTTGTTTCAAATAGACTTTTCGGATAATGTATTTTTTCCTTGTCTCAGTATGTGCAACTGAATGAATCAAATGTGTGTATGAGCATGTGGGGGAGTCTACAGTACGTATGACCGAGCACTTGTGTGTGTGTGTCTGTGTGTCTACTTGTGTGAGTCAGTGCTGGAAGCTAGAAGCATGACGGAGCTGAACCATACAGCATCTCCTCTGGTCCCACCCCCTGCCCTCCAACTACCCCCCAAGGACGGCCAGCCCATTACAGTAATTAACTAGAGAGGGAGGGAGGGGGTTGATGGGATGGAAAGAAGGAGAGAAAGAAGGAAGGAAAGAGGGGTTAGGGTAGAGAAAGAAGTATGAGAGATAGAGAAAGTGGTTTGGAGTGAGAGAGGAAAGAGAGATGGAGGTTAGGTTTTGGGGGGGGGTGGAGGGGGCTTTTTTTTTGCAGAGGCAGCAAGTGGGTGGGGGCCGCTGCCTCCCTGCCTTCCGTTAATCCCTGAGTGACTTTCACTGCGTACAGTAAGCAGTGCAGCGCAGGCCAGAGCCCCCGCAAATTAATCTAGCAAAGAGCCTGGGATGTGGCCGCGCTGAACCCCCCGCTTTACAACCCTCCCCCCTTTCTAAAAGACTTGGGAGGGAGGAAGAGAGGGAGACACATAGGGGGAAGAAGTAGAGAGAGGGAGATAAGCTGCTGCTGCTGTATTGTCCAGTGAGTGGAGGAAAAAATGTGGAGGATAGAAAGTGTAGGGGACAAATGAGTGGAGGAGGGAATGACAGGAGGGGGTGAGTGAGGAAGGAGGGAGGGGGAGATTAGGAAGACTATTTAAAGCGCAGCAAAAGGATGATTGTGTGCCCCCTCGCTCTGTGACATCACTCGGGGTAGCGATGATGTCACTGACTGTGGGGTGCTTCTCTGCATCGCCGTCATGATGTCATTGTCCTGCAGCTCAGGCGTGACTACACAAGAGGACAGACATCTTAATGGTCCTCTATGAGTCACTTCAAGGGACTTTGCTTCAGGATGTTCTCCGTAGAAAAGTAGTTCACTTTTTAAAGGCATTGTTATATATAGTATTGTCTTTAAAAGTGAGCTAAACATCAGTTCAGTGCCCTGTTCGCTTCTTAAATGCCAAACATATGTAGTAAGTATTCCCTCTGACTCATCTTGAACTTGGTTTCCTACCTATTTATTCAAAGGAAATATTATTTCGGGGGGTAATAGTTAGCAGAAGAATATTAAGGATAACAATACAGTCGGCAAATACTTCAAATTAACAAAATAAATGGCGCCCAATTAAACCTGCTTTTAATTTTTTGTCCACTTGGGGGCAGAATGATAAAATGTTAGCACAGCGTTGGCAGAGTGTCACTCCCTAATGCTAATATGGCTAACAGGTTATGCTACACATTGGTGTTAGTTGAGTCGTGCTTGGTACAACCCTTTTATTTGGCCTCGGCTAATGTAGCTCACATGATGCAGAGTGCGTCAAATCAATGTGGACATTTTAATCAGATTCAATGCCAACCAGGACTAGCCATTATGCGACCATTTTAACAGTTAAAATAAAAACAACCCTTTTGTTATTCTGTTAGCTGGGCTGCATCTGATCTATGTCATGTACTTGAATCACAATGAGTTTGAATCTGGCTCATGACCTTTATCACATCCTTTGCACACGTTTTGCTCTGCACTGTTAAACCGAGTAATTCACAATGTTGCTAATCGGCAAAAAACAGACAGTTTTTCGGACTATATTAATGGCCTTGATGACGCTGAAAGCTTTGTACAGTGTGGCTGCCACAGGGTTGCATCTTTTGAGGAATGAGGCAGTGCATCGGCTCACTAAAGAGAGAGTGGGTGGTGGCGGGGGTGATGGAGTTCAGTTTAATCCTCATCCTCCACTCTTTTTGCTGCTGCTGCTGCCTCCAGGGTGTCCAGGCAGAACTAGCCCGTTTTTCTCCCCTCCTCACCAGTTTGTTTATCCTACCTGCAGCCACCATTTAAGTGCTGCATCGTCGGCAAAGAACAGCCACATCTACTGTAATTGATTGGACTGTGTTAAGATACACAAAATCCACAAACAACCATCTTACCGCTCATTCATTTCTATCCTCAGACCCTTTAGCCTTTAATTCACTTCCTGCTCCTGTCACAAATCCGTCCGCTGACTTTCAACCACTATTTTTGTCTCCCTCCAATCTCCACAATCAGCTCATATATCTTTATCAGTGGCAGCTGCTAGTCTTCCTCAGGGGAAGCGCAATAACCAAGCACCATATTGTTACAGGCAACCGAGGAGCGATGATGAACGATGATAATACTAAACAATCTCCCCAATATCCTCTTTCATTTAGTAAGCTGCTCCCGGGGCCAAGAGGCGCTTATTGAGCTCTGTACTGCAGCGTTTAGCCTCGGGGCCCCCGCACGCCTCGCCTACAGCGGGTATGATTGGCCTGATAACTCATGAGGATGCCAGAAGCTTTTATCAGTGGCGACTGCTGCTCATTTATGCTTTTGCTGATCGCTGGACTGAGCACAGCAGGGTTGAGCGAGGACTTGTGTTTGTTTTATCAGACTATAACAGCGAAAAGGGGGAGTCCTGTGAACCATATCACATTGAAAAATCACACTGAGAAATGATGCATCCACACATCTCGACTTTAAACACACGGAGACAAAGCTGAGGAGTGCATACTATTATTGTTTAAAGGTTTGAGATTCATATTTGTATGTTGTGTCTCTACTGTGACAAGTTTACATGCTTTAATGTTCAGAGGGTGCTTTATTTTTCTCATACTGCCTCAGAAACCAGGGCCCAGTCTGCTCTGATTGGTAAACTGGCTGGCTCTGTTGTGATTGGTCAACCGCTTAGAGATGTCCCGCCCCTTAGCCTATCACGTGCAATGTGTTGTAGCGCTACCCAATAGAGGCGCGAGTGTTATATAGTGATGTCACTATGTCACGGAAGAAAACCAATTCCCTTTCGAGGGAACTTTGGGAGTCTTTACAGACCATTTAAATGCAGAAAAACCTATAACACGTTGCAGGAAAGGTAAAAACCAAAAAAAAGCCTACTAGGGCCCCTTTAAATAAAGTGATTACCAAGCTATGTAAAGGACAAACGTTGCAAACATTGCCTGGATTCAACTTAAACAGGGTTGTTATAAAAGTCTGATAGTTACTTTGAGATCATGTTCCTTTTTATGCGCAAGGTTTGGAGAGTTAAAGCTATTGTTAAAATTATTTCTAAAAATGATTTCCACACAAGTCTTCAAGTTTAGCTCAATTTCAAGGTTATATAATTAAAAAGAAAAATGCAGGCCAAGGTAATCGTTGTTCAACCAAAAAAGTCACTCAAGCATGGATTTCCATTTTTGCTCAGACTGGAAACCTTTTATTTCTCCCACGGCTGCTCCTCAATGTTGATGAAATTGTACATGTAATCATTAGTTTAACTTCACTTTGACAGTGATTGAGGATAATAAATTCTTCTCAGAGCCGTAGTGACCTTTTCTTGATATTCTCACAATTACCATGACCTTTTGATTTGTTTTGCATTTTTGTTTTCCACGACTAGAAATAAGTTAAAATCTGTTACATGTCTGACTGTTCCACAGAGTTGTACAAATCATGCATTCATTAAACAGACAAACAATCAAAAACATTTATTGTGTTTATGCTAAGCTAATCTACAGCTGCTAGGTGTTGCATATTAACTATATAAAATTGTGTGTGGATCTTCTCTGTCTCTGTCTCTGTTATCTCTGTTTCTGCAAAAAAAGCTAAAAATATATTTTCCCCAAATATTTGACAAAATATTCAAGAAACTAAATTCAGTTTGTTTTGATTCAACCGTACACACCTATAATTTGTCCTGTGTAGGGAGTTAATGTTCTGAGGTTGTGCCAAAAGTACTTGTACATTGTATGGCAGGGGTTTGTCCTGTAATCAACATAAAATGTGTTTCAAACTCCAGATCATTTCCGGATCACCCTCAACAACCTGAAAGGTAATCACACAGCCCGAGACACACATGCGTTTTGACACCTGTCGATGGCTTTGTACAACCGAGTGGCGTTACATAATAACTGAGGACCAGGTGTCAACAGTTCCACCTGAGCTCCCCCCAGCAAGCACTCAAGACTAATTACACACGAAAATGGTCTCCGCATAAGCGATTAGCCACCGCTGACACCACTCCAAGCGACCTGTGTTACTGGGTCGGAAGGCTGTCAAGCTTGCTGGACCATAGCCAATCAAGACCCTTCGAACTGATATTATAATTGTACAAACGTTTAAAATAATAATGCGGACCATATAGAAAAATATGTTCCAGGAAGCTGCTGAGTGGGGGAGCTGGATATATGGGTGATGTATAGAAAGACAGAGGCACTGGATGGTTCTTGTGCGCTCTAATTGGCTTTTCTGGATTTCACCTTCACAGGTCATTGAGTCTGAGCAGACACAGAGTACAGTGGTGTCAATGGCTGAGGCTAAAAGCTGATATAGTACTCTGTAGGCTGTCTGGTAATATCTGTGAATAGGACTGTGTGTTTCTGGGTTTATGTGAGTGTGTGCACATGTGTAATTTGCTTTTATTAAACTCCACTTTTTGTCTTTTCACTGTTCACTGAGGAAAAAGTCTATTAGAGGAAAACAAAATAAATGGAAGCGAGTGGGAAGAAAAAAAAAGCTCCCTGAGTCGCTGGCTGCCTCACTAATTGAGCTACCACAGCACTTGACAAGATGCTGGTCGGCTAGAAGATTGGATGGATTGATACGGATGCACGCTCACACACATGCAGCAAAAAAGAGAAGTCGAGCGGCGCACACACAAAAAGGAAATGCCTCAGACGAGCTTTCATCTGTTGTTTTCTTCAACAAATTCGATTAAGTTGTGCACAGGCAAAACAGAAGAGATGGTGCCCTGTTCTTGAAAGCTCAAAGAAAGCCAGCACTGCCTCACCAAGTGCTGCTTTATTAGTCCACAAAAATGCATCTTAATGATTGAATTAGCTGTCGGAGAGCTCTTTATTTAATATGTTTGACATAGTTTTCCTGTGCAATTCAAACACATACCTTTTTACACACAACTTCAAAAAGGTTAAAACATGCACTCATTATCATAGATTTCTTACAATCTCCTGCTTCTGCCTGAGCACGTTGGTAGTGTGTGGAATTAGTCACATATTAAAGCCACTAAAGAGAGAGAGGAAGCAAGAGAGACCTCAAGCTTCATGCATGCAAATAAATCTCTGTATTGTTGTTATTAATCCGGTGTCAAACAGGAAAGCTCCAGCGTCGTCTGGAGAGGCAAATAGGCGCTTTCCATCGCAGCTTTGCATCTCAATGCGGACATGCCCTATACACGCAGCGCTCCTCGGATTAGCACATCATTTAGGATTTTTAATGACATCCTAAAGCGCTATCATGCTGTTTTCTGTGATGACGAAGCCCATATTTTTATTTATGCCCATATAGAGTGTGCCAACATGAAATAATGGGAGCTTTTATGCTGTACATGTAGGATTGCTTTACTTCAGGTGGTGTCCTAATCTTCCAAATTACTCCTGTATATGATTACAATGTAAAATAACCAGTGAGGAAACCAAAGAGGACCAAGCACCCAACCCTGGGGAATGCCTTTAAACATAGCAGACAGTTCAAAATTGTCTGTCAGGCCTCTTTAGGCTCATGATTCACTCATTTATGTATAATAAGCTCAATGTTTATGTAGGTACATTTAGCAGGCTATTATAGGTTTTACAGAAATAATACAAAAACGAATTAGCATTTCATTATCGTTTCATATTCTTCAGCTAATTTAGCTTTTAGCCACTAGCACAAATAGCTGTGGATTCTAATTATTAGTGTGGATTTGACAGCCTGGTTGGGATATGAGAGAGCAAGCTCCAACACATTTGCAGAGCTTAATCTCTGACTTAATTCCTCCAGTTGAACAAATTGCTTGTCCAGTGGTTTTTCATATTAGCAGATTAGCAAACAGTCAATGTGGCATTGCGCTATTACCCACAACAATGTGCTGTGCGCTCCATGATTAGAGGACATTAATTTGCCTGGAAAACAGTTCAAGAATTAATTAACTACTGGGCGGCAATTTATTTCCGAATGAGCTGAATTGAAAATGAACTCGTCCGACATTCAATAACAGTCTCCAGTGAAATATTACAGCCAGACAAAATAACTGAGTTGACCTTCATTCTAGCATTCCCACATGATTACTTTGCTTCATAAATAGCCAATTCAATCCTTTTGTTTCCTGTATAAATGGGTACTTTTCATCCAAGATGATACAGGCACTGCAGTAAATTGATGTCATGAGCATAGGAAAACAAACACCACTACAGGTATGCCAAGGGCTTTTTATTAATCATTTGAAATAGCTAACATATTACCTTTCCCTATTGGGTTCTGAATGACACTGTACACTCTCTGAGCATCATATGGGGGGGAAATGTGTGTTTAACTAAACCCAGGGGCCTGCTCAGACTATATTTATGATGACAGCTCGTCCTGGAGGCTCACAGTGGAAATAATTCTCCAGAGGATTCTGCTAAACAGGAACACTAACAAGGTAGGCCAACACCAATGGATTCCCCCCAAAATGTTCTTTTTGCCGAGGTTTTTAACCAGATGTTCACTCTTAGTAATTCCTTTAAACAACCATAAAAATATTATGACCAAGTAGAAAAAAACAAAAAATCTATTATTACAGAACACATCTTATTTGCCATGATAAAAATGCATGAAAATCGCAGTAGTCTATGCATGTCTCACACAATGGCTAAATGGCAAAAGCTCATTGCTAGAATTCACAAACAGGCATAATTAGTGATTTATCTGCAATGCTTTGTTCTCTGTCTGAACTGTGTGTTTGCTCTAGCAGCACAAACAAACAAGGACCATCTAATCATAGTCTTCTGTTGCCATGATGGGGGCACTGCGTCTGGAGGAAGTGCCTTTAAGCATTTAATAAGTGTAAACACGCCGGATTGGCACATGTCAGAGGCAGCACCCTGTAGTGTGGCAGCTGTATCAAGGGACTGAAATCTCTGGAATAGCGAGGGTGTCTTATATCTATAGACTAAATATAAAATGTGTGCACTTGTGGGTGTTTCTTCAACATTCTATATAACAACTCTTACAAAATGGTTGAATTAAAAACCAAATGTGCTTGAAGAATGAGTTACTATTTTTTAAGCACAAAAAATGTCAATCGTGTCCTCTCCTGTATTTTTATTGTATTTATAGAATCAAGATTGATTTACTAAAAACAAAAAAAACATCTCCTATTATCTGAAGCTGATGGATGTTTACAGCCCAGATTTACTTTATCGGATTAGTGCATCAGAGAAACGATGATGTCATCGTGACACATCCTTGAGCTGCTGCATTGACAGTAAGAAACAGAACAACTCCTAAGACAGTATGATAGCACACACTGTGATTTTCCAGGATGTGGAGACGTTTTTAATTCACAGTTGTGTTTGTGATGGCTGGAACAAAAACAGGATTAGTGTTAAGCTTGACGTCCTGATTTCTGGCTCAAGTTGCCCGTGAGCATCGGTATTGATTTAACTTCCTGAAAAATAATTGAAACAGAACAATAACACAATTGTTTTAGGGTAGATTTTCTCTATAGTATTGTATAGGAATGTGAATTTGTACTATGAAAAGAGACACTCATTTGGTTTAAGCATCATTTTTCTATATTAACAATGGATAAAATGATAACTTCTATGTCAGAAAGTTCCCTTGTAGACATATATGATGTCCTACTCAGCTCCAGAGAAGCTCTGAAAACTCTTTACCCTATGCATCATAAACAACATAAACATAGTGTAGCATTTAGCACCTAGCGAACTTGATATTTCCAACCACACCAACATTGAATGGGATCTTCAAAAGTCTTTGTTACACAACTGTTCCAAGTGTTATAATCCAAATTGGAACAGGAGTTTTTCCATAATTGAGAGACAAATGATATACAAACAAACAAACAATCCAAACCATTTATACAAATTAGCAGCTTCATTACAATTTGAAGGACTATGGTAATTAATGCATTTAATTATGACAACCTAGCATATTTCAAAAAGCTAGTCAAGGTATTTAATGTGTTCTTATACTGAAACAACTAGCCAGGCTTACACATCAAATGTCATGTTCTGTTTATAAAACTCTTTCCTCTCCCATCGTCTTGAATATTTCCCATGGTAAGTTTTCATCATACTTTCATCACTGCACACGTGCTTTTAGACCAACAATATACTTATTAATATTGAATCACTTTCTATTTTTCGACTGAAGGAATTTGTAAAGATGGCTGCCGTAACGTACCCCTGGGAGCCATTAGGGGTTTGTGTTCAAAGTCGAAGTGATTAAAGGATGCTTTGTTGAAAACATAAAAGGGTGAGGGTGCGGATGAGAGGAGTAAGATATCTTCTACTTATATCCTTCTCATTAACAACACATTGTCTTCAGACTGTTTGGATTCATGTTGAAAGCTCCCTCGTCAACTAACTGCTGATTCATGCTTCACAGTCATCAAGGTGATGCTGCTTATAGATGTTAAACTTCACAGTGAAAACAGCTGCTAATGTCTGCTGTGGCTTTTGTAAGCCTCCCCTCTAGCCCCACTGTACTTTGTAGTAAATGCTAAATGCCAATGTTAGCATGCTAACACGCCAAACTAAGATGGTACAGCGCCACTTTACCAAATCAAAGCCTCGGAGAGCTGCAGACTCGTAGTCATGATTGGTAAGTTCAAGCATTACCTAATATAAACTTCAGATGCAAATGTTAAAAACAATGTCAAACAATGAATTTAGCGTGCTTCAGAATAGCAAAGAATCTCTTGCAGAGGTAAACACTTGAATTGTTGCCAGTGTTTGGAAGTGTTTGGAAAAGAGCAGGCACTTCCTTGGAAGGTAATTGGAATAATTACCTGTCAATCAAACTCTCGTTCAAGACTCAAATATTTTACTTTGAGGAAAGCCTTCTGTGCTGTTTTTTGCTAATGCAGCATCTACGCTAAGCTCTTTAGGAGCCGCCATTGTTGTTTTTAAGCTAACTGTTGCCTTTTCATGTTGCTCCACAAACACCTAAATCATGCCCATGCTGCCACTAGTTCCTCACAGGACACTGATTGGTACGAACACTGGTCATTAGGACACAAAAGCATCACTTTAAGCCTGACAAGATGGATCTTGCGTGATAAGGTGATATTGGGAGAATCCATCTGTCGTGCAAAGCAAGCCTTACTTAAAATGAAATGAAGCAGCTAATTTACCAGTGTGTTGGTAATGTTGGATGGGCCACCCTTTGGAGTGGTTGAAGGTTCGAGCCCGCTCCGCGCCGTTCGTTGATGAGTGGTCTGCTATAAAAGGAAGGACTCAGACACAGAGATATGAGGTTAACAATAAGCTGATTTAATGGTAAAAGCAACAGTACAATATAACGAAGTACTTCGGGCCCTGGTTCTGCTACCGTGCGATATACGTATCGGGACAGTCAGACAGAACAGGGGCCCCGAGTATAAGGAAGTTAGAATATTTATACACACAAACGGGGAGGAGTTGTGTGGGAGGAGTTGTGTCGGTTGCTCCTCCCTAGGTGTTTATCTACTGGTGGATTCACTCCTGGGCGAGCCCTAGGCAGCGAATCAGAGTGAGTCAGCCATAGCGTGGGAGGTTTGGATCTACTGCGCCGCTGATAAGTCCCAGGCCATCTTCATAGCAGCCATGGGGTAAACAATTCAGGGGGTGAACATGGGGTGAACATACAAATCTTTATCTTCGTTTATCTTCGGCACCTGGCAGTACCATCTCTGTATACTCTAAGTCTCTGCACAGTCTCTGCATAGTGTCAATGTTGTCAGTTTTAGTACTTTCCCATGCAACCCCCCCCCCACGCTCCTGTCCAGCCCATTAAAACCCGGGGGGGGCGACTGGGTCCTATACATTCCTAAGTCACGCACACACAATGAGCACAGCAAGCAAAATAATACCACCATGAGAACATTTGCCCTAGTTTCATAAGCATACATTTTACACAGACTATTGGCGCCTAAGATATGTCGGGCCAAGGTTATAATTATTGATATAATTATTGAAACAGGTTATACAGGTTACAGGTTATACACTCCCTATAAGTGGAGTGTGCAGATGTTAATCAATTAACCTGGATTCAATCAGGAATTGCTATAGTTCTACCTGTTCTATACGTATTACAAATACAACATGCAGTTCTTCTATGGAAGGGCATCTTAACAGTATATTCCCATGGCAACATACAAAGCAGATTAAGACCAAAAAACTCCATGATATGCCGGTTGATGTGACATATTGTGACAAATAAGTAAGCTGTGCCTCAGTACAGTCGACAGGCATGGTTTTCCCTATAAAATCAAGGCTATTGGATTATCTGTTGGGGAATACTGAGATGATTTGTGTGTTATTATCTGTAATAAATGTATGTGTGTGTACAGTATACCCTCAGAGAATACGCATCACATTCTGTGTGTTTGTGTTCTGTTCTGTATGGAGGAGAGTCACACCGCAGTATTTCAGTGAGAGCGTCTGCTGATGTATCGGCTTTTCTAAAGAATCCCCAGTGATCAAGTCCAATTCAGCAGCCCTGCCCTAATAAGCTCTGCACATCAAGGCTTTTCTTCCTTTTTCCCTCCTCCGCCTCGCTTCCTCACTCTTCCTTCCTCCTGCCTCTCCTTTGACTTCCACCCATTAGCCAACCCAGACCACACAATAGAACCCAATCAAATCTGGCAATTTAAATTAGCCCTATTTTCTCCCTCTCTCGCGCTTCAAAACACCTCTCTACAGAAGAATCCCAATTGCTTCCGCTGCACCCAGATTATTTGGCTCCCATTCATTTGTGCGCACGTGTGTGTATGCGTGTCATTATTTCTGAATGCTATGCCGTGCATAAAAAGGGGAACAAAGAGACTGGAGCCCGGCAATGACAAGGCCACACTCATTAGGCTTTCTAAAGATATTATAACTGAATTCCAGCACTATTCTGTCTCGGGCAATTAGCGTTTGAATATTCGATTTATGCGTCGGCGATGACGGCGGTGTGCATATACATGAAGACAGAATGAATTAGACAGCTTGCAATTAGAAAATCCCTTGCCACCTCTTTCATTGCTCATTCCTTTTGAGTGGCTAGCAGGGGAAGTGGGCTACACACACACACACACACACACACACACACACACACCACACACACAAACGCACCCACCAAAGCCTTATTAAGAGATAAATGCCATGTTGATGCATTTGTATGTTTATGTGAAAGTATCATGTGTGACTGTTCCTCTGTGTTATGCCAGTGTTTGGAATTAGCTGTCATGCAGGCTTGGGTACGTGTCACAGCATGCATTTGGGTTGCGTGATGTAGGTTCTCTGGTGGCAGAGCTAGGAGATAAACACATTAGTCTTAACAAGCTGCCGGTACAGGGAAGGAGAGAAAAACGGCTTTAATAATAAAGCAAGTCACACTGGCGCTCTACTCTGGGTATTGCTGTTCAAACAAGCATGTCCACAACACACACACACTGATGTTGGCTATACCTTGCAATACAAATTTATTGCTTTCTCTCATTTACACATACACACTACAACACTCTTACAAGGCCTTTCCTAAGAGAAAGCTTGGCAGGCAGGTGAGAGCCTTGGACCTCACTGTGACTGATTGGAAGTGTACGCGACTCTGAAGGCAGTGACGCCTCTAACCCAGGGACAAATAAATCACTATGCTGAAGAGAAAGAGAAGCAGGGGATAAGATGAAGAAGTTTCCCTGTGAGGAATAACACTGCTCCATAGGCCAAATAAATCAATTAGACTAATGTGCTGTACACACTAAAGACTGCCTTAAAGAATAAAAATGCAGCACACAAGCTATACTCTAAGAAGAGCTGTATTAGAAGTTAACCATCAAAGGTGCGCTAACTTTTGAGCAAGCTAACTTTAAAACCAATTAACACATTATTTTAAAGCTAGAATGTGAGCTTATGTACACTTCCAGAAGTTATGAAGCAGCGTTAGCATTCATTTGTTTGTTCACCTGGCAAATACAAGTCAAATACTAACTGTATTTTTAGCTCAATTTGGGTCTCCACCATCTCCTGAGGGAAATATCTGGCTCTTTAGTCAGCTAAATAGTCCACTATCTTATCTAGCTAGTGGCTACATAGTACATCGTGGGTTTTTATAGGTATTATAAAATACACAATAAAACAAATCTGATCAAAAACAATGAAGTTGCAGGCCAGAGAGAGAAAACGCAGAACTGCAAAGTTGAATGGGACATTTTGTTTTTACATATGACCATTTTCACATGCAATTTGTTGTTATTCAACAGTATTTTAAGATGGCAAATGCTAATACATGTAGGATTAATAATACTCTGTAACTGACATTAACTTTTGCTGAATGTCTACGGTCATCTTGGATCTAGATCCCAGTTGGCAAAATGCCTAAATACGCTGAACTCTGATGCTAACAAATCTTTTATTTTACACTTGTATTGTATAAAAGAACATTTAGAACACTTTAAATATACCATTGGCAAGCTTATCCTTTAGCAGCATTGGCTTTTGCTACTACTGGATGAAATTACACAGAACTGTATGTTTTTGTAATATAACAAGAACTAACAAATAATTAATTCATCACCCTTCCCTTTCCTCCCCCTTCACCTCCACCCTCCTCTCTTTGCCGTTTTTACCTGTGTCTCCCTCCCACTCTTCTTTTCTCTCTGCCTGCCATTCCATCTCATTTGGTCAGTCAATCAATACCGCTGCAATAATTTGTCTTTCCCACAGCCTATTCACATGTCAAAGAAGTGGGTCTAAAACCCACCGCCTGAAATAATCCAGCCCTCCCACTCCCCCCGCCAATTAACTGAACAAGTGACTGCCGCTAGGCTAATTAGTCCTGTTTCAAATACTGTAAGGCAGCGATGAGTGAGGTTGTTCACTAATTCACTTGTATTTCCAAGAGTTAAAACAACCCTTCATTTTACGCCATAGCCTTGTGGTTGAAGTGTGATGTACTGGTTTGTGAATTTGCCAGACATGTTGTTTACAGTCTCCGTAACAACTAATGAGCCTACTGATGGATAATTACGTTTATTTGGGGAAGGAAGCAGCGCAGTCTTTTATCAAATAAAGTTCTTAACCCTGTTTTCAAGCACACACACTCACAGCTATTGTTCTGCTGTCCCCGGCTCTTTTTTCTTTAGTTTGCGTTGATTAAGCAGCACGGCGAGCAGCTGGGGAGCGGCTGCGTTCAGGAGCGATAAAATCCCTTCAGGTGGAACTCTGTCAACACCTGCCATCTCTGGTCGGCTCGCAGCAGACACCAGGCCGAGGCGCAGGGAGGAACAGCGCAGCGCAACACACTTCTACCGTCTGCTGCCCCTTGGACAGCTGAGTACCAAGGACGGGTCAAGTGTGTGTGTGAAGTTCTCTAGGAGGCAAGTAAGGCAGGAAGGAAGTGAGCATCGATTTGGTTAAAGGTCCCCTATTATACTGTTTTTCACCAATATATTATAGGTCTCAGATATATACAAAACATGTATCTGAAGTGTTTGGCTCCAAATACCAATCAGATCATTGCAGCATCCCATAATCCCCTCTGTTTCAGCCCTGTTTCAAAAGTGCTGATTCTCTGTCTGTTACTTTAGATGAAAATAAGGAGCCACTCCCCACGCCCCTCTGAGAGAGATTTGGTTTAAAAGAACACAACGGTGCTCTAAGAGGAGATTTAGATGATAAGGTGGGGGGGGGGGGGAGTTACCTTGGTTGGTGACACATTATGACATCATAAAGTGGCCAAAATCTGATCAGCTCATTTTCAGACAGGTTTTTATATAAATGGACCAGGACAAAAAGAGCGAATCTTTTTTCCTGAAACTTTCAGAATCTCTTTAACCAGAGGGGACACATGTTGATGTATAAAAGACGATTTTGCATAATAGGTCCCCTTTAAAACTTCTGCTGAAGAGTGGAAGTCTTTCCACATTCTCTTATATCTGAATTAACCGTGTTGATTTTGTTGCCCACTTGACGCTGCTCCATTTCCCAGCATCCTCCTCCTTCACAACTTTTTCTTGTTTTTGGCATCCAAGTAATTTCCTGTCTGTATTGTTGGGACTCCTTTTGTGTTTTCCCCACCCCCATACTTCAATGGTTGCGCTCTCCCTGACTGACAAGCAGCTGCATGTATATGGATCCAAATGAGGCTAGGCGAGCTTTTTATGGCTCTTTATGATATATTAATATTTATGCCTTCTACCGACCAACATAACAAAAGCATTTGAATTAAGCACTTGCAATTAACAGGTTCCCAGCTGCTGCTCTTGGGTTTGTGTGGAGGGTTTGTGCGAACGTGAGTACGGCTGTGTGTGTGCATAAGTGCTCAAATGAGAGAGCATGAAGAGGGCGAGTTAAATGTTCCATTTAAATGTTATGTCACGAAGATGCAATCAATCTTGTTGAAACACAATTAGGATGTTCCCGCTATAAACACCATGCTACTTCTCTCTCCCATACAGAGACAATGACCTCCGTGGATTGAACAGATAATAACTTCTAAATATGGCTTTACGTTCCACCCCTATTAGTAATATGTTATCAGGAAGTAGCCTGTTAAGTAGCCAGAAATGTAGTGAACCTTTCCATATTCCATTTCCCTTCTTTTTCTGACGATTACGCTCGGCAAATTCAAGATGCATTCTAAAAAAAGAAATGAAATAAAGGTATTATTTATATCCTACTGTCTGGATCCCCGAGAGCGTACCCAGCTAAATATCATGGGGCTTTCCTCTGTGTGTGTGTGTAAATGTATTTCTCTGTGTGTGTGTGTGTGTGTGTGTGATATCTACAGAGTTGCATGGCCTTACTCATTCCTGCCAGACATGGGGGGGAGGGGGCAAGAAGGACGACGCTTGACAGCACACATGACTCACTTTTACATGTCTTATCGACGGAATCTTGGTATACAGACATGAGTGATGATATTAGTAGTGGCAGCTCAGTGAGGCGGACAGATATGAATCCGCTACCTGTTTGTGTAAATATGTATATTTTTTAAATCGTCTCTGAACGGTGACTTAAATACACCAAATAATCCTTATAGCATACAGATGTAATATAGCAAATAAATAAACAATATTGTTTTAAGCTAACAGGAAATTATGCAATACGAGCACTGTTTAGTGGCTTGATATACAGCTAGCTTTTGTACAGGCCATTACCAGTTGTTATGCTAAGCTAACCGGCGGCTGATGGTCATATTAATGGTTCAGACATGGAAGCGGTGTTGAATTTAAACATGCTGTCCGTGTAATGTTTACCATATTCTCTATCTTAGCTTAGCACGTTAGCTTGCTAAATGTTGCTATCACTGGATAAGTGAAACGTTTGCAGATGGAACTAGAGGTAACTTAATCTCAATTAATTAATTTTGGACTAATTGTCTGTTGAACATGAATTCCTGTATAAAAATGTCATAGTAACCTATCCAACAGTTGGGATATTTCTATCTGGACCAACCAACTGGACTGACATTTGAACTTTTAGAGCCACAATGCTAGCATGGCTTCCTTTCCATGGTACAATTGTGTCAATACTTATATCTCTGTGAATAAACATCAGAAATGTGAAATCATGCAATGCAATAAACGTCCCTCGGAGCAGCGAAGAGATACATCAGACCGATCGATAGTGACAGGTCAGACAGACTGGCAGCATGCAGGTACATTTCTCCCAAAGGGGCGACATTCACAACAAAGACCGACAGACCAAAGAGGCACAAATCCTGCTGTGACTCATAACATTACCATAATCAATTCTAACCCTCTTTCCAACACAAAAGCCAATAGATATCTATGAGAATTCTTAAAGGCTGCTATCTCTTACGACACATACTAAATCCATTGCTGGACGCACACATAAATATATAAGAACAGGTTGACACAGATATGCTTTGTAATTCTTATTCAACTTTGCCACCTTGAATTGTCATGGTGAATTCTGCCTTGCTAACTTCTACACCACTAATAAGCTATCCACTGTTCTCTAGAGTCCGAGCTAGACATCTCTTTGTGATTTCAGGGCCATTCTTATAAATATGAGAGTATAATAAGCACTGGGCTGCAGGCTAGATGATGTAGCTGGCTGGGCACAGCTGCTCATTAGTGAACGGGTCCGGTTTTCCTGACGACTCAGAGATGTCTAACCTCACCCCAGCACAGCATAATTCCAGACATTTCTCCACCAGTCAGACACAGCCGAGAGCCATGGGAGCCACTGAAAGCCTTAAATATTTCACATAACATTCCTGTGACTATTGCATAATTTTCGCTCCGTGCTCTTGATGTGGTGAGGTCTTTTTTTTTACTGTTTTAGAATTAAGCCAACCGTGCGCAACGTGCGAAATAAAGTTGAATTTAAGGCACCACAGGACAGAAATGTGCTTGTAAGCTAAAAATAAAAAAGTGGGATATGTAGATTTTCTCCTCTCCTATGTGACAACAACCGCATGTTCATATCCCAGTCCTCCCACAGCATCCTCACACCTGCTTTTCTCTCCATCTCCCACATATTCTCCCCAGCTGTCAACTCGCTTCTCTTTTGACAGTGATATGCCGTTACATAGGAGTGGGCCACCACAACACAAGCTAGGAAATTAGGTGAGACAAGAGCTCAGAATGTGCAGGTTGAACTGTGAGATCAACAATTAAAATCAGTGCGGTATTACAGAATCGTAAACTGCATTAATATTATATATAAGAGAGAATGAACCTGGATAACTGAATGTTTGTTAAACCCAACATTTCAACGTTTTTAGCCTATCTAAAATAATCAAATTGTAGCGGAAAGAATCTGGAAACATAATGCGTTCATATGATATCTTATATATTTTGTTAAACCAACATTTTTTGCAAATTAAGAGAAGCATTATCATTAATTGGAGTCATCCTGAGCCACCTGATCCCCACTCCTTTTAGCTCTGTTTTTGGTCTCCTCCAGCATGCACTGACCTGCTAAATGCTCCAATATTTTTACTACTGCAGTTTGGTGCTGGCAGGTAACTTACAGGGAGAGCTTTTTTCACTTATCTGCCTGCTGTGGAACAATAAGTCCAAACGAGAAGAAACCAAATTATTCAAGCTGAAAGAATTACACCAAAACAAAGAGCTAACAGAGGCTAAAATAATAGCAAAGAGCTGCAGGACCACACAAATAGTTCTAATTTCGCTTGTTTGAACCTATAAAGAAATCACAAAAGTGTAATATTTACTACATGGTTAACACGTTTTATAAGCCTCAGTAGTGTGCACCAAAAATGTTGCAGTGTAAAATCACTGATTTTGTGGTTTGATAAAGTTGAAGTCATTAGTCAGTGTTTGTTACATTGGAGAGTTTTAGTTGACAACATGTCTAACAGGAGACGTTTAAAAGAAGACCTGCCGTTTCTTTTTGGTGAGCATTTTTCAGAAACTCTCTGCGGGAGTTCATTGCCTACTGTTGAGAGAGGATCTATTGATGGGTGCATTTCTCCCGCTCAGTCAGGATAGGCCTCAACAGACAGCTCATTATTTCTTTTTTCCATTCAGAGGCCAGAGATATAATGGCTGCTGGTCTGACACTGATGTATGAGCATCTCGTTCAGGGAAAATCCACTCTGCTGATCCTCTGAATCTAAAAAGGCAAAAATCTAATCAAAGGTGATTAAAAACTAAATGAATGGAGTTGGGAGGGATGGGGGGTTAAACACACTGGCTTGTCGCTGCATAAATGCCAACTCAGGGGAGTCAGAAAAGGATGGGTGACGAGGAAAAAATGCAGCAGATTTCCCCTCATTTGCTAATTGAGGAGATAATGTAAATCATTCTCAGAGTCAGTGAAATAAACGGCCCCTTAAAAATCAATGGGAGTTACTTCTATGGGTTGTTTCCTGGAAGAGTGAATCAGCATCTCTGGGTTTATTTTTGAAATGTCCCAATTAGGACGTGTCTTAGTTTGTTATCTGTAGTGCAGGGATCCTCATGAGGAGTCATGTCAACAGAAAAAAACAATGGCAGTTCAATGTGTACTTAATATTTCAAAATCATAAATAAAATAATGTCCTGGTACCCTAAAAGGAAATGTCTCTATCGAACAGCTGCAGTACAGCAGTGTCAAAAATCATATTTTGGAGATCTCCAGTAGCCTTATTGTTCAGGAAAATGCCACATAAAGGCTATTAATGGATTTTGACCTTTTTGCATGTCGTACCCCTCTTTCCACCACAGACTGTCATTTATAGGCAATATGCAAAAACACAACAGAAGTGTTTTAAAAAAAGCTATTTTAGTATCAAATAGGGCCACGTTTCAACCAACATTTCATATTAAGACATTTGGAGTTTGTTTAGGAGTAGACATAAAACAGCACATTTACAGGGTTTTGCAATTTTACAATATTACTTAAAGGTGGGGTAGGTAAGTTTGAGAAACCGGCTCGAGATACACTTTTTGTTATATTCCATGGAATGCTCTTAACATCCCGATAGCAATGAATATCTGAAGTGCTTTGACAAAAAATCCATAAAAAAATGTCATCTGTGGAAGCAGTAGTAATGTAAAAAGCACGACCAATCATCTGAGCCGGCCCGGCTAAAATAACTGGATGGCCTACCTGCCTGTCAGCCTTCCATCTGTGCACAAACTTATCTCGTGCCCTCATTGGTCATGTGCGCGTTTGTGTGTGTTGGAGGAGGGGCTCTGTAAGGAAGTGGCAGATTTCTCCAAAATTACCTACCCCACCTTTAAAGATGCATGTGAGCTACGGTAAGTATAAAAGTGAGTCATAGCTAGTCTAAGACTTAAACTCAAGTAAACAGTCCTACAACAAGTGGTTTATCACATATTTGGCACATGTGATCCGTCTAAAAATAACGTAGACATTTTAAAATCTCTTTACAATGGAAGAATTGAGCTAAATGTTATCATGCCCAATTGTTGGACAGAAATATGAGAATGTACCTTTATTGGAAGGCTGGCATGAGATTAAAGCAGTTTCTTTTGGCCAATTGAATAGATAAGTAGCCTCATAAATAATTATCTTTTTCCCCTTTGATTTTAAAAATCTGTAGTAAATCCAAATCAGATGTTGTCGTCAAAGGATCTTTGGTGGGATTGCGTCGGAGAGGGGGGGACACCCTTAAGGAGAGAGTGAAAGGAAGGCTGCTGAAATCATTTAATCCTTATACATCCACTTATCATGCCACAGCAAACTAGCCTTAATGGCTTGGCTGTGCACGCAGGATATTATTTCATACATGGGGGAATTAAATGAATGCATGGCAGAGTTCAGTCTTCGAGAGAGAAATAATGGGAATCCACTCATCTTAAAATATTGGATTTGTTAATGAATGGAGGCTGTTAATCTAAAGCTTGACTCTGAGAATTACCTAAAAAAACAGGAGATGACAAGAGGCTGGAAAGAAAAGGAGTGAAGAAGGGGTAATAAAGCAGAAAGGGAAACGTTTGCAATAAACACTGTGATTTGCTCAACATTACAACCAACGTCTATCACAGTGACACGAGAATGAGATGCCTTGAATGCACACACAATGGTTGTCAGACTCTCCCCGGTGGAGGGTTGAGATGAAGGTCACCCGTTGTTTCTCTAGCACTGTCATTATCTGACAGTGAGGGAGAGATAAGAGGTCGCCGATAATAAATGCTCAGCCATGATTGGAAATAATCTTGACAAGAGCCTCTCCAACGGTCCAGAAAAGTCCATCAACGCAACGGGATTGAGTATGACGTGTTTTTGTCTCTGCCAGCCTCATACAATATGGACTCACCGCAATTTCAAATAAATCTGCAAGCGGCGCACTCTATGAGGGGTGATTTATGCGAGCGTGTTAACCGCTAATGGGCAAAACACTAGTGCAACCTTTACCTCAGAGTAAAGAAGTAAAAGGCCTGTATCTTTGAAGGAATAGATAATGGACAGACCATACTGGCTTCATTTAAGAAACTGACTGAGCTGTAGTTGCTTTTTAGCGTTCCAGCAGACAGGATTAACAATGACTGTGAAGGTAAAGTGCTGATTTTTGTTGAATCACACTAATCAAAAAAGTAAAAACAGGTAGAAAATGGACTGTTCGCCGTTTCTCGTTGTATAACTTTCTGGTCTAACAGGCAGATTTAACATTATAAAAGTGGAATTTGCAGTTACTTTTTAAACAATAGGTCTTTATTTCTAGCTAACAGCGTATTTAGTAGGCTTAAATTACATCTCACACTAGGTAGCTAGCCAGCATAAGCTAATGCTAAAGCTCGCTCAAATAAGTTATGTGAGTTTTGGCTGGAAAATCCAATTATAAACATTATTTATCTAAATGACCTCAAACACCCTATATGCAGAAATTCAGCACTTTTACCAGTCATTGTTTTATTTTAACTCCAATTGTTCTAGACTACAAAGACAAATCAATAGAAAACTGTCGAGAAACTTAGAGTCTGCAATTTATATTGTGGTCGAGTTCAGTGAGCACATTTTGAGGTTGTTGTTTGAACCACAATGTGCTTTAGATGAAATGTTTGTGATGTTGCTGTATTGAAGAGTGGAGGCAGAGCTATGTTGCTCCCATTGTGCAGCATGTATCATCGTCTCTATTCATCTTGTAAGGTGTGTATTGTAAATCGAATATGATGCATGGTGTGCAGTTTGGTTACCGTGGAAGGCACTTTGAAGTTTCTTACAATACAACAACCAATATAAAAGATACATTTCATTACATTACATTACATGTCACTTGTTAGACGCTTTTATCCAAAGCGACTTACATACTCAATACTGTGGGCAATCCCCACAGGACCAATTTGGGGTGAAGTGTCTTGCCCAGGGACACAACGACATGCTGACTGCAGTGGGGTTTGAACCTGTGACCCCCTGATCTGAACACCAACGCACAACCCACTGCACCACACGCCTCCCGTGATACAAATCCAGTCATTCATTAACGCATCATAAATTCATTGAGGTTATTGGTTTCTTTTTAATTATTTGGTTTTTCACATATGTTGATGTATTATTTTAAGAATTAGCATTATCGACCCAGTACTGTACTGTAATACACTGTAGAACATTGAACTAGAACATATTTATATCAAATTAAAGAGAAAACATATGTTTTTCAATGTAAAAATGATCATGACGTCCCAGCATGCATATTTTGAGTTTCAATGAGAAACTAAAAGAAGAAAATAATGTCATGAAAATGTTCATAGTATATAGTTTACATTTGACTTGACTGTCATTTTGCAGTAGGAATTGGGACATGGTGTGAGATCCCGACACAGTCCATGAGTCATTATTTGATATTAATCAAACCTGCTTCTCTTATCACAGGAAAATCTGCATAATTAAACCGCTATCAACAACCGCGTGACAGATAGACAAGGTTCCAGGAAAATCTGCTAACAGAGTGAGAGATGTAACGCCGCGTCAAGATTCTGTGGATCTCATCAAAAGTTTCTGAAGTGTTTGCAAAAGTTTATCCATCTTGTGTTAAGTGCAGGTCTTTGTATATTGGACTACATTAACTTTTGGTGGCCTTTTTTTGGTTCTGTAGACAAACAGCAGGAGGGGTCATTAATCTGTGTTTTCTCCGTTCAAAAGCGAAGATCACAATCGATACTTTATCTCATTGTGGCATGGGCAAACTTTGGCAGAGTAAACTTGAATCCTCGCTGCTGTGAATTTATTGACCGTATGCAAACAAAAGTGCATAAGTTAAAGGCACATGAGTAATGCTTTAGGCGTCTTGAGGCGATGAAAGGGGGCCGAAACCTAAATGGCTGGGAGTTAGGGGAGATGTGTTGGCGCTGCGGTCACCTTGGCGGCCATAACGCATCGTCCAGGGACTATTTTGCAAAAACTAAAGAATCTGATCTGTAGAGGGACCGGATTCTCAGACCTTCACCTTTGTCTGTCCTACTCTTTTTTTATGCTTCTAAGATTATTAATTATGAGTAGCAGCTGTGCTGAACGACACACAGGAGTGGCTTATTAAAGTTGATGCTCAAACCCCTGACTTCCACCTCAATACTGAGATCAATTCAAGTTTTTGTTGGGGATGATTCTACTAGTATTTCTATTTGGATATTTTATAAGTTTAAATTGGTGCAGGTTGGAGGAAATAGTTGGACGTTTGGTGACAGGTGTTTGCTAACTCGAATTTGCATTAAGTATGTTGATTATTCAGGAGTTATATAAATTGTAATAGAGCAACACAGCTGGTATCACAGCTCCTTTTCACTTTTATACATTCTCTCATATTGTGAAGACTGTTTGAAATTGGTCATTGGTGTGAATTAGTACGTCAAAGTTCACTAAAGATGAACTCTATATATTATTGCTTGTGGTTAGCAAACAACTAGCCTTTAGCCAACTCCTGAAGGAAATCTCATTAGCAGCTACATGCTCACTAGCTAGCTGCTAACTTTATTTGCCACTTGATGTTTGGCAGGTAGCATGCAATGGGTTCAGAGCCTCTTGCTAAAAGCAGATGTTGAGAGTGAACCAAAACAAAAAAGCACGAACCGAAAACCAAAACAATGAGCTCAAAGACACTAAAACACAGAGTTGAGTAGTAATGCTTAGTGTGATGGTCACCCAAGTTGTGATATTTTTCCATGTGCAGCTTTAACTAACCGGAGAGCTGCCATACTAGTTTGCAAATAAACCACTTTTTGTTGTTGATTCACAGACTCCCTTGTTCAACAGACAAATCAAATGCAAATCTCCTTAAAGCTTGAACAAAAGCTTTTAAAAGCTGCATATAGTGTGTGAAAACAAAGGGCTTAACGTTTATTGTCATTGGCAAATGTAACTTCCTCTTTTCCCACTCTGTCACTATCATTCACTTAGTTTTAGGATATCTCTTTCACTGTTATGTGTAGCATCCAATGCATTATGGAAGACCCATTAAAGCACGAAAACACATAATAAAACAGACTTTACTACATGTCTCTTCCCCTATTCTCTCTGTTGCTGTCGCTGGCCTTGGAGCTGAACTCGCAGCGCTGTCAGCGTCTGCTGGTAAACAACTGACAACCCCAACATAGATTAATGCCAAACTGTGAGCAAGCCTGATCAGCACTCTGCATGCAAAGCAGGTGTTGGAAGGAGAGCAGCATGTTGAAGTGGAAGCAAGATTCATTTCAAGAATGACCAGTCCCATTCTCCTCATCTTAACAAGGTAACTCAACCACACAGTGACATCCTCTTTCTGCCTCACACTCACACATTGGCCAACACTTCATTAGACAGCGAGTAACGTGACACGCACATTTCTCTATTTGCATACGTGCAAATGCTTTGTTTTAAACATGAGCGCACGCTGTTTCAAACATGACTTTAAATCCAATTAAAATGTGTGATCCAGGATAAGTGTGACCTGTGCACAAACACACACAAAGTGCACACAGTTAATGAGCCACCGTGAAACCAGCCGGAGTTTCTCGCCCGAGCTTTAATGCATTCCTCACTCTGTGTGTCAAAGGATTACAGTCTCATTTGGAGTTAGCATTTTCCCTGTGTGCCTCTGTCAGGGGTCTACAGTATGCCACGCTGCAATAAAATGTTAATTTATAAAAAGCTTTTTTCTTTTCACTTTTTTAAACATTTTCCTGCCCTTTTTACTGGGGTGCGATAAATTTAATCTCTTTCAGAGGACAATTTTAAATGAAATAGTCGATATATGATTAAGTGAATGTTGAACCTAGTGGTCTTTTTTACAAAAAACAAAGACAAATGTATAAGATGACTTTCTCCTAGAGTCCTTTTCTGGCAGTGCGGCTATCTACAGTAGCAGGGCACACACACAAACAACATAAGACCCTACTTTCCTTCTTTCCTTGCTGTCAACTTGAATGAGCTAATCTCTTCCCCACTCTCTAGTCTCCCCCTTTTTTCTCCCTCTTTCTTACACCCACAGCTATTATTGACTCTTTGATGTCTGGCTATTCTTGCTGCTATTAAAAAGAAATGGAGCATTTTGGTCCAATAGCGTGATGGAGCACTGCGTCATACAACGGCCCTGTTATTTGAACAAAACACACATTCACTCGGCGACTCTCCTGAAGAAGTTGTAGATAGCAAATGAGAGCAAAGTGCCGCACTGATGGAAGCAATGAGCCGAGGAAAAGGAGGAAAAGAGTGTGAAAGATGAAAGCCAAACACATGAGAGTGGAGAGAATAGAGACGAGGTGACATATTAAGGAGTAAAAGAGCATTTTTTGGCTCCATTTTGCTTTCTATGTGCTTTCTTTCTCTGTGAGCTCATTCTTCCCCTCCCTTATCAAATGTCCCTCCTTTTCTTCCTTCCATTTCTTCTCCAATTTGCTGCCTAATCTTTGGAGTACATTCATTTTGCCTGGGAGCCTAAGCACTTAGTCCGTTTTGTGGAAGTCTTGCAATACACACACCTTCATTGTTTTAGAGATTTAGCCACCTTATTTCTGCACAACATAATTGCACTATTAATGGCCTGGCTTCAAATATGAGGTCCCTCATTCAAAAGTTTATAGTTGTTCCCGTAAAACCTCCTCTTTTAAAAAGGCCCTGCACGCTTTCGGTACACATATTTTCACCTGATAAGACCCCTTTCCACTGTGTTCCCCATTACAAACTGTTCTTGTTAGGGCTTTTTTTACATTCACATGTTGACATGTCACAGTAGAAAAATCCCGGGTGTAAATAAGGAAATGAATGATGCCTGAATTCCATTTAGCTGCTTTGATTTCATGTTCCTGGTATCACTCGTTCAGGTCACTGACGTCACTCTCACTGGGACACACAACGATGGAACAGAGCCAGTTAATGTAATTACTAAAACCAGTGCTTTCAATATGATGGCAGGTCAAAATGATATGCTGTGAGAAAGCCTGTTGCCTGCTCTGTAGTTTTCTTTTAGATGTTAGCACTGGATGACTTACACCATTATGTTGTTATCAACTGCACTTTAGCTCCACTTGTTGGTATTCTGCTAGGTAAATAGCTATAAGGACTTAATGGTACTAGTGATTGTGTGGTACTTAACGGGTAATTAATACTAGTGGAATTTCACCAATATTGACTACTACATTTCTGATATTGTGACATTTATAGTGGGAATTGGACATTTGGTTTGGTTCATGGTGGTTATTGGAACTGTTTGGGAATCTTTGGATTCAACAAATGGCTAAACAACATATTAGCGAGCTTTAAATGTGCTGGTAAACCATTGGTACGGTTTAAGCTAGCTAGACTTAGCTACGTTTAAATAAGCTAAGCCAAGCTAAGATAAACTAAACTAAGCTAGGTTAAGATAAAATAAGCTAAGCTAAGGTAGGCTAAATGCTGTGAAAAAGTTGTATTAATTATTTCTATTGACACAACTAATACCCAAACAGACTGAAACTTGTTGTGTGTTGTGTAGATTATATTGTAGGGGCCACATATTAGTATGGACTTCGGTAAGCTAGCATAAATCTAGCATACTGGAGCTGCTCCTGCCTTCAACTTGAACCCAAATTAGCCGTATTTATTGAAAACATCTGTGTGGATGTTAATGGGCCAATGCATAATTAAATAATATAGTGTATGGATATTTCTTGCTCTGGATATGCACAAAGTATCAACATGCTCAATTGGTCTAGAGCGAATCCAATAAACGTCTGCAAAGACCGAGAATAATAAATGCAAACACCACAGCTAGCAATGCTAATTTGTTTGCCCCATTGATGCCTACTGAGTGGTTTATGCCATTTGCAAACAATGCAAGACTCCATGCTGCTTACACACACATGCACACACACAATCGGCTGCACTGAATCCCCAGGCTGCTTCACCGAAATGCAAGCCGACAAAAGTCCTCGCCTCACGAACACACACGGCTCATACAGTACACACACATCTACATGCACAGGGAGAGGGATTCCCCAGATACACATAAACAGGCACTTAGACACGCTT
This sequence comes from Dissostichus eleginoides, assembly GCA_031216635.1. NCBI lineage: Eukaryota > Metazoa > Chordata > Actinopteri > Perciformes > Nototheniidae > Dissostichus > Dissostichus eleginoides. The sequence goes on along the minus strand of CM062286.1, from coordinate 10,450,128 downwards.
TATACAAACAGCACACACAAAGTCGCATGCTTACACACACACAGACACACAACTGACCGCAACATGCAAGCTCCCAAGGAGATGTATTAACAGAAGCGGACAGGAGGGAAAAAATCTGCCTTGCTAAAGGGCCTAATGACCTCATCTGTGGCCAGCAGCCGACATGACTGATAACATCCAAGACCACACACACACACACACACACACACACACACACACACACACACACACACACACACACACACACACAGACACACACACACACACACAGCCAGAGGCTTGTCCTTTCCTGCCCTCTCCAACACTTTCCTCACTGTGTTGCAAGGGTTTACTTTTACACCACGCTACATTGCACTGTGATTAGCAGTGAGCTGCACCTTCCTCAGATTTAGCAAAACATTTGAAAAGTGTGTACACTGTCTGTTTCAGTACAGAGCGGGGACATCACACAATACCATAATGTACACTGCAACATCACACACTGTTTCTCTCACGATATACACAGCACTGCACATGACAAAGAAATGGAGGGAGATTTCCAGGGAGAAAGATGATAAACAGATTATCCCTGGATACCTGTTCTCTCTTATGGTCTCTTGGTTGGTCTGCTGGCATGTGTGGTGTGTTATAGTTTGCATGACATAAACCCTTGTGACAGATCTGAGCATGGCCAACTGATGATCATGCCAGCTGCACAAACACACACATACACACACACTCCAGGTCACAGCCGTCTGCCCATCATTTGCTTCATTACTCTCTTTTTTCACCAAAGGCCACTAATTATTCTATATATGTTGTTGTTAAAATAAGATTTACCCTTAGTAGTGTGTGTTTTCGTGCCATTGTTCCTCCTTCAACACCATTAAATAGGCAACAAAAGCCTACCTTCCTCCAAAGCCATTTCTCTGTGTGCATGGAAGTGTGTGTTTCTACAGCGCGACACCTCTTAAAGTGGATTTCCAACTAATACCCTTCAAGTTACTTCTCACCGCCCTCTGGCTATTTTATTCTCTCTCCAATTTCTAGTGTTGCTGCGTACCAGCATGCCGTCCGAGCCCATGCTGTTTCCTAGATATTTCCCCCTGTTTGTTTGTTTTTCTTCCTCACTTTCTGTGCTCCTCATCCATTAGCAGCCCTATAGCGTAAAGCCCCATCAGCTCAGCTCTCCAGGATTGGCTAGAAGAGATTTCCGTTTCTAGATGTAAATAAATCTGTTTCTTCCCTGACAGCACAATTCATTAGCTCTCACAGCAATCTGCCTGTTCACGCAGAGTGCTTTGACGCAGCGGCAAGTGTGTGTGCAGCAAAAAAAAGAAAATAAAAAGAGGGAGGGAGGTGGGGGGTGTTAGGAAAATGTGTCAGCTTGCTCTTAGGAGGTTTGGTTGTGATTACAGGAGGGAAATGCTTTCAGAGGACAGGCCAGCGTTTGTACAGGGGTTAACAGTGAGTAATGTTACGTTACCCATTCTGTCACCTCCTCACTGGCTGTTTGCTTATTATATTTTCATAAAAGAATTTTTTCCCTTAAATTGATTTTGCTTTTACGAAAGGTTATGTAACAACTCAGTTTGAAGCGTACATGTGTTGTTGCGTTTCCAGGCTACATGTCACTAAAGCTACATTAACAATTATTAAAACGGTGTTATTATCATTTATATTCCCACATTGTACGTTTGTAATAGGCTACAAGGATTTTAATCCAAAGTGTTTGTTTGTAGTTCCTAAACTTCAAGAAGCACATACGCATTTCGCAGAGTTTGTTGGTAAACTACTGTAGCTTTCAAGCTAAGTGCTAACATGTTAGCCAGCCAGGAACATGCTAAAACAAGTCTCTACTTTCTCTGTAGCCTACTGGTTGCTTACTCCCTCTGGTATTTTTTTCTCAGGATTATTAATTCAACAAATCTTTCCCCAGCTAACAAGCAAAGAGCTTGCTTGCGGACAATTAGCAATTCGAGCAGAACTCCAGTTAGCAGTTACGATCTAGCTAAAAGCTTGTTGGCTCGTTCAAGGAGCAATGAATTACCACTGTTTGTTCAATTCCTATTTGTGCTTTCGACTTTGATTTTGTTACTGTCTGAAAAGCATTCCTCTTCTTGGTAGCAGCTTATTCTCAGAGAGAGGAGGTTACATAAATATGAATGGTGCAACACAACAAAAGAGCATGTTGTACTCTCTCCAGCTCTCCGTTCCATCAAAGGTCAGTCCTGTCCAGTTGCTATTTGTTGAATAGCAGAAACTCGCAGGTCAAAAGGTAATTTTAGCTTAACGATGCAAAAAAAGGAAAGTTTTGATGTCTTTAAATGTTGGTGTGACCATGAGACCAGGCATCACAAAAATACACGGTCCTGCAATTCAGGTGGCATTATGTGTCCTTTAAAAAAAATGCTATTTAGTTGTTTGTGACTTATTTTCTTCTGAATGGGTCGGTGCAATTCCTGGTTTTCATGCAATTTATCAAGTTCCCTCAGATTACTTTGCTTTGTAAAAATATACCAAAATTATTATCCTTTATGAAATTAATACTACCATACAGAGCTTGACCTGCTTTTTGCACATCTCCAGTCTTTACTCTAAACTAATAAGACGAATTTCAGGCTGAATGGTTGCAATCTTCTCATATAGCTTCTGGCAAGACAGCAAATATGGCTGTCAACGTTCATTTACTATTCAGAGTACAGCCTGACCTGCTGAGCTGCCACGGTTTTACGGATTACTTTTGGTCACTGCAGTCCAGCAAAATGGCAAACCATATTCATACAATCTGAAACAGATGCCATACATTTATTAACAGTCCTGAATTTTTCAACAGCTACTGTAGCCACTAGCATCTCTGCTCGAATGCACGGCACACTGTACGTGACAGCAAGCTCCAACTCGCAAAGCTGAGGCTGAAGCTCAAGTTGTATCGTCTATATGCTAACAATGCTGCTAAAACAACTGAACTAGTGAGCCCCGATGCTTACTGTTATTGTGAATTGTTAGTGTGTGCAAATGGGAAAATGTCATGATGAGGATCCCAGCAAGTCGTATTCCCACATGTGGTTCTTGTAATGAGAAGGAAGGGAGCTTTGGTGCCATGGGGGTGGATGGATTGGATGAGAATGAGATGTGGTGTTTGTCCTCAAATTACATAATTTCCCCAGATATCAAAATACCAATACCATTAGGACTGGACCATATGGCCAAGAATGTTATCACAATATGTTATAGATAGATACATGTCGATTTTATATTTTATAATATTAATACCCATTTAACAGTTTTAGAGGGACCCACTTTGGATTTACATTTTTGAGCATGTGCACAATCTTGTAGGTTTTAATGTCATTGCAATAATTTTTGCGAGGTTTGTGATGCTAAATCAAATGTATACTGTTTTACATTGAAATCAGTATAGCTAAGCTGAGCCTACAATGTATTTGTAAGTGGATAAACAATTAAATAAGTCTTAATCACCATACAACTGAACCACAGTCTGGGTCGCCAAATAAGAACCAATAGGAGCTCTGCACTGGCTTTAGCTTTAAGTCCTCCTGCAACAAGTGCTGTGCGCTGTCATGTGCTATCTCGTTGTGTCGTTCTGCTGCGCTGGCCTCTGCCCCCACTGCTGCTTCATGTGCTGCTTAGGCAAATATAGAAAGAGACATTGCTTGTGTGACAAGCCACACACAGAAAACCCCAGAGAAGATGCATCCGCACTTTCCATAAACCGTTACATAATAGATAGGCTACAGCAAAGGCAGCACAAAAGAAAGAGGGAGACTACTCTGGTGTGTGTGTGAGAGAAGTATGTGTTGGGATGGAGGGAAGGAGAGAGAGAAAACTAATTAGCGCAGCACTTTAAGCATCACGGGCCACAGACTGCTGCGAATGGGGACTGCCACAGACAATCCCAGTCAATTTTCCCACTCAGCGGAGAGAGCTGAGGCATGCTCTGACATTGTGTTTTATCTCAGCGGGCCTCTTCACTCATGTCTAGAGACGGAAAGGAAGGAAGAGAAAAAGAGAGAAGGACAGAGATTGGCAAGGTTGTTGGTCAGAGAGCGAAAAAAAGATGGTGAATTAAGTAGTCGCAGAATGGGGACAGCTTAGAAGTGAAATCCAGAACGACACAAGCAGAGGAGATAAAGACAAGAAAGCTGAGAATCTTGGGCAGCAATGTATGTATAGTCCCTTTTATTAATGATTTTAAAATGAAAATGGGTGGTGGTCCATGAATATTGGTGGCATCCAATCAATGACATTTGCGGAAATGTCACTGCATTGTAGCGTATTCATAGAAGACAGGGATGTGCGACCTGGAAGTAATTGTTGTGGACAGCCAAATAATTGAAAATGAAAATGCCCTTTGTGAGGCTTTTCAGCAATGCAAAGTCTGACTTACAACAGGGCACCTGTGTGTATTTTATTAATAGTGTCCTGAAGCTCCTGCTCACTGTAGGATGAAAGCAAATAAGTACAGTATATCTTATAGCTCTACAAAGGCAGCAAAAAGAGAGACTAGTCGCATGTCAGCTCTGTCCTGGAAGCACCCACATGGCCACTGTGTGTGCTCGAAACAAATCTGAATAAATCATCATATGAGACAGCATTTGCACTTTAACGGCTCTATTTATATGGTCCCGCTACCATTAGCATAGATAGACAATACCATCTAACCCCCTCGCACGCTGCAATATGCATCAACCCAAACTGTTTATGCACTGGAAATTATAATGAAAATGTGAGGTGGCATGTCCCCATATTGGATTTAATTTTCCCAAAAGCATTTAGCATATCAGGGGGTTAGAAGATTAAAAAACTGTAATGGTTGCTACATAAACCAATGACATTTCTTTTATTCTCAGTTCATGAGTGCTAATGGGCGATTGTTATCATGCTAATGATCGGTTATGATGGTGATTATCGTACAAATTAAACCTGTTCAGGAATCAGGGTGTTAGCATGTTAGCATTAGCATGTCGCCTTAAGCATTTTTATTTTTATTTAACCTTTATTTAACCAGATAAAAAGCATTGAGATAAAATCTCATTTACAATGCTGACCTGGCCAAGAAGGCAGCAACGTTACACATAACACATAACACAAACATGTAAAATACAGAGAACACAACTAAGAAAACAAAAGACGAAAAAGCAGTCACTACATTGTGCACATTTGGGACAGTAAGAAAGGTACACTACTTATTACTGCAAGAGCAGCTGGTGGTAAGGACTTCAGACAACTTCAATTTAAAACAGCTATTGGACAAGTGCCCTCAGTTTTAGGCTTGATTGAAGGTCATTCCAAGACCAAGGACCATAATAAAAAGACTCCTTTTTCCAGCCTCAGTCCGCACGCAGGTACCTGGAACCGTATCCAGGCACTGGATCTGAGGTTGTAAGAGTCACAAACTGGCAAATCTGGCACATATGTACAGTGGAAGCTTACCTAAAATGGCTTTATACATTAATAAAAACCAATGCTGCATCCTACGCATACTAAGTGAGGACCATCCAGTTAGGCTATACAGTTTGCAATGATGAGTCCTATAGGGTGCATTTGATATATAACGCAGTGCAGCATGGTAGAGTGGGTCAAGTTTGGCCAAAACAGTGGGACAGGCAAATCTATAAATGGTATCACCGTAGTCCAGCTGGGACAGGAATAAGCCAGAGACCAACCTTTTACGGGAAGTTGAAAAACAACATTTAAGTCTGTAAAGGAAGCCAAGAGTGAATTTCAATTTCTTTGTTAGAACTTCAATGTGGTGTTTAAAGTTCAGATTACTGTCCAACCAAAAGCCCAGATATTTGTAGGTATCGACAAACTCAACAGAGACGCCATCAAGGGTGTCAATGGAGAGGCAAGAGGACGCTGACTTGGGAGCAAAAAGCATTGCTTTGGTTTTCTTACTGTTCAATAGCAGTTTGGAATCAAGAAGTGCATGCTGCAGCGTGATAAAATCAGATTTTAAATTGGAAACGGCCATATCCAGAGAAGGAGCACATGAGTATACAATAGTGTCATCAGCATACATATGATAGGTAGAAAATTGCATCTGATTACAAATATTGTTTACATATAATAAAAAGAGCAAGGGCCCCAAAATAGAGCCCTGTGGAACTCCCTTCTCCAAGGTGACAGGGTCAGAGACAGTACTACCCAACCTGACGCATTGAGTACGGTCGGTTAGATAACTCTGAAACCAGCAAATGGCATTATGACCGAAACGAGACACCAACATAACATTAGACATAATGTGGTGATCTACAGTGTCAAATGCTTTGGCTAGGTCAATAAACAATGCAACACAAACAGATTTTTTATCCAAAGCAGCCTTAATATCGTCTAAGACTTTCAGACTGGCAGTCACAGTACTGTGCTTTGATCTGAATCCAGATTGCATAGGGTTAAGGATGTTGTGTGAATTTAAAAAAAGTTTTAGCTGAGTAGAAACTAGGGACTCAAGAATCTTTGATAACACAGAAAGATTTGAGATAGGACGATAGTTATTCAACTCCGTGGGATCACCAGCTTTCAAGAGGGGCGATACCAGAGCTTGCTTCCACACAGCTGGCAGTGTGTGAGTGGACAGGGAGAGATTCAAAATATCAGTTACTGGTTGTGCTATAATCTGAGCTGCAATTTTTAAAAAGAAAGGGTCGAGGCCGTCAGGCCCGGCAGACTTTTTAGGATCAATTGAGTGCAAACCCTGTAAGACTTCAGAGACCGAGAAATAAGCGAAATCAAAAACAGGGGAGTTCATCTCTTGACTAGGGCTGTGAGTACGACCATGAGAGTCATGACTTTGCTCATCAAAAATGTGACCAGCCTTTTTGAAGTGAGCATTGAAAGCATTAGACATACCATCTGAATCTGAAATAAAAGAATCACTGACCTTCAGTTTTTGTGGGAAACTAGAAACCTTCTTGTTCTGAAGTGATTTAATTGTTTTCCAGAACTTAGAATGGTCATTAAAACAATCAGTGGTTAAGCTCAGATAGTAATCAGCTTTAGCTTTTTTAATAAGGGCTGAACATTTATTTCTGAGGACACGAAAAAGAAGCCAGTCATCACTAGTGTTAGACTTTCTAGCTAAGGACCATTGCTTATTTCGATCATGAAGATCAGATAGTTCTCTAGTAAACCATGGAGTGTTCCTATTCTTAACTCTGAATTTTCTAAGGGGGGCATGTCTATTAATAATCGATAAAAAGTGATCAATAAAGAATTGGACGGCAACATCGACAGATGGAATTAACGCTATGAAGTGCCATTTAACCTCCGCCAGATCGTGTAGGAAAGCCTGCTCAGAGAAGTGTTTGAAGCAGCGCCTGAGCACAATAAGGCCCTTGGCTTTGGGCAACTTAGTGCTCCTAACGCAAGCAATAGTGCAATGGTCACTGATATCATTAGGAAAAACACCAACAGACACATACTTATGAGCTGCATTTGTTAGAATGACATCTATAAGGGTATCGTTATTGGGTTTGGCAGGGTTTATTCTAGTGGGACTATCAATAAGCTGAGTTAAGTTCAAAGAATCACAAACCTGCTTAAACTGTGAAGATTTATCACTCAACCAGTCCCAATTTAAATCACCCAATAATATGATTTCAGAAGAAAACGTAGACAACAATTCAGTAAGGCTAGTAGTTGCATCCATGATGGCCGATGGAGGCCTATAACAGCCAATAACAGTGAGAGGAGCATTTGCTATAGTTATTTGGACTGCTAGCAACTCAAATTGCCTTGGAATTGAAATTGAAGGACTGAGCACTGTAGTTTCTCAGCAGTGTATATTGCAACACCACCAGCTCTGCCCTTACGATCCGTCTGAATACATTATATCCATCAATGTGAATAACAGTGTCAGTGACAGACGGTTTTAACCAGGTTTCAGAAACTACAACAATATCAGGTTTAGCAACTAAAAACCAGGTCTTGAAAACATCTAATTTGGGCACTAGGCTTCTAGCATTAACATGCAGAAAACCCAATCCTTGCCTACAGCTAAACTCATTCGGAGTTGGCAAATGCTGCAAGGAAGCAGAGAAACACTCAGGACCAGGGTTAATGTTAACGTTACCAGAGAGTAAAAGCAGTAACAATATTAACAGCCTGGAAGATGATTTTTTCACATGGGCTCTGGACGCTCACTCCTCAGGGGGGCGGGGCCGCTCCGATCCTTCGATATTAGCGAGTCCAGAGTCAAAAGGGCATACGGGAGAGCGCATTTCGTGCCATAAAACGTCAGCTTTTGGATAAAAACTATCCGATGGAGTCAGCGCTCCAGAGGTTCCACCATCCGAATGTCCGAAGTGAGCAGAGACATCGCTGGGAGGCAATCCGTCAGCTTTGCCGACATGCGGGCTGACAATTAATCCCAGGAAAAAAGCGAGGGTAACTTTCTGCAACATTGTGCTGCAACACACCTAATTCCAGATCAGCAGCTCAGGTCGCTCAGCAGCTCAGGTCGATCAGCAGCTCATGTCGATCAGCAGCTCAGGTCGATCAGCCCCCGACAGCACGGCAGGACAGACAGCAATCCAGAGTCCGAAAGAGCGACAGCTCAGGCAGAGAGCAAGCAATCCAGTCACAGCGAGGCACCGGCACAAAACGACGCAAAACAGCCCAAAAACGTTTTAAAAGCGCAGCAGACCAATTAAAAAAACGGGTCTAAAAAGCTAAGTAAAAATGATAAAAAGTCAGTATGCACAAGAGGTAGTCAATGCCAAAAAACAAGAATGAGACAAATACTAAGAGACAAATCAACGTGCTGCCATCATGGAACACACACCTATACTTTAGCTCAAAGTATAGAAAAAGGCTAGCAACGCTGTGAGGTCTTGGTCTTGTTATACAATCCATCCTTCTTTATGGTCGGTATTGCTTCCAAAAATCAATTGTGATACTAATATTGTACTGCAGCATGTGTTAATTTTGAAGAACTTTTGTTGAGGTTTAAGTCAATATTCATTGAGATGTTCATTCTTACGGATGCTGTTAAACATTCAATATTGAACACATTATCTGAATTGTAGCAACCCAGATACAATTCATTCATTGTTTAATGTTCTCTATTTATGGACTGTATCTCCAAGCGTGCTGCTTGTTAATTTTCTTGTTTCCAGATACTAATCATTACACACTGTCCGTGCAATGATCGCTCATTTATTCCCTGCCATGGGAGCAGCACCAAAAATGAAAAAAAGAGAAGGGAACTTAAGCAAAACCAAGAGCACTTCTTCCATTTCTACCACCCCACTCTCTCTTTCACACACATTCAGAATCTGTGGGAATTCATTAGCCGGTCACTGATTTATGGAACACTGTTGTCAGTGCATAATTAGCATTTGAGGATTGTTTATCATGGCTTTGCAAGCGGAGTGGAAAGAGTCTGTGGTGAGGATTGTTGTCCAAGCCCGAAGGAAGGGGGAAAAAGGAAGGAAGGAAGACACAGTAAGCAGACATTTAGCAAATGGCGGAGACAACATCATTAGCCGTGTGTTTAGATCCTAGAAGATATTCTACCAGTATCAACATGCTAAATCACAAAATAAGTACTTTAAAACACTTTTCGATAAATATATATTTTCTTTTAGTCACAGAAATGTTACTGTGTCAAGCCTTGTTATATTGAGATCAGGAGATATGTTTGCTCACACAACTATTATTCCCACTGAGCTCCATAAAATCAAGGTATGTTTACCAGGTTGCATAATTGCAGCCCAAACCCAGCCATATACTGCATAGATGTGTCTGTTTTTCTACCATATCCACAATATTCAACCAGGTATTCTTTTAGCCTAAATCTGGCTATAGTATACATTATTACCTTATTCACAGCTGACATTTGACAGGTGTTACTAATAACATCAACGATGGCTCTGTTCTATTCAACCTTCCCAGTGAGAGCACATGCATGACACCAGGAAACTAAAATCAAAGCAGCTCAATGGAATTCAGCCGTCTATTAATTCGTTATTTACATCCTTTTCTTATTCTTACATATCAAAATGTCAGAAAATGCTTTGGTCTGCCCTGTACTGTATTGGTTAACTCTGCGCTCCTGAGGAACATTGCATTCATAGTACTAAGTATGGCGTAAAATCAAATTTAGTGCGCTCAAAATGGAAAATATGTCATTATGAGCTCACATAATGCACTGTAAAAAAACACATTTTACGTTATTTAATTGTTTTATTTGTGCGTTAAAATTGTGAGTGGAAGAGGTAATATTAATTTTACATTAATGATAATCATCATTAAGGTAGATCGGCATAGTGAGAAACCATTTCCCTATTGTACCTTTGCATAATAATTACAAAATGTGGCGTTGAATGGATAAATTGTTTTCGCCCCTTCCTCGAATATCTCAATTTCCTTTTTTTTAAAACATCATATTAGGGCAGTTTATCGACCATGTAGTTGGCAGCTAGTTGGCTAGTGCTCTGTCCAATATTGTTAAAGGCTACCACTTCTGAAGCAGAAAGGTCAGTGAATTGTTATCCATGTCCATATACTGTGTATTCAGTTTGTTTGAGCACACACACCTTCACACATTTCTGGGATAAAAAGCCAACAGCCATCATTATCCCTCTGTGTCCCTGTAACACACATCAGAGTGGACACACACATTTACACAGTGTGGAAAAATCAAAGGCGTGTTCATCTCAGAAGGAGTGTCTGATATGTTCTCAGGTCAGCCGACCTCCCTTCTGCAAAGCATGGCTCACCGTGTGTGCGTTTCATGTCCGTGTGAGAGAGAGAGAGAGAGAGAGAGAGAGAGAGAGAGAGAGAGAGAGAGAGAGAGTGTGTGTGTGTCGGATCAATACCCAGTTAGACAGCTCAGCCCCACCCTGCCTCAGGGCCTGGGCTCCAGGGAACATACATACACCTACACACAGAGTCTGAGTTTTTAACCACCACATATGAGTCTATCTCCGTTACTGGCGCAAATAGGGAAAACAGAGAACAAAAGTAAGGACAGGGAAATGTGTGGGGGGGGGACAGTGGACAGTACCCTCATGAGAAACTAGTTAAATCATTTGAGCATGCACACAACAGAGGAAAAGGACAAAGGAAGGGAACGAGAGATTAAAAATGACAGATAAAGAATCAGGGACAAAAAGACAGAGAGCAGAAAAAAGTGCAGAGTACAGAAAAATAAAGACCCATCGAAAAATATGAAATGATGGCCTTTTTTTTGTCGTCCTTTTTCTTGCCTTAGCAAAAATGACAAAGTGTCATCCAAGCTGTGATTTGCCAAATCCCCCTTCATGTTGTGACAGAGCTTTGAGGTGAGCCTCTCTGCTTACGGAGTTCCCTCTTCCTTCATTTGTGCTTTTTTACGAGGCGCTTTTTTTTTACAAACCATCTGAAAGTGTGCAGTTGGTACGAGATCAAGAGATAGAGAGTGAGTGTGGCGGAAACAGAATGAGAAGGAGAATCCTTCAGGCGTCCGCTGTGCTCCACACGTCTTGGCAAAGGTGGAAATTGAAATGAAAATTTGACTTTGATTAAAAACGTCTGCATTTCAATATTTCAAATCATCTGCAGCCTTGCCTTAAACAGCCTCAGTTTTTTTTACACAGAGCTTGGGGGGTTGTAGCAGAATGTCGTATTTCTCTGTTGAAACTTGGGGGTTAGATCATTTATTGTGAGTTACAAGAGAAGATTGATAGTTTCCATTTTAAATGACATGACAGACAGCAGCTAGTTAGCTTAGCTTAAGGAGGTTTTGTCCAAAGGTAAAATATATCTGCCTGGCAACGTTTATAAACTCAACAATTAACATGTTAAAACTTGTTTGCCTAAAGTGGACCTATCATGCTATATTTGAATAATATATTGTAGGGCCATACCTATATAAAACATGTCTGTGAAGTTTTTTTTTCAAAATACCGAACAGATCATGCATTTTAGCCATGCCTCATTTCGCTCTATTTGCTCTTTTCCAGCCCTGTTTTTGCAAGGGCTGATTCTGAGAAGTCTTCTTCGCTGCTTTTGTGGCAGACTACAGCGCCACTTACAGGCCTGGCATATGTACTACAGCGTCTCCAGCGCTTTCGAGCGGCAATGGCCGTGGCCGTCTCCTCCTGATAGGTGGAGAGTTGGCCATAGAGCACCACTTTTCTGACGTCAGAAAAATTTCAAATCTGTATCAGATCCGTTGCAGCCCCGTTTTTAGAGATTTGGGTATGGAGGAAAAGAGAGAGGGTTGTGTTTTCTGACACTTGGTGAGTTCCCTGACACACCGGGGACACATATTCATGTATAAAAGACGTACAATGTTATTTTGCTAATATGTTCTGACAAATATTGATTTCAACAATGTTACAGTCAAAGCTATTTCAAATATACACTTTGCAAAGAAGGAGACAAGGTGTATTTCTTAAAATGAAGGGCAATCTGAGCTGTATTTAGGCTTGTATAAGACTGTTAGCCTAATATCTAAGCAGGCATTCAGGATGCACACAACACCGCCTGAACAATCCTTCTCTTCAGGGATTCATTCATTTGGGAGGAGTGAAATGGGCTCTTAAATGGTTATTGATCGGATTCCCCTTCATCTTTCCTTTCAGGAATATTCTCAGGCGGAAAACATAAAAAGCCCCATCAGAAATCTCATCCATCAACAAATACCTTTGATTCTGCCCATGCACAGCCCTGCCTGATCAAAACACAAACCCCCGCGGACGAGGAGAAAGGGTTAGAAAAAGTGTGTTCCTTCGACACCGCTCACATTTTATTGATTGCCTTGCCTTTCTGTCTCCTCCTCTTTCTTCCTTTACCTCTCTCCTCCACTGAATTTTGTGAGACTGCTGTAATCACCGGCAATTTCCAGGGCGCCTCTCAGCTGGACTCTAGCCCACTGCTGACAGAGAGCGAGCATTTTGGTAAAGACATGTCTGTGTGCATGTGTGTGAGAATATATGGGTTGCTTTTTAGAAGTATTTCTTTGGATTTCTGCCTGCATTATTGTGTCTCTAAAGTCTATTTTTGGGAAGACGGAGACCATGTCTGTATTGGATTTGGTGTTTAAGGAGGCAGAAGAGACATTTCATTGACTGTTGATTACCTGGGGGAATTCCTTGACTTAAATCCCTTAAGTCGGGGTCATTCTAAACACATACAGCTTTCAGTCTTGCTGTGGCTGTGAGTCTCATCCCATGTATAATACAGTATACATTTGGCATTTGGCGATCACACATTGAATGTGAATTTCTCACATATTTACAGTTTCAGTTTACAAGTCTTAATTAGTGTATAGTCACATGTTTTTTTAAACTAACTTCCCACTTGCACTGTTATGAATTTTGCAGGTGTTTTAGGCTTTTTATCATGCTTTAGTCTATAAAAAATGTGTTATTTGTTCACACTTTTAAGATTAGTTCAGAATATATGTTATTTTGTTGACGATTTAAGATTACTGTGGAAATTAGGGAAGAAAACTTATAGATTTATTGCCAGAAAATGCATGTAATGTATAAATATAATATGCTTTTTATTTCGAATAACTTGTGACATTACTTGTGATCTCTGAAAAAGATGGTATACTGCTAATGAGACAACTTTAACCAAAGCTTTCAACATTAAAACATTCAAGGATTCTGTTGTAAATGGTGATTTTTTTTAAAGCTGACCTGAAACATCTGTTGATTAATGTCCCTGACAAACAGATGAAATAAAGTAAAGGTCCAGTTTTCTCCATCCTCTGAAATTGAAGGAGAGAAACTGTCACAAATCCTGAAAAGAAGGATTGTGTCCACCTTTGGCTGCTTCTGGTTGATTTCCCTGTAAGACCCAGCTGTCAGCGTCAAAACTTTCAAAAGCGTCTCCGTCCCACAGAAGGGGGGGAAACCTGCTGACATTACCATCAAGAACAAAAGTCCTAGCGCAGCTCTGGTTAATGTTTCATATGTCGCTGGCATATGTGAAAAGTGCGTCTTTCAATTTCCTGCTTTGCCGTTTCCATTTGGCTGGACAAATTGAGAATGAAATCGACAGGAGAATCCATATCGTAGCATGTAATATCATGTCATTATGTACGATTATTGAGAGCCCGTGGATTATCAGGCTCTTTATTGTCACGGATGTTGTTAGGCCCATTGCCAAACATGATTGCCTCACATTAATTGCCAGCTTGGTTTGTATCATGTAATAGCCATTAACTGAGAGGTTTAAGCAATGCTGTCCTTCAATTACGATTTGTATTATGTATTTAGGAATCATATTGCAATCATATTAATGGCTGTCAGTTGTTGCTGTATTGAGAGTTAATTATGACATGAAATAAAGTCGTTTGATAGAAGAAATATCTTAAATGTTGCTTACTAGACCTTCTGTGTAGCTGTAGCGCTGCTTCAGTCTAACTCATCGTGACACCTTGTTGAACCTAAGATACTGAACTGCCTTTAAGCCAAGAATGCAGTGATAAACGTCTAGTCTACACACAATAAGAAAAGAAGACACCTACACACCACCCAATCTCCATCACCTACACACATGCACAATGGATGAGTGCAACCCATTCAACGGACACATCAATAGCTCAGACAGCCGATAGGTGTGATGGTAATATCAGGACAACTCGGCGCTTTTTGCAATAGACTAAGCTGTCATTAGGAAACAAGGAGTTGTGGCACAATTGGTAATAACCCTCAAGGTCAATAAAAAAGCATTTACAACAATGGATATTTCACTCCTGAAGAAATATATGCTGTTAGAAAGACCATGCCTCACCTTGAACGATAGCAAAGTACCTCATAGACCTGGACAAATCAGACTATGTAAGAAGTGGATGTCGTACCTGTGACTTCAGCCAGTGGTTTATGGACTAGAGTTTCAATGCCTCTGAGGGACAAAAGAAGATGGAGCTAAATACAACCAGTCGCTGAAAATACATCTTAAGGTTACAAAAATGCTACAGTTAACTTACATGAAAGGTACAATTAACTTTGGATACCTAAAAATACATTGTAAAAGGGTTGGTAAAAGCTGTAAGACGAAAACAAGGACAGTACCAAAACCAGACAATGCTTCAATAGCAGCCTGTCAATCATATAGTAGCCATGCCCGAAAAAAGACTGCTTTGTTGTGTTTTTATTCTTAAAAATAACACAAATTCATAATATAAAAATCATGCTGTATTGACAAATACTTGAAAAAGGTAATAGAGTACCAAAACTGATAAGCAAAATGTTTGGAATTAATAAAGGGAGTAGTAAGGTCATTTTGTCATAGACTTCCATACAATTGAGCTTTTTGCAACCAGTCAGGTCGCCCACTTCTGGCCATTTGAAAGAATGCTTTATTGGCTTCATTTTTCATGCACAGAAGTTGCCAATTGCTACAAAACACACCCACACTCTCAGTGCACACACTCACGGCTTTTTATCATCTTTTCACACACATTCCCACATTCGCAATCACCTTGGAGTCGCCATTTTCGCACACCCTCAGATTGTTTTTCCCTAGGCAAGGGCATTCTGTGTGGGAACACCTCTCCAAAGGTGAGGGAGAAAATATTCTAATTGCCTGGTCATCCAGACAAACTGCCGTAAAACACCTCTGGGAAGACGAGGATTTTCGTTTTTTAAATGTGACCAAAGAGACAGAGAAATCATATGTGTGCAGGCAACAAATGTTCACTGATTATCCTCAAATCCTGGAGGTATGCACTCAAAGCACTCCACTTGTTCCCAGCAGGACGTGAATACTTTTTGGACAGCTGATTGCAGGGTTGGACACAATGATTAACAGCCATTCCTCTTGGTTTGAACTGAAACCGCTTTTTACGCCATACGGTTTGATTGCCATTGAACTGACTAACTTGAGAGTGGCGTTGTTTTAGCAGTGCAAAAGTGGGACAATCTACTCACATTGTCACAAGCTGATTGCTTCTGTTGACATGTTGTTTTGTGTCTTGATTTATTTGTTGTTTTCTTGTTAGAAATGTGGGTTTGGTCTACAGGGTGCCACATTAGAGGCTGGCATTCCTAAACTTGGATGGTGGTGATGCAAGCATTGTTTTCAAATTCCTGATTTGAGACGATGGTGTATTTTCACATTACGGTGTGATTTGCTTTAAGATTGTCAATACATTTTCAAAAGATATTCATGGACTCCAGAGTAAAAACCTCACAGCCTTCCGTGATCCCAAAACCCTTTTCTCTAGCACTAGCATAACGTTGACATTTACGTGTTTTTAAGTCAAGTTTTTTGACAATTATTGGATGGATTCCCATGAAAGAAGACATTTGTGGTCTCCAGAGGGTGTACCTAAATCTTTCCATTTAGCCCACTCAATATTTGGTTTATTTCCAAACGCTGTCAAAAATAAGGGCATTCCCATCACTCTTAGCTGTCGTTCACGTATGGGTGCTAATAATCAAATATCGGAATGCTAACAAGTTAAAATAACGTTGAAAATGGTAAACATTATATACTAAACCAGCATTTCAGCACATCATGTCATGAGGAAAATGTGAGCATGCTCACATTAGCATTTAGTACAGAGCATCGATGTGCCTACAGCCACAAAACCACTAGCAGATCCAGAAGATATTACAGAAGTTACATTTATTTATCAGAAATGTTTCCTTATTATTGAGTGCATGGTTCTTGGGTTCTTGGTTTCTTGGACTGCGTTATAACATTTTAAAAGGTTGAATTAGAGGGAATGTTACCAATGGTAAGTAGGGTAATAATGCCTTATATATGTAAACCACTTCCTTTAATTGTTCAATAACTAAATGGTATAAATACAATTAAAATATAGCATTAATAAAGACACTACATTACTCCAACACATTTGTACACACTGCCATATGCACAATATTTGACTCACTGCTGATTCACAGGTCTTAAGCTTTGGAAGATGGCTTTTATCAGATACCGGAAACCTCACTGCACACACACACACACACACACACACACACACACACACACACACACAACACACACACACACACACACACACACACACACACACACACACACACACTCATCTGATATATCGCAAAGCTATTTTTAGATGCCCACAGATCTTCATTTAGTATCAGCCGTTAGTCTCAAGGAGGAGCCACTTTTACAGAGTTGAGACCCACATTAATAATTACAATACATCAGCCTGGAAACATGAGAAGGATCCGTTTCTAATTCCAGCTTATTTACTATGCCATGTTTATGGTATGAGCCTTAATGTGTCTTTAAATAGAAGTCAAGTCAAGCTCAGTTTAAAATAAATATTATTGCTCATACATCACGATGCTTACAGCCTGTGTACATACGTGCAGCCACACTCACTATTTTGATAGTCACATCAATCAGAACAGACAGAACGCTGTTAGCTGAGGCTGTACTTTCACATGACTGGGTTTGAGTTTTTTCAGTGTGTGTGTGTGTGTGTGTGTGTGTGTGTGTGTGTGTGTGTGTGTGTGTGTGTGTGTGTGTGTGTGTGTGTGTGTGTGTGTGTGTGTGTGTGTGTGTGTCTCTTAGAGTGACAGGGTTCTCAACACAGCGCAACGTTCATGACAGGTTGCAGTGGTCATGGTTTATTTGACAAGCACTCCCCTCACAAACCCGTCAAATGACCATGGGCAGAGAATGATGGCTGACATCACCAGCGGCACATACGCCACCCCTGACATTTCATATGATTACAACAGCATTGGGGTCAGCTGAGCCACTGATTGGTGAGTTACAGGTAGATCAAAAAGGTATGAAACATACTCATTTGTGCAGCAATGCTTTTCCCATTTAGGATGTGTTCCATAGTGTACGTGCTTATTTGTCCTTTGCAGGTGTAAATGTCACATTAGGCATGGTGAAAAATAACACTGTGTTGCTGAGAAGGGACCAGAAATATATGGAATTGCTGTTCAGATATATTACTGCTTAATGCGTACAGTAAGAAACATGCAGAGGATTTCATGGTGAGGCTTTCCAGATTTCAAAACATGCTGTTGAGACTTCTGGAGGCTTAACAAGCTTAAATATACCCTTTGGAGTTGTCTTAAAAAGAGCATTTAGAGCAGCAGCCACTGCCATGTGAGAGCTGTGTGGAAGCAGTCGCTAAATTATAAATATGAACTTAATAAAGACCTTGAAGAGCTTTTCACCACTGTATTGTTCATTGTATTTATCATCAAGGTCCAATAAAGATGTGAGCTCGCTTCAGATGAAACACTCAATAAAGGTATTTTTAATACAGTGACATGTTTTTGATACAAAGTAACGCATTAACTTCCTTATTTACTGTCAGTAAGGAAAGTAAAATGTGTGTGTTTTAAATACCAACAAGGTTATGAGTCCATAATATATGAGTGAGTTTATCTGCTGTTTTTGCACAGGCTCACCAATCTAAAAAAAGGTTCGGAATTAAAGTAGGAATAGTTAGTGATTAAACATTTAAAAACATCACGCATGGAGTTCCATATTTGATTTTTTTGCATATGTCATTTTAAATTGTGTTATATAAAGTGTCAGTGCTTGACAAATGAATGGAGTTGTCCATGATGCGCTGTTGGCAATGTGACATTGAATATGTATTTAAAATATTTTTGGATTGGATCTAAAGTGCTAAACACCATTTAAAAAACTTCTACAGTATGGAAATGAACAATTATATGATCAAATGCTCTTGTGTGGACATTGTTAAGGTTTTCAGCAACACTGTGAATATAATGAGCCAAAACAGCAAAAATAATTAATTGGTACATATTGCCATGCACAATATGAAACTATGACCTACCACAGTTTGTTTATAGCTCAGGGCTCTTTTAGCTTCATATTTACAAAAGTATTTTATAATTAGATGGTTTAAGCTGAAGACAAATGCTGACATATTTCATTGTTTAGTAGCTCCTTTGGCTAAAACCTAATAAGTAAGTAAATTAATGTTAAAATGTAAAGTAGGATGTGTGTTCCAGTGCTTTCAGCCCGGAGGAGCTGATGATGTGTTAAGCAACTCACTGTTGAATTTGAATATCTTACCAGTTGTCATTAAAACACTTATTAATTAATTTCAGGGCACTGGAGGAGTTACCAGAGCATGACAGATAGACAAAGGAGGTGTGTTGGATGGCTGTGTGCACACATGTTGGTGAGAAAATAAGAAGTAGGTATTTCAATTGTGGAAAGTAACAATCATTAATAGAATGGTGCAGGAATGAGTCCTCAACCTGGAAATAAGTTAGCATTTTAGAGAGGGTGCAAAGTCAATGGTTTTTAGTTAGATGCCTAAAATAAGGTCTGTGGGTCATACAAAATCAGCCGCTGATCCATCATGATGTACAACGCATTAACGTGAGGGAAAAAAAACGTCTTAATTGGGATATGCCTACTTAAGCTTTGACCAAATAGTCTCTGTTTTGAAGTGGGTTCGGTCAATTACTGAAAACTAATATGGACATTTTCACCAATCATCTGACTTTCTGTGGGGTGACTACTAAGAGAAAAAAAGAGTCCAGACAGAAGCTGTTTTGAAAAGCTTACCAACCTAGAAGAAATGCTTGATGCTTGTGGAAAAACTGGGACTTTAAAGTAGCTCAGGGTTGCTTTTGTGTTGGCAAAGCAAGCACATTTATACACGCAGATACAGTTTGCCCTTTCAAAATGAGAAATGCTCTTTGCAATCCATTTATCTCCAAGGTTAGGCTGAATACAGCTCACCTCACAATTTCAATAGTTACCAACACTCTACTCTCCACAGCAGCCTGCGGCTCCAATGTAAAGGCAGCTGCCTTTGCATTGCTCAAGGGCATATCGAGGATATGTTGGATATTTGCTTCCTCCGCCCACGCAGGTTTCATACATATTCTCAGTTTGCAGAATGAGCAACATTCTAGTCACAAGCTTCCCTGACCTTTAAGCTTCCACTGCAGCCATTCAAAAGCAAAGCGGGCTTTGAAATGCAAGCCGTGACCTCCCCTCGCACCACCTGCCAATCACATGGCGCATTACAACAGACAGATGTTCATTCAGCCAATCCGATGGCTAGTGGCATGTACAGATGTTACCTATGCCCAAGAGACGCTTTGAGTGGCAGCTCCAGATGTTGGGAAACGCTTTAGAAGCTAATCAGTAGAAGACGCACAAATGCTGTTGCAGATTGTTGTAAATGTGCACATGGGACTGGGATGTTGTATTAATTAAATGTGATGGAAGTGACATCAGTGATAAAGGCTCTAACGTGTAATTTAAACATTTAAAAAGAAAGAAGTACTCCCATAACGACAGCACGGACACCACAATGGTTTGGATACCTATAGCTGCAATGGCTTCTCCGTGGCATGTTGTCATGGCAACTGGCTGAAGGTGCCGCTAATGGCCTTCTTATCAATTTAATCCAAATGACACTCAGAGGCAAAACAACGACACACTCCTTAACCTTTCATACTACACATGCACAGGAAAATGTGTCTCAATCATCAATCTAAATCCTTGAGAGATTCAGAAATATTAACACACACACACACACACACACACACAGACCAAATAAATGTTAAAAATCCACTGTTGCACTCTATGATACAGCAAAGTTGTTCAAATATATGCTCTAGTCTAAGTGTGTATACACACATACAAACACACTCCATCATTTTGACAGGTTCATAAGTAAATTTCACTTTCACCGCCGTCTTTACTGGACACGAACACACACACACACACACACACACACACACACACACACCCATGTCCCTGTGGAATCTATCTTCATTTGCTGTGTTTGAGAGCAGCCCTGAGATTTAACTCCGTTCTCATCCATAACTCATCTTTATGTCTATAGATGCCCCACGCAAGTCATCCCTGCTGTTTGAACAGAGGATCAACATTTCCCACAACTAGCGAACACACCATTTTCATTCTCCATCATTTTTCTACAGATTAAATGACCTTTTTCACACCATATGTTGAAGGAAAAATATTGCATTAATATAAGACTGCAAAAGCAAATTACATTTTGAGCAGTATACACTCAAAAGAGCTAATATATTAACTGAAGAAACGTTAGCTCTAAGCTAGCTAGCATCAACGGATGTGGATGTTTGTTTGTATTTGGTTCATCCTCTCACTCAGAATCAGAAACAGGTTTATTGCCAGGTAGGTTCGCACATACTAGGAATTTGACTTGATGTCATGGTGCATACATAAAATATAAAAAACAAGAAATCTAATATAAAACACAAAATCTTTTACACCATAATAAAATACAGTTAAATAGCAATACAAATTAAATAAAGCAGTATGGACAAAATAGAATGCTATGAATGAATTTTTGCATATAAACTATGAAATGTGAAATCAGAATATGTGCAGAAAGGAGTATGAACATTGTGTGCATTAATGTAATGCATAGAGTCTATGATGTGGCAGAGGTAAAGTGTCAGTGGGGGGGCCGGGCCTTGTTTAAGAGGCCGGTAGCGGAGGGGAAGAAACTGTTCAGGTGGCGAGAGGTTCTGGTCCCGATGGAGCGCAGCCTCCTGCCAGAGGGGAGGGGGGTGAACAGTTTGTGTCCAGGGTGGGAGGGGTCGGCCACTATCTTCCCTGCCCGCCTCAGGGTCCTGGAGGCATGCAGGTCGTGGAGGGATGGCAGATTGCAGCCGATCACCTTCTCTGCAGAGCGGATGACACGCTGCAGCCTGCCCTTATCCTTGGCTGTGGCTGCGGCGTACCAGATGGTGATGGAGGAGGTGAGGATGGACTCGATGATGGAGGTGTAGAAGTTCACCATCATCGTCTTTGGCAGGTTGAATTTCTTCAGCTGCCTCAGGAAGAACATCCTCTGCTGTGCTTTTTTGATGAGGGAGCAGATGTTCTGCTCCCATTTGAGGTCCTGGGCGATGATGGTGCCCAGGAAGCGGAAAGACTCACAGCAGTTACTGGGGAGTCACACAGAGTGATGGGGGTGGGTGGGGCTGCGTTCTTCCTGAAGTCCACGACCATCTCCACTGTTTTTAGGGCGTTGAGCTCCAGGTGGTTTTCCCCACACCAGGTCACCAGATGGTCCATCTCCCACCTGTAGGCAGACTCGTCCCCACCAGAGATGAGTCCGATGAGGGTGGTGTCGTCTGCGAACTTCAGGAGCTTGACAGACTGGTGACTGGAGGTGCAGCTGTTGGTGTACAGGGAGAAGAGCAGAGGTGAAAGAACGCAGCCTTGAGGGGAACCGGTGCTGATGGTCCGGGGGTCAGAGACGTGTTTCCCCAGCCTCACGTGCTGCTTCCTGTCAGACAGGAAGTCTGTGATCCACCTGCAGGTGGAGTCGGGCACGTGCAGCTGGGAGAGCTTGTCCTGCAGCAGAGCCGGGATGATGGTGTTGAAGGCGGAGCTGAAGTCCACAAACAGGATCCTGGCGTAGGTTCCTGCTGTGTCCAGGTGCTGGAGGAGGAAGTGAAGGGCCATGTTGACAGCGTCGTCCACAGACCTGTTGGCTCTGTAGGCGAACTGCAGGGGGTCCAGGAGTGGGTCTGTGATGGATTTCAGGTGGGACAGGACAAGGCGCTCAAAGGACTTCATAACCACAGAGGTCAGGGCGACGGGTCTGTAGTCATTTGGTCCTGTGATCCTTGTTTTCTTGGGAACCGGGATTATTGTTGAGGTTTTGAAGCATGCTGGGACGTGGCATGTCTCCAGTGAGGTGTTAAAGATGTCAGTAAACACAGGAGACAGCTGATCAGCACAGAGCTTCAGGGTGGAGGGGGAGACATTGTCAGGGCCAGCCGCTTTTCAGAACTCACCAAACTCTGGTTCCTGCTGTCATCTCCCTCCAATCTCTTCCTTTTTTTAAACTTCAACTCTGAACACAGTGTGGGTTCAAACAGAGCACTGGGTGAGGCTTTGCACTTGATGGCCCTTTAGCTGCAAGATGCTTCACTTTGT
This sequence comes from Dissostichus eleginoides, assembly GCA_031216635.1. Lineage (NCBI taxonomy): Eukaryota > Metazoa > Chordata > Actinopteri > Perciformes > Nototheniidae > Dissostichus > Dissostichus eleginoides. The sequence continues at coordinate 10,427,250 of CM062286.1, read as the reverse complement.
TCACTAGCTAATCGCTAACTGTGTCTGTCTGCCACACACAGTTAGTGTACACAGTGGGGTTTTAGAGCTTTTCTTCAAAAAAACGGCTCCCTGCTACTTCTAAAAATGACTATGTGAGTGTGATGTGAATCTAAAACAGTTCAAAAAATCTAAAGGGCGACCTCCTTCACATTGATTTCACACAGCGTCATTGTTATTAAAAAAATATATTAATTACAACAAGTCAATGAAACAAAACACCCAGCTACTTCAATTTAACTTTTCTCTTTTCTTGAAAATGGCTCAATGTACCTTGTGAAGGTTTTGTAAAATGTTAGCGTGTACATATTTTTTTACATGTTCCTTCATATGAAGGTTAGATTTCCATCTTTTCAAACTGTTACCTAAAATTCACAAATGTAACTTAATGTTACTCTTTTCTTTAAATTGTGCTCTAACTACCCTGTATGATTGTGCCTGTTCTTCAATCAATCAATCAATCAATCAATGTTTATTTATATAGCCCAATATCACAAATGTTACATTTGTCTCAGTGGACTTCACAGTTTGTACAGAATATCAGTAGACAATACGACACCCTCTGTCCTTAGACCCTCACATCGTACAAGGAAAAACTTCCAGAAAAAGGAAAAACCCCACAGTTTAAAGGGGAAAAAAATGGGAGAAACCTCAGGGAGAGCAACAGAGGAGGGATCCCTCTCCCAGGACGGACAGACGTGCAATAGATGCCGTGTGTAAATTGAGAAGATAATACATTTACAACATAGGTAGTCCAAATGTTTGGAAATGCATGTGTCTATAATAAGAAGATGAATCCCCGAGGATATCCATCCAGGACTTATGATCCAGGACCACAGCAACAGGCACAGCCATGACTCAAGATCCAGGGCTCGCGATCCAGGACTCAGGACCACAGCAACAGGATCAGCCACGACTCAGGGTCCCGGCGTAGATAGACACCAAAAAGAAATTTGGGGAAGCTGGGTTATTCGGAACATGAGAGTACACAGGTACAGACAGAGAGAAGGAAGAAGTAATTTTTTTTTTTTTTTTTTATTCTTCAATAAAAAAACATATTAAAAGAAAAACTTCTACTCTACCCGTGAATGCAAGGTTCTCTGGTTAATATCCACCTTCTCGTTGTCACTGGTCTGGAATCAAGACAGTTTGTTTGTGTGTGTGCGTATGTGTGTGCTTTTACATAATTTTGCTCTCAAACGGTTTCAGATCCATCTGATTTTAAAGTCAGCCCACATGAGCCCAACAATGAGTCCTTTCAAAAACCCTAAACCTGGCTCTCCACCAAAGAGATCTTCCTCTGACTGAAGCTACTTCACTCAACTTTAATGGCAGCTCAGACACGGGGGAAACAAGTTTTCCCTGGCTCCACACTTTTCTCCTTTTTGTCGAAGCTTTAGTTCTCCATCTGCTTCTCCCGCACAATTAGTCATTCCTGCCTGACAGCAATGGAGAGGTTTACATCTCCATTGTGCAGCAGTGGAGCTACACTTAGCCTCCCATGCTGCAGAAGACAGGTGAGCCAACAGTGGAGGATCCCCGTTAATAGACGTGTGGAGGTGAAAAGCGGACTCTCATTCTGCCTTGGTGGTGCTCTCTGACAGCTGTGACTCAGAACCACCTGAGTAGTTTGATATATGGACCTTAATTAGAGGCTTTTTAAGTGAGATGTCAAGTGTGAGGCTGGATATTATAACAGGATTGCCTGCACTGCCTTAATGAGAATGGAACCTCTGTGGAAATAAAGCCTCTCTCTCGGATCGGATTTCCTCTAACAGGAAGTGCCATATTGCTTGAATAGGCCACCAACCTTCAAAATAATACTTCATGTCTTTGCGCACATGCATGACCTGTCATTGACATGATACCAAAAGGGAAAAAGAAGACAAAAGAGACGTGAAAAATGTAAGCCCATGGAAATATGGGTTTTATGAGCTCTGTGAATGTACGCGTCCATTATTTAGCAGTTCGTGGGGTGCAGCGTAACCGATCAAAGCCGTCGCGCCTCGACTCTTGGGAATTTTCAGCGTTCCAGGAAAGGAAGTTGTCACTGCAATCCCACTCATGATAAAAAATAAATGCTTTTGATCATTTACGATCACAGGGTGGCATGCATTATTCTGTCCATCACACACAGTCACTCATCTGCACTACAGCAGGCAGATGGATTATTAATCCAGACATTTGCCGTATGTGACACACTTTGACATGCACTGTTGGGAAATGGCTAAGCAATCTGCCCCCAAATTTGGACATAAAAATGCATCCAGACAAAACTAACAGACTAAAATGAGGTCACTTGCATACTGTACATTACATAACAAGACTAAATGTGCAGTTAAAACCCTTCCAGCTTCAGGTTTGGGGTTAGATCGTTAGCGTGAAGTTCAGAATACTACAAAGGGAACTAAATCCGATGAGCGGAACCAGTCGGGATCAGCAGGGGGGGACCAGGGATCAGAGCCCAATCCTTTTCGATATACTTCACATGCATTCCTCTGAAGCCGTCAGATGTAGCAAACACTGAGAAGAAGGGGAAATTTGTCAAAGCTTTTGCCAGGGTAGAAACGCAGAGAATAAGAAAGCAAAGGCAAAAAAGGGGGGGAAGACTTCCTGTCAGTTTATGAGCGCGAGCCGAGGTACAGTGGAGGGACACGCACCCTAGAGGCGAGGAAATCTTTGAAGTGAGGCTACATCAAAGCATGCTCGCTTTCATATTCCTTTTTAATCTCTCTCTATCCCCTCCAGTCATCACTCATGTGTGTTTACAGCTCTCTCACAGTGAATGAAGAGAGTGATTGATACTGAAGGCTTTGTCTACCTGGGGCGACCACAGATACACACCTGAAGCATGCAGCCTTACACACAGCAACACAGGGCATCAGGCGTACAGTAGGAGTGTAATAGCACTTTGTTGTACGAAAAGGGAAAGGGATTTCTATTATTTATTTGAAATGTGGACGGTTTTGTGGGATCTGTTTACTTAACCAGACCACTAAGGACCTTACTCTAACATAATCAAATGTTGGCTGACTTTAAGCTGCACTTGTGACTATTTAAATACATTTTAAGCTTTAGTGTGAGAGCCAGAATGAAATAAAATGTACCGGTTATTTTCTCGAAGTAACCCAAAGTGGCAATAGACAAGTTTCTTTCACTTATTCAAAGGGGACCTATCATGCAAAATTCACTTTTTGATGTCTTTTATACATAAATGTGTCCCCGGTGTGTGTCAGGGAACTCACGCAGCGTCAGAAAATAAAACCCTTTCTCTTTTCCTCCGTACCCAAATCTCTAAAAACGGGGGTACAACGAGCGGATACAGATTTGCTGCCGATATGACGTCAAATCGGCGGTGGACCCACAGAAAGTTGCCATCAGAAACAATGTCTGACGTGTTTTGGACGTAATCTCGTCTTTGTTTACATTAGCAAGCCTCGCTAACACTCGGAGCTAACACTCAGAGCTAACCTGTGCTCTACGCACATGTGTTTAAAAAGCAGGAAATAAAAAAAGGAATTCACCTTGTGATAAACCCGCAAGAGAAAAAGCATTTGAGCTCCATACTGTTTCAGAAATAATCCTTGATGTGGTTTAGAACAGGATGGCATTTTATCACAGCAGAATTTAACTTTATCTCCGCTAGAATTCTGATCAGGCATTAGCTCCGCCTCCTCTTTTTTTTTTTTCAAGCAAAATCCGCGTTTCTCTAACAGGGCTTCAAAAGAGGGGTTTGAGCAGTATGAGGGATGGCTACAATGGGTGATCTGTTTGGTATTTTAAGCAAAAAACTTCACAGACATGTTTTGTATGGCCCTACAATATATTTTTCCAATATAGCATGATAGGTCCACTTTAAGTGACTGTTGATTGCAAATGGTTATAGATCAATGACACCTTCTGGCTTAAGAATGGTTTTATATAAAGACTCGTTTAAACTCATCAATGCTTTTTGTCACTAGGTGCAATCTTGAAAATGATGGTGAGAATAGTGTATTAATATTACACGTTTGCTGGAGTCTGACAGATGCATGTGATGCGAATTGAAGGTCAGACATAGTTCGAGATTTAACAAACATCTGTCTGACGATGTAATGCTCTTTTATGCTCTTAACCTTTTATTTTTTATATTACCATATTTTATTCAATATGCTCCTTAGATATATTTGTATTTTATTTTTTTTATTATTTTCTCCTTATAGCTTTGTGAAGCACCTTGAGATGACGTTGTTTTTAAAGTGTGCTATATAAATAAAATGTATTATTATTATTAAAAGTATTTAAGATAATTGCCGTCTCATTTCGCCACAGCCTGCAAAAGATACATAATAATAGCTCCATATATTCATATTCAGAATTTGAAGGCATTTTTATTTAGCTCTTTACATATCTGCAGCAGAATTTGATAGACACTGTGAATCTTGTTATTGTGACCTTTGACATTTGTATTCCTACAGGTTGCTAAAAATTCAGACGCTTCATCTTTTCGGGTTCTTCTACCAGCGGATTGAGGGTCAGGGATGTTTACACGTGGGGAGAGGGAAATTATGAACACACTCAACACACATAACTGCACACATGACCGCATCTATCACCCCCTTGTGAATGGCCGTGAGTTGAATTCATATTATCTGGTTGCTTCTCACAGCCATCTCATAATAAACCAAGATGCTCTCTCACCGCCATCACCACACATCTTTCCATCTCTGTGGAAAGAAATAATTACAAACTGTGGAGATTACAATTATAGGGAGTTTTAAATCACAACGATTGAACATTAACTACAGTAAAACCCTCTATTCTTCCTAACTGAAAAAATGATTCCCCTATTTAACCTCAATTCCCAAGTGATCAACAAAGCAAAATGTTATTATAAATACTGCTTTTGTGTTTCCACTAAAGGACAGATGGAAAGAAAATACAGTTTTTCTTCCGGATTTCGAAGTGACAAAGGATTTGAAGCGCAATATGGAATCAAATGGCTTTTCTTTCAACACCCACCTGTTCTGTCATCAGTTTATCTGTGAGATCCTACAGCCACCTGTACACACATAGTTTTAAAGCACATACAGAGAATAATTTACCAGCAGGAGGGGGTTGGGTATCCTCTCAAATGCATGAATGTTGAAGGCTTCTGTTGCCACTATCGTCACGCTACCGGGACCAAACATATGGCTGGGATACGAAACCTGTCACTGCAGAAATACATGTCTAGATGTCTTTGATACGCTAAATTAAATCACATCTCTTTCATTCATCAACAGTCAAACAAAGCAGATTCAGTAAAGATTTTGAACTTGTATGGAGGATACAACTGTAAGCTATAGGATTGGTTTAATGTCATACTTCCACACCACACACACTTAAACACACTCACAGCGTTGACTAGAGGAAGTGTTCATGAGAGGCAAGATAGTGTGCAACCCATTTAAAAGCCGCACTCAAATAAATTGTTTATGTCAACAATGGATTCGATTACTACTGTATGTGTGATGTAAAAGGGGTTTCTCTGCAATTCCCCTCTTTTTTCCACTCGCATTTTAGCGTTTTTCAGCTCATTGTTTTGGTTTTTACACCAAAAAAGGATCTTTTGTATTATGGTTCACTCTCACAACACTTATCTAGCAACTGCTGTTTTCCTCTATCTGCAACTAAGTGCACATAATGAAGCTGGATAATGATTATGATTAAGAATATCACTTACAGTTTGTGTTAAATGTCTTGACATTTTTTATGAAAATGACCGATTCTGACTGGCTTAAAGGTGTGGATTAAAGCTGCGGATTGGCAATATATATTAGGGAACAAATCCATATTAATAACAACCTTTCAGAATAATTTAAGGCCTTTGACTGGGTACTTTGGGCACCAACAGGTCATTTCAGAGAGAGGGCAATCTTACTGACTGTTCCACTAATAGAGATGATTATGAATAGGAATTTAGCTTTGTTTCATCTATTAATTACATGACTTCAGACGGCTCCCGATTCATTGTCTTTTAAACTATTGTTGATAATGTATGTCACAGTCCATAGGTCAAATGGGAGACAGACTTTTCTATCTAAAGTCATACTAGAGCAGCTGACATGACTAATAACCACCAGATGGAGGGTCATATTTCCTGTCCTGACATCGTATTAATCCCACGAGACAAGAGCGGAGAATTAGCGGGCACCTTTCATTTTTAGATTAATGTGACAATACAGCCATGCAGCAATCATAGTTCTGCTCTGTGAGGCCTCCAGTGAGCTGCATTAAGTGCTGCCGAGTTAATATTATCCTTTTTTCTCTTCCTCTTCTCAGTGTCTTGCTGTTTTTCTGTCAGCAGAATGGCGGGAACATCAGGAGATCTGTTTCCACAAGATGAATTATTTGAAATCATGAGGCATGTGACGCGATGTGCTCACCGAACCCGAACAGACAAGTTGTAAAGATATGGCTCCTTCTATATTATGGATGATTTGTCTTCTACCGTTTGAATTGTCACTTTCCATCTGTCTCTTTCTCTGTGTATAGTGTAACTCCCATGAGCCGCTGCAAATTACTCGTCTTTTTTTGACATCCCTTCACTTGTGTCTATACTGAGGCCAGTTTGCAATACATTGCTATTGCGTGCCAGCACTTCCTGTATTCCAGTCTGAGCCCTTATTGACTATGACGTGTTAAAGCAGCCGTATTTCTGCTGCTGTTTAGCACATAAATAATGCAACATACGACAAAAGTATTTTGGCTCGGCAGTTGCTGAAAGGATGACACGACAGGAAACGTTTTGTTAAATAGACAGGACAAAAATGAAATAAAGTATAAGAGAATACAGGGTTGTTTGTGCTGCTAGTTAAGAAAAAAGGTTACGAAAAGGCACAGCAAATATATTTTTTATGTGGCCATTTCTGCCATACTTTGACAGCCTGACACAGAAACAGCTACTACATTTTACATTATTTATGCTACATCTCCTGGCGGTTGACTCACACGCTCCAATGTTGTGTTTAAGTCAGTTTGCCACTGGTTTTGAAACATACCAGACTCCTTAACACACAAACACACCTACGCTTTTCAGAGTGATCTGCGGCGTATGTGAGGAAAGATGGCAGCCTGTCCGCACCGAAATATATCTTGGTAAAGTTTGATCTAATGAGGGAATAGAGTTGGAGCTGTAGCCTTCCCATCTCTGTGTCTGTGCAACACGCTCACTCACAAACAGGCTTCACCCAGCTCACTGGCAAATTAAAGAAGAACTACAGAGAACCAGGCCCAATTAGTACTGTTGTCATGGATGCAATGCAGTTCAAGCTCCAGTACTGAAAGCAGGGGGAACGTTTACCGTCTTTTCTCCTTACTACAGTATACAAACTCCCAAAGCAGAAATAAAAAGCAGCACAAATGCCAAGTTCGAGAACATCTCAGCAAGATTTATTAATTTCCACTTCATCTGTTGTACAATACCACTATTTTTACAACTTATTTACAATTTGGTACTGTTACAGGTTCCTTCAATACTTTCATATATTCAGTTGCATTATTGAAATACTGCTACTTATTTTTACCATGGTGTCTCTATTTTTGGTATTTACCATGCTTGCCTTGCTTGTTTAGAGTGTTTGGATTTAAAAAATACAAATGAAAAAACACTCATGGTTTAAGAATGAATTACATTTAGAAAATAAAATGTATATTGTAATTTATAAGAAAAATCTGGAACAGGTGTGACAGTGAGACAGTACACATGCAAAAGAAAAGGGAAAAAGGCACTAACAAACAGCAGAGAAAAATAACCCAAACTAAATGAAGTTTGTTTTTTTAAATCATTAAAAAAAAACAGGGGCGTTGGCTTCCAGGAGAAAACGCCGCTGATTGTGTGTGTGTAAGAGTGGATGTGTTTGTCTATCTGCGTGCAAATGTGTGTACAGTAAACAACAAGCACATGCACGTTTGTGTTTTCGGCCTGTGTGTGGTTAAGTCTGTATCGCAATCATTACGCTTTCCCTTCAGCCACTTGAAAGAAGAAAACATAGAATCAAATCAATTACACGCCAAAGGTCACAGTGAGAGCACAAACAAAACCACTAATTGGTGGGTGGTGAAAACTGCCTCGGTTTACGTGGCCATAAATAGCTGCAGCCCTCACCTAGGATTTGGTTTGGCAAAAAGGTAATGCAGGGAAAGACATAAAAAGCATTTCACACTCCAAGGGACCAAATATAACTACAGTGTCTTGGATGTACTTGTGATGGAGGATTCACACTCAGATGGGAGTTAGCAAGAGGAGTAGGAGGAGATTTGTACATTTGGTTTAAAAGTCTGTTTGAATCTGGGTTTAATTATGAAATACTCCATATTTTGGCCTCAGATATTTGGCTGATATTATTGTAAGAATGACTTTAGATGAGTGAGCAGCAATGGTCTAGTATTTTTGTCAAGAATACAACAGAAAACATTTTCCCTGAAAGTCTTGCTGTTGAAAACAATCATAAGTTGTGATCAATGTAAAAAGGATCCTTCACATTAAGGTAAGCACAGACTCACTGAATAATTAACCTCCTGTAACTTTAGAGCCATAACTGTGTCACATTGCTAACACGCTCATTTAAGATGGTGACTGTGGTAAAAATGCATAGCTGATGTTAGCATTTTGGGTTCCTCCAGAATCAGGGCCTATTCCAACCCTAGGACATTACATTCATAAATATGCATGAAAAGTAACTTGTGTTATAAAGCAAAGTGTTCTGCACTTTGTAGTACTTGCATTATGAAGATACATTTTGTAAAACTCTATAAAAAACGACGTAGAAAATTGAATAAATAGGGTTTTAGCGCATCCTCATTGTCTTCCACTGCACTACACAATTATAATATTACATGAGACATTATTTTGAATAATTAAACATGTGTTAGAAAATGTGCTAAAAACAAAAGGAGGGATTTCCTTTTTAAAGTTTCAGCAGAAAGACGAGTTGTCAATCTTTTCCTCCAGAAATAGTAATACAAAGACATGTGTTTACCTGTTATTTGACTTGCTTGTGTCTTCATGGAGTCACTGACACCTGCTTTTCAAACCGGGTTTGTGTTTGCATTGATCCCATATGTGGTAGGTTGCTTGTCACATCTTAATCCCGTGTTTTTCTCCTGAAAGAGAGGAAGAGCGAGGGAAATAGTTGTTGTTCTGATTGGAATCCTGTCTCGGCTAATAGCAGGATTATGTCTGAGTCCTCCTAAGCCTGCGCTGCCAGGTTTTTATTTAGTTATAGCTTGGGTATGTCATGAAAGCAGAGTTATCGGATGTGTGAGCGTAAACATTGTCTGGAGAAACTGTGGAGGAGGACAGATGTGAAAAATATTCAAAGTGTTCGAATCATTTTTACACATCACAATCAGAAAGCTCTAAGAGTTATTCTCGTTAATCGATTGTGTGGACTCCTCACTCATGAATAAACCTGGTGATTTGCAAGGTGCCAAAGTTAATCTACTTTGCATAAATAAATTGGTAAGCAGCATCTGCTCCTTCTCTAGGCTTGAAATAGAAGTTAGGAAATCTGAAAATTACCTAATTATTCATAGACTACTGACAAACCTGAAAGTGTAAATGAAATTATTAAAAATGCAAATAAGATGATGGTACAAAGGTGTGCAGGGTAGGAGATAGTTGGAAGGGATTCTGTGGGCAATCAGTGATGTTAGAGCCAATACTAATTCATTCAACGCTCTATGGAAATGAACACCGGAGGAAAGAAATGGAGTGGGGTCAGAGTGCAGGGTCTCACTCGAGTGATGTCCCTGGAGCAGGTTGAGACTCAAGGACGTTCCAAAGAAAGATCAAAGGATCAGTTATATCTGTAATATAATAATATATAGAGTTTCTATTAAAGGATGGTATTCAAACGGTCTGCCACCAGTACCACATATTTCAGGCATGTCCTAATATCCAATATTTCATTTACTCTCTCTTTTTCAATATGTAACAGAACTTTTTAGCAACTAAAAATACATAAGCGTATTGGAAATAAATTGCACAAGGAAAGATCACACGATGAAAATTGATTTGTAGTATTGGCCTGTGATCACCTGACTTTTTCTCTAGTTAACCATCAGGTCCATATTTAAAATGTATCCAATAGGTTAGTGTTTTGACCAAATAACTGCAAATCTATATTCCCATTAGCTGTACTTTGTGTTTACCGCTTTCACACGTCAGCGTTACGTCTGTTTTATTTGAACCTGGTGTGGTTTGTTTGGGCCATTTGAACAAAGTCATTTTTACCTTCTGAAGACCAAACAACAATCCAAGACCACATACCGGTACCATTCAAGGACTGGCTTTAGGTCTGACTTGGAAACTTGGACTCTAGCAATAAAGAACAAACAGAATATCCACAAGGTCCACAAAAATCGTGACGTTTGTAAAATAATAAACTGGTGAAGTAACTTGCTTTCTACTCACTATTTCTTGGTATGTCTTTGCTCTGTACTTGGTTATTTCCATGTTTATGTTTTCCACTGCTACATTTCTGACTAATAAAGACTTTTGCAAGTACATTGCAAGCAATAGTCCAATGTACACTCCCCTCAGCAAAATGTGCTTATTGATTTGCTATTAATTTGTGCTCTGTAAAACCAAACCACTAAATGAATTACAAAACGAACCAAAAGTATCAATTACACATTGATTTGAATCAGCCAAACATACTATTGCTTGTGAAAGCATCCTTAAGTTAGCATTCCTATCAATGACTTAAAAGTCATTGCCACGTGCCCTTGATCTCTGAATCAGCTAAATAGAAAAATCCAATACCAAGTGGGCATTTCAATTTAATGTGGGTCGCACAGAAATAGACAACTTCCTCCCCTGACTCTAATCCCTCCCTTTCTTACCAGCTGTTTTGCAGAAACAACCATCCATCACCAGCCATTTGTGAAGTGATTGTGTGTAAAAAGAAATGTGTGCATGTGGACGTTTGCCAAGTGAACAGCTAGTGTCTGTCCTTTGTGTCTCCCAGGTGACACATCGCATCTTGTCACTGCGGTGACTCACATTAGCTCGGAGTGGTCCGGGGTTTGGGGGACAGGAACATGAGCACATACACATACATACTGGCCAATAAACTCGACAACTTGCAATTACTGTAAAACATGCCTGAATGCACACAGACATGCTCAGACACACACCCAAAGATGTTTACTTACACCAATGGGGAGAGATGCTAAATGTGCCTCTGCAGGGAAGCCAGGGGTTATATATTTTTACTGTATTCTGACTCCCCAAGTGGTTTTCACAGCGGCCCAAAATTCGAGAAGCAGCCCTGCATACAGACACACATCCTAAAATCGAAATGTTCCCCTGCCACATCACATCATGCCAACAAGCTGTGTAAAGTGCATCCTTCGGAAAAGACTGTGGTGCAATAATCCAGTGCAGGTGCTCCCATGATTAACTGACTGGGGATTATGAGAGGGAGCGGAACAACAATCAAGTAGAGAAAGGTCATAACGCTGTTGGGAACAAAGTTACAGTCCCTGGGTGCTCCACTGGAGCTTTTCCGGAGTCTTCAATTTTGTTCTGGTGTGAGTCGGTGGCCCTGCAGGCTGCTTTAAATGGGTCGGCGTAAACCAACACAGCCCCAGAATCATCCTCAAGACCTACAGCAAAACAGTAAGTCATCTAGCACCACATTACTTTTGGCTAATATGCAAGTAATTTGTTTAATTAGAAATGTGTGGTCATAGGAATATGTCCGCTAGACTTTGAAATATGCAAGATATCATTAAGATAAGTTATATTAAGCATTAGATGCTGTAGATGCCTCAGTGTGTTGAATAAAATGTTAATTTCTTGCAATAGTCACTAGTCCTTATGGTATTATTGATTTGGAATAATAAGAGAAATTGATGCGAACTAGTTGCAAACAAGTTCAATGCCTACACAATTTTTTAGATTCAGATGTTATTTATTATATAAATATATATATTTATTGTTATTTGAAAATGTTCTGATCTATGCAGCAGCAATATTTCCCTTGTATTCAATCTGGATATGTCAGATGTGGGCGTAAGCACCTGAGAGTGATGTTAAAAGCTTATTTTCATCAGTAAGATGGTAATTATCTTGTATGAATTTTTAGTCAAGGACATTGTGCTTCCATATGCTTGATTATTCTTTTATACGAACATAACTTAAAAGCATTAGTCAGAGGCTGAACTTGAGGTTCAGGCGACAGACTCACTCCTCATCAGATTCAGAGAAATGCTTGCTGCTGCCCGCTGCACACTGAGACTGAGAGGTGGGGGAAATATATGGTTCAGTGTTTCCCCCTCACAAGAACAGCACAGTAATCAATTCTGTTTAGTACAAATCCAATGCACTTAAACTTCCAGCGTGAATAACCAGAGGCTGCAGAGCAGAGGTACATTTATCGATAAAGCAATTAATTCAAACTCCTCCCCACCACCACCACCTTTTCCTTCTTCTGCTGCTTCCCCCCCTCCCGCGGCAAAGGGCACTGAGGTACTGCAATAAGTAATGCATTACACGTTACTTTTATAAAAGAAAACCAATTCCTCCTCTCAAACTTTCATAGAGCAATCGCTTTTATAACACCTCAGAAATTAGCTATGGAGCTGCTTTTAGATGCAAAATTAAACATAGTAGTAGCCATAGTCTTACTATTTAAGTTGGTAGGCTATACTTGCCTTTGTTATCTGCAATATCCAATTTAAACTTAGAGTGTATTGGACTGTGAATTAAAATGTACAGTTCTGAATTGTTAGAATAATTTTGGTCAGATGTCCTACAACTTTTAACTGAGTTGATGTAATCCTATTCAACAAATATAAGCTGTCCAATAGAAATTATCCAATGTCCTCTTAAACTTAAAAATAGACAAAAAATTCGTCAAAATCATCCCAGCGGATATACAAATATTGCCACTTTCTGGTTAAAAGTGCATTTATTTTTAACATAAATGGATTCAGCATCCTCAATATTCCCCAAAACCATTCCAAAATTGTCAAAATCGGCCAAGCCATTTTTAAACTATTTTCCATATAGGCCATAATGCTAATTAATGCTAATCAATGCAACTTATGCTAGTGCAAATATTATGCAAGTTAGCATCCCGCAGTTTCTATGTGCTTGGGTCCCGTAATACACATTTCTAACATTTCGAACTTTGGGTTACTCAACATTTCCGGGTTTACAAGTTTGGCAACTAGACTGAAGCAGAAACTAACACATAAGCTAAACTAAAGTAACATGTATGCAGAGTTGGGTGTAACGCGTTACTGTAATAATATTACTTTTGTCGGTAACGGAGTAGTGTAACGCGTTACTTTTATAATTCAGTAATCACACTACAGTTACTAACATTGCCCCGACACGCGTTACTTCGTTACTTTTTAAAATCAGTCATAATCATCACACTGACAGACAAGAGGGGTTTCCGCCGCAGGTTTATATGTACGTAATCTGCGCGACTTGTGCGTCCACATCTCCACGTGCAGTGCTGCATAAACATGGCTGAGTCAGCGATAACTTTCGAGGGGTGGAGGTATGCCCATTATTTTGAGTTCGTCCGAAGAATAGACAGGAATGTGACGGTGAGGTGCAAACTGTGTCCAGGCCAGAAGCTGTTATCCACTGCTGTAAACACCACGTCAAACCTCAACAAACACCTGCAAAGAACACATGCTAAGGTGAAGCTAATAGCTAAGGACCCCGAACCCAGAGTGAGGATGTTGTTGTGCTAACACCAAGAAGAAATCGGTTATCCGATAAACTATTTGAGAGACTCCTCCTAATGCGGTATAACCACTGCTTCAGTGACAAACACATCAAATAAGTGTGATGTGTTCAGTCTGAGATCACGAGAGGGAGTGTGGTAATAGGCCTATGTTCACAGCCAATGCCACTTTGGCCTATTTTCGCTTTTGATTGTTGTTAATGATGTTAAAAGGCCATGTTGACTATATTGTATATCTTTTAGCTTACTGTTCAATTAATGAAGCTCATGCTTTAGGTTGTGTTCTTTTTCATTAGCCTTTAGGCTATTTAATGCTGATAGGCCTTTTTTTGTTGTTGAGGCAATCAATATTTGTGTATTTAATGTGTTATCAGGGCCAACCTCTTATTTTGTTTTATACAGGCTATTTATTTGTAAAGTATTTGTTTATTTTGCCAGTGTCACATCACATTGATATGGCCCACTTGTTCCGTTATTACAATTTTTCTCTTGAAATGCTCTTTACGTTTCACAGACTGTTAGCTTGTTGTGGTAGGCTGGTAGCCTATTTTATTAAAGAGCATATAAAAAGAAAGACTTTTAAGTCTTCCTTATTGCAATAGTAATTGGGGGTGCAAGTGGAGTCTCGCAGAGGCAAAACTGTGGCGCGCTTACACTGTAGGTGCGACGCAGTCTGCGTGAACTGCCTGTAGGGAGGGGCGGGCCGGCCCTGCGAGTAAAGTAACGAGTAAAGTAACGAGTTACTTTATGTAGAGAGTAACGAAGTAGTGTAATATATTACTTTTTTTTTTTAAAGTAATATGTAATACATTACTTTTTTTTAGTAACGACCCCATCTCTGCATGTATGCTAGTTGTTATTTAAGCTTGCTAACCATATCCATGAAAATGGAAAAGAGAGTTAGGTCAGCATTTATTATGGTGAAAAATAACACATTAAAGTGGAAAAAAGTATTTTAAATTCACATTTATGTGGCTAAGTAAACTGTAATTGACGTTTGAGTACTTGGTGAGCAGTAAATAGGACGTTAATGACGTATTTGTAACTACAAATGCCGTTACTCTATACTTTTTACATGACTGGTAACAGTTAACAGTCGTAATGTCATTTTACGACACCACCCTGCTGACTCCGCGGTCCAGAGCAATTTTATTATCGGGGTCTGTGAGCACAAGTCTGTCCACCGGAGAGGAGGGAGACACAGGGAGAGAGACATGAAGAGCATCCGGATCTCCTCTGTCCTTTTCATCAATTCAAAGTGAAGACAACGACCGGAATTAAACACTAAGCCTTCAACGTAAAAGGGCTAACTCCTGGGACAAGACAGGTGAGTTCACGGACACTGAGCAAACACACTTTTAATTAAAACTGCGTCATAGTTATAAGCTCTAAATAAGGATATGCTTAAAGACATTATCTGTTTTGACTTTAAAGCGTGTGTTGCCTTCAGTAGTATGTAGTAATGTATATGCTGGAACTACTATTTTATTTTGAAAGTCCCAGCCGGTAGTAGCGTTTTATTTCACCAGGCTTCACACTCTCCATCTCTCAGAGCTCGGTCGGCTCGCAGAGACAGGAGGATGCCAAGGGGAGCACTCCGACACTCGTCTCTCGACCACAGACACTCTGATGGGCGTTTTTATCTTCCTTTTACCGTCCTCGACGCTTGGATATTTTCGGAAGCCACGAAACGAAGCGAATGAATGTGAGCAACAAGAAGTGTCCTGTTATTGTGCCTGTCTCCAGTCCAGCATCACTAGTAGCCAAGTCCTTCCCGGTGGATGCGGTGATTTTTAGTTGTCTGCTTTCACAGGATTTTATGTAGTGTTCTGTAGTGGACTACCCAACTTTCCCCCAGCTTTTTGTTGTCTTTTTCCGAGGTTTTCCGTCTTTGAAACAAAGATTTCAGGATAGACCAACTCCGGAAAACCAGCGGCTTGACATCTACTCCTGGCGGAATAACGATTCTTAGCGGTTATTTGCCTTTACAAGCATCTTCTCTGGGGTGGGAATACGACTGATGCTTGCCATGCTCGTCTGTCCGAGTTTTGTATCGTCTCGTTCTGTTTGTCTGTTTGTCCCACAGTGGCATGAAAATTCATGAATGCGTCCAAGGACATGTATATAAATTACGCATGCACCATGGCGGTAGTAGTTTGTGCGTAATATCCTATTATTGTATCCCTACCACATGAATGAAACAAGAAAGACATACAATCTCATTCCTGTGTTTGGAGAATATTTGACAGATGTGAAATGGGCGTTAAAATGTATGGCAAGGTTTTGTCCCAGAAAAACGAATTATGTGAAAAACATCTTTCAAAGTCATATGTTAAACAAATGACAAGTGGACCAAATAGTGCAATTTCATTTGTAAAGCCTGGAAATCAATATGTCCCCAGGAATTGAGTCAACGAGTCCAAAGTTATAAGCAAATTAAAAACAACATGCATCTCCATTCCTTTGCCATAATTAACGCCCCATGTGTGTGGATGGTTCAGGGGAATCTGCGCGCAAGCATGCAAGTCTGTCCCTGCGTGTGCGCCTCTAGCCGCGCTAACAAGCCCCTTCTGTGCGTGTTGTGTGTGTGTGTCTGTGTGTATTTATGTACGTGTGTGCAGCCACGCTGGAAGTCGCCCCCCATGTGGCCGTCGGGAGTGGGGAGCAGGCAGCCCTGCCCGCGGGAGTCGGCGCTGCGCAAGGCGGCCATCAGCGGCAACATCAACGCCCTGCCGCAACACGTCCCCACCGGCCGCAGCGTGCGGGTCTTCATCTGTGCCAACCCCGACGGTAAGAGTCAGTGTGACACCCCCCACCCCCCCAGCTCCCTATCCTCTCTTGAAGCCTGCACACCCTCAAATTACACAAGATAGTTTTCTAACTAGTTTTACAATTATGGAAATAGGTTGCCCATATGCTTACTGACGTAGTCTGTATTTGGCTTTTTAGTATGTGTAAGTACAATTTTCTGCAGTGGAAATTGAGATTGTAAAATAGCATATGATTAAAAGGATACTTGAAAGTTCTTAAGAAATGGTCATAAAACACTTGCACATGCACAGTAAAGTAAAAGGTAATGTGTCAGGATGGATTTTGATCCAGTATTGATTTAGGCCTATTTTGAAAAAAGTCAGGGTGCAGATTAAGGTATTCTAATTGCAAGGCGTTGAGCCATGACATGTACAAAAATTCCACTTAACCTAATAGAAAAACTGCATGAAGTCTTTAATTAGCCATGTGACAACTTGACAAAAAAAACAATTTGGCACATGATTTATCCAATAACACATGGAAACAACAGATTGCTCTTAGAGTCATGGTGTGAGCAGAGTGCAAGACAGTCGAGTGGTGAGGGAGACACCCAGATAGAGCTCTGTATTTGAATATGCCCTCTGGGCAAGGGGTAAAAATAGGCTGGGTAAAACTGGAGTAAACAAGGTGGGGAAGTAGAGTAGGCTATGAGAGGGAGAAAAGGGATGTTGCTTTAGTCGATTCATCACTGTACATCACACAAACGGCAAAAGACCCATAAAAAAAATGAATTGTCCTCAGATTATTGCACGGTTATTGTAGTAGAATGTGAAAAGTCTGCCACTGTTTAGCCACCTGTAGCTGACTCAGTCATTCAGACCGTCCCGACACAGCAGGAATGTAAACGCTCCGATCTACACATGGATGGAAAAGCGATGAGGGGGCTATTCCAAGCGGTTCTTTTCACACCGTCGGCACAAATGGAAACACACACATCTCAGCCTGAGCTGTGAAAAGAGCTAATTATCTGCTGCTGTTCCCAGTGAAGCGAGGTGCTGGTGTCCACTGCCATATTACTGGTAATGAAGCCATTGCGGCACAGACTCTGTCTTACTTCAAACTCTTCTGAGCCTTTCACTCCAACACAGTATTTGACAAACTTTCCTGCACCTAAAACTTTTCTAACCTCCTGTAGTCTCATGTACCAAACCATTACTCATATCTGTGACCCGGGTGTGCCCTCAGCACTGCTGCAGAACCTGTTTCTCCATGTTCACTAGAGGGGGCTGTCCATACACATACTGCATCATAGCATTCACCTTACTGTACCACAATAATGTTTTAATTTAGACAGAAATCCATAACAATGCCAAACAAACCAAGTGTTAACAGAGCCCCTTTTTGCTTCAGCATCTCCCTTTTGACATTTCCCTCCGACATTTCGTTTTAATCCCATCATTTAGTAACTTAATTAGTAACTCTGAAGAGGGACAGATTCATAACAAATGAGGTGTATAAGTATGATAAATGAAGCAGTACGAGTGTAAAATAAACTCTAAAAGTTGGGCAGATCCCTCCTTTTTTGATAACCTTTACACATACCAGTTTTATTTCACTATTTCAGAAACTGCAAAGGTGAACGTTGCTATCCGCAGTGATAATATCGGCATCACAACCGAACAGCTGCGATTTTTTTATTGTGTCTGTGTGAGTGGGGGACTTCTATGCTTTCATCCACAGTGCCAAGAGTTTTATGCGCTCGCTGGTTATAGTGTTGGCTCTGCTGAATATACTGGCCCTAATGCCCTTAATCAAAAGCCACAGACAGTCTGCAGTGCACTCCCACTGTTTTTATCCACCCTCAGGGACCTCTGTTGTGTTTGCACCACCTGTAAAGTGGCATGACACCCAATTATATGTTTAAAAAGCACATTGTCTTTTCTCTGAATACGTTGATGGAAGAGTGTGGTTTGAGCAACAGCAGAGCATGCAGATTCTAAAATAGAATAACCAATCGATAATACCATACATTAATAACTGAACTACCAGAAAAGTAGTCGATTTATTGCGTGATATAGTCCATATTTTCTTAACACAATTATAAAGACCAATTTCCATCAAAAATACTCAACAATACAACTAGTAAAGGGTTAAAAATGTAGGCGTGACGTAGGTGAAACACTTGATTGGCTCTGAAAGGCTGTTTACAAATTAGCCGCGATCTGATTGGACAAAATCCCCAGCTGAAGATACTGGGTGCTTCTCATTTGGCTAACGTGTCTCCTTGGTTTTCTCCCTTGCATCTCTTCTAGCTCCTCTAAAACAAAGAGTAGCCAAAATTAGAAATCTTTGGTTCCACAGCATAAGTGACGCAAGTTACTGGGCTACAATTCAGCTACTTTCTTGCAAGTTTAGCAGGTGTCATTTATCCTCTAAATAATTCAATTCCCCTTATTTAACATGGCACCACAGTATCTCCATGTGCATTTCCACTGCCTTATGACTACATGTTGCTAAACCAGAAACACACAATACATCTACAACGATGCAACAAGTGCCGCTAGTGGTTTTGATAGTCGACTATTCTGCATATCCTCTACAATACCGTATTATAAACTCTATAAGTACCCCAAAGTGTTTGCCACGATGTAAGCCAAACAACTAATTTTTGTGGATTGACATCCTCCTTCCATGATGTTAATGAATTACTCAAGTTCTTGGCTCAGGTGGATGAGTGAGTGAGTGAGTGAGTGAGTGAGTGAGTGAGTGAGTGAGTGAGTGAGTGAGTGAGTGAGTGAGTGAGTGAGTGAGTGAGTGAGTGAGTGAGTGAGTGAGTGAGTGAGTGAGTGAGTGAGTGAGTGAGTGAGTGAGTGAGTGAGTGAGTGAGTGAGTGAGTGAGTGAGTGAGTGAGTGTGGCCACAGTCGATCAATTAAACCCCCGCTATCTGTTCTTGCCAGTAGCCAGACGGCAGCAACAAACCAGAGAAAAGCCTAACATGATTTATTTTTGTGTTTGTGTGTAGCGCTCAGTGCATTATGCAGCCCGTCTCCTCTGTCAATATGTGTGTTCACGTTGATCCATATAAGCATATCTAGACAACTCCATTACCTTGCTGTAGTCACCCCAGGGGCTCTGGCAGGGGTTGAGTGATATAATATGCTATAGGCAGCTATTTGTATGCAAGCTATCACTGTTTAAAGTTGATAAAAGCAAGAAGCCTTAGGGAAGCCATGCGTGAAATCATCTACCCCTTCAACGCACCATCGTCTACTATAGTACGTCACCACGGAGACCACTAATTACATTACATATTACCCCAGATCTATTCCAACTGTGTCAATCTGCTCTATTTGTCTTTTTTTTTTGCTTATGTTGGAGGTCTTTTGCTCAAATTCCTGTCTTTTCACTTGTATATCTCACTAATCAGTCCACTTTTTTGAATTGACTCTGGTGGCAGAGAACAAAGGAGAAAATGGGAGGTATGGCAAGGAGAAAAGAGGGAGAGCTGTCAGGTGGACAGACTGTGTCAGGGGTGGCTTTTGTTTAATAAATTGCTTTTCAGGGGCAGGTGTGTGCCAGTTTCTTTGGCTGAGCCCGGCCCCCCGTTCTGCAGAATGTGGAGTTTATGGCGTGTGCCGGCGGGCTTATTTCTCCTCTGCCTCCTTGCAGGGCGGGAGATCTCTGACTAGTTTGGCAACAGCTATTTTAGCGATCTCTCTGTGAGTTTCCCAGAGTGCTTTGGAGCATTGCTATACCCCCAGGCCATCGTTCTGACAAATTCAGCGTTTGGCCTCACACACACGTCCAACTCCCTTGGTGTTTGAGCTATTTCACGGAACACACTGTAAAAATATCCCATCAGGGAATGATGGCGAAGATAACAATCGGCCCGCTGGATTATACCTGAGTAAAATGAAATGATCCACTTATAAGCAGCTGAATTAACCCCAGGCAACCAGTGTGGTTTATAACTAATGGGAAATGTATATTATGTGCACATCAAGGGCTCTGTTGGGGAGAGTTTGGGGGTTGAATAGCGATAATTGTGATTGAAAGTGAACAAATTATAACCACTAACTTCAAATGAATGTTTCATTTGAAGTCTTTATGGAATATATGTTAATATTTTGGAACCTCTCACCTTTGATCTACTTTTAACATCACTATAATATTTTGCGGAAAGGATTCAAGTCTAGTCAAACACTGTCTTTTCACTTTTTCTTTAGTGTTGCGCATCAAAACGTGGCATATCAAATCCGTGCATCTTCTTTTGCTTCAAGTTAGGCATGTTTATTCATGGGCTTCAGAGCTCTAATTTCCAGATTCCATTGTCAAGATATGTTGATGAAATCCCGCAAACTGAGGAACAGCAACTTCACTTGAAAGCCACATGAATATTCAACACATCTCCCACACTTTGGTACACTGCTAATTCGCTTCGCTAGATCCCAACATAACAAAGCTCCTATGTAAGGCAGTACAAAATAAATGTGATAAACAGACAAAACTGCTAATTGTGCATTTGATTACACAACTTTATCAAAAGGAGTTCCTTATGTTAAAACAATGCAAAAACCTTGACAAGCTTACCACCTACTGTGTATGGAGCCTAACCATGGGGTATGTTTTAACAGTGGTAAGGACATTGTTTGTCAAACGACCAATATGCACAATTGTGCAACGCATTGTATGTGCAATTGCTCACATGCACATAAACACAGAGCATTATTCTGCAAACACTGTCTCTTGGCCAAAACAGGGCTGGAGTCAAATTGAATAACTAAATGTGTATCAAAAAATGGTATAGTCACTATACTTTATACAACTTTTAAATAATCTTAACATACAGCAAACCTGAGCCTGATATAAGACCAAGTCTGAAATTCTCCAATAAACCACTCCCACTTTTATACAGAACATAAAAAAGGCCTGGCAAATATTTTCTGCACCGGTTGGCAGTTAACGATTTGTTTGAGAACATTGAAAATATCCATAGGCACAACTACCTAGCAACCATACCCATATTTATGACCGAAAAGCTAGATATTTTGAAAAGCGGGGCATTGTACCATTGCATCATGTCTACAGTAATATTTTCAACATGACATCTCACGTTTGATATAATCATGTTTGATTGGACCAACCAACTGGTCTGAGGAGGCAAGATATTTGAATCTTAAACCCACAAGATAACATGTGGTGTCCATGGTTACAGAGTCTCCACTATCTTGAGAATCAGCCACCGTGGCTTACCATAATTGAGCTGTAAAATGTGTAGTGTGTTCCCTGCATAAATGTGATTATATGACGAAGCCTCACCAATGGCTGAAAGGCAACAGCTTGCAGCGCAGATGTTGCCCAATGAACTTGTAGTTTATTTTTATGTTAAGTAGACTAACACTTCTTCAAGCAACCACTTTGATGGTTTTTAATCATACGTAATTATTGTTGTTGGCCGATAAACAAGGAATTCCACTTCACTTTAAGTCCCCTATTTCCATCTTTCACTGTAAATTCCCACTTCTTTCCACGATGATTAACATGGATGGTGGAACGATAACCTCCAGTGGATTCCCTTCATCCTGACTCAGTTGTATTCAGATAACCTGTAGGCTCTCCATGTGCTCAGGAACATCTGGCCTTTGTGGATGGCTGGATTACATCGCCACAATTTGCCCTTAGCATCTTCCAGGTCATATAGTATCGATTTGCTCACCGTCTGTGCATTCGCATCATTGCGGTTCATGTTCAGATCTGCACTTTTTAGAGAGTTTGTTTGAGCTTAAGCCATGTCTCATCCCAATTGATGAATGTATTCGTCATGCCTAACCACATGGTCAAACCTAGTTTTGTATACTCCTGTGTGAATTATAAACCTGGCAAATTAAAAGTAGTAGGGAATATTTTCTAAAATATAGGAGTTAGACAAATTAATTGTGCATCACGATATCTGGATATAATTTCATCACGATTCCATTAAAACACGTCTTAGATTCTAGTTGTGTAGTCATTGAATCTAGATTACTGATGTTTTTTTATAAAGATAACGGGGTGTTTCGTCATGTGATATTTGATTTTCTCCAACATATTCTTTCGACTATATTTCAATGCTTAATTGAGTGCCATCAATTCTCTGATAGATGAAGCGAAAAAATAAAAGCTCGCAGGACAATTCTGATAGAAAAGATAAATTGGTCCACGCTATTGTAATAGAAATTTGAGGGAGGGACACACACAGCGAGAACGAGGGGGAATGTAGCACCATCCAGTCTTTGTTTCTTTGCGTGTGGGTGTGTACACAACAGACACACGCATACGTCAGGCTGCCATAACTCATCATCATCCCACAAAATAGAGGGAGAGAAAGTCTTGCCGTTATCAGCACAATACAAACAACAACACAGTTGATTCTGTCAGGTCACATTGAGACGCAGCACAGCAACATGCACATTTGGATTCCACTACTTTCAACACTTCCACACACACTCTAAATTCCCTTAATGCTGCATCTACGTCACTGTATGATATTATACATTTCCTGTAATGTATCTGTGAATGGAATTAGACGAGAGCTCCACTGAAGCAGCTATTTGTTTCAGTGCATACGTTCGGTTCTGATTTGACATTTCGCCTGGGTAGCTGTGGGCGGATATGTGTACGGTCAGGGCCCAAAGCCTTACTAAAGATAGACGAGAGCAAGATTCGCCAGACCAAATTTGCGGGCTCTTCTGCTCACGCTGCGTATGACACGGTTAGCGGCTGAGGGGATGTTTTGCGTCCGCCGTGTGTGTGTTCTTTGCGCGCATAATGTGGTGCACGTGCCAGTCGGGGCTTCTTGGTCACAATGGGGCCTCTCTGTCGGGCATGTTCTGTTTTTAACCATCCGTCCACACCCTTCAGAAAAAAGAGAGGGAGGAAGAGACTGGGCCTGTCCGAATACATTACAGTGACCATTTGGAAGACAGTGAAAACGAGAGGACAGGAGGAAGGAAAGTGGGACACAACAAGAAGCCGTGGGCGCTCACTCAGACTGTCCAATATGATCACTGCCTCTGTGAATCCTGCATAATCCCACAGTCTTTAACAGGGTGTGTCAGGACTCTCTTTTCTTGGATATCATATTTTGTGAGGGTCTTAAAAATGCCAAACAATAATATAGGGTTTAGGTTTTGTTGGATTGAAGCACCCTTCAGTTGTTGAAGGTTCAAGCCCGCTCCGCGCCGTTCGTTTGATGAGCGGTCTGAAATAAAAGGAAGGACTCAGACAGAGATATGAGATTAAACAATAAGCTGATTTAATGGTAGAAACAACAGTACAATATAACGAAGTACTTATATAACAAAGTACTTCGGGCCTCAGATCTTCCACCGTGCGATGTACGTATCAGACAGTCAGACCGAACAGAGGCCGCGAGTGTACAGAATTCACAATATTTATTCCCACAAACGGAGAGGAGTTGTGTGGGAGGAGTTGTGTCGGTTGCTCCTCCCTAGGTGTTCATCCATTGGTGGACTCACTCCTGGGCGAATCAGAGTGAGTCAGCCATAGGCGTGGGAAGTTTGGATCTCCTGCGGCGCTGATCAGTCCCATGCCATCTTTTATGGCAGCCATAAAATAAACAATTCTGGGTTGAACGGGGGTGAGGTACCAATCCTTATCTTCGTTTATCCTCGGCACCTGGCCGTACCACTCCGTATCCCAATCCTCCTCCCTGCCTAGACTCAATGTTGTCAGTTTTATTACCTTTCTCCTGCAACCCCCCCATGCTCCTATCCGGCCCATTAAAAACCCGGGGGGGGGGGGCGGGATCCTCTACATTCCTAAGTCAACGCACACACAATTGACCACAGCAAACAAAGGAAAATAATACCATCATGAGGACATTTGGTCTAGTTTCATAAGCATACATTTTACACAGACTATTGGCGCCTAAGATATGTCGTGCCAAAGTTATAATTATTAAAACAGGTTATACAGGTTACTGAATTATATAAGATGAATCCATAGTTGGTCAAGCAGAAATTTGGCAAATGACTCATAATATTCCCCTGTTGTCCCATTATCCAACAACAACAAAAAAGTTCAGACCAAGAAGAAAAGCCACAATTGAACGGGTATTGCAACATTTCTACGAGGGGGACGCGTTTTTACTGTTACTCGCTACATACCGTCATATTACCTGTCATTTGCTCTACTTTGAATTAAACTGTACATATATACGAGGTGTTTTTTTTCTTGTACTATACATGAGTCCTTAAAGTTTGCTTTTTGGTCTTTGTTATTTTAACACTTCTTTTCTTTCGATTGCAGACACAGAGGCAGAGAGGAACGCATTGAAAGAGCACGTCTACCCGAAACTACGAGACTTCTGCAGGGAGAACTATGGGATTGAATTCCAGGTAACTGGCTGCATTCTCGTTTTTCTACCTTTTTATTCTTTTTCCTTTCCATCTTAACTCCCTCCAGCTTAAGGGATCTGTAACTGTATTTTGCCAGCAATGACTGTTAAGTGCCTCCAAATCTACACCGTGGCATTAAACAGAGCCTGGAGGGGCCCCAGAGCGCCGTGCAGAGGTCCCTGTCCCTTTTAAGCGGACAGAAGGCCAGCAGAGATAAGGCTCGCATCGGTGGAAGGGACAAATCTAGCTGTGGATAAGGCAGTATGATGCAAGGGCCATCCCTTTGTTGTTGTCGGAGAATTGCAGAGTTCTCCCCGTGGTGCCCACTGATGGGGATCATTTGCATTGCAAATCAGCATCGGAGTACACGGAAAGATCGCTATCAGAGGTTTTTTATTGTTTGTTTAACAAATCAAGAAGAGCCCTCGAGTCAGGGGGAGATTTCTGCCGTAGATTGTTCCTGGAAGGGTTTCAGGAGATTTGTTTCCGATGAGACTCCGGAATTGTTTACGTAAAGCTGTAGTCAGCAGGGGGTCTGCAGCTAATTCTCATTTCACGCTAAGTATGTTTGCATCATTAACAGCTCCGAGCGCATACCATCTAAAGTTGTTTTCACAAGACTTATTACGATGGTGGTTATAATACCTCCCATGTACCCAGGGCTTGTCCAGCCTTTTACAGGGTGTGAGTTCAGACTTTGAATTTGTGATTCTGATTATAGATTCTAGTGCAGAATCCTATTTTTGAATTATTTGAGCAAGAAAACAGAAAGGGAAAACACTGTTTTCAAAGCAGGCTTAAGCTGCCAATTCAATCATGTCATAAAATGTTTTGTTCATAAAGACCTTCATTAAAGATGATGCTGTGTATTTGCTATGGCTCCCACAAAAAAACACAGTACAATAGTATGGCTATAGAATAAAATGCCAATGCGAAAATATGAACATTTGTTTGAGTGGTATATTTAACGTCAGTCTGATAGAATCCGTGTTTTAAACAACTGTGTCTGAAGGCTGAGGGTTCTTATAATGCTGGCCTGATTGGAGGACTTGGAGTGAGTTGTGAAGGAGGGATGAAGGTCCTGTGTGATGAGGCTTGTTTTATGTCTAAAGGTTAAATTAAAAAAACATACAATTCTAGTAGAATGTCCGCTGTATCACTCCGATGTTTACTTGAGTGGACGCCATAGAAAATGTAGGGTCAATTTGAGTACGGAGATTGAAAAACGCTACATTCTTTTACGATTTGTTGAAGGAATTTATTTTGTTCACTGTCTTCTGTAGGGTAACCCTCAATCAGACCACATGTCTTACTCCTGGTTGTCAGACTTTTTGTTGATTTGAATTTAAAAGCGATTACAATACCAAATCTTCTTCATCATTTGGCTCATTTCTATCCTGTCGTTTGGCAAATCTGGGTTGAAATGGCTTTGTGAGGCGATAAGCCCCCGTTACTGAATGCAAAGACCTTTGAATCTATGGCTCCAAAGCTCCATAAGCAGATTCTACACACACATGACGCCACACACGAAACCCCAGTGTTTAGCGCCAAGCATGTTATAAACAGTATGTCTGGCACCCAGAGCCAGTTGCATGAATTAACATAGATAACTACTATTAAAAGCTTCAATTATATAAAGTCAAAGGGGTCAAAGACGTGGTAACCTTACAGAAAGATCTACTAACCCCTCTAATCTGTGTGTGTGATAGAGAAGTGCGAGATAAAGTGAGACGGGCCAGGCAGAGACGTTTTGGCTCCGGTTTCTGTGGCCACGTGTCTGTCTGGTGATTCAGCGCGCTGTGACGAAGCGTGAGCAAAATGATTATGCAGAAGGCCTGGGAGTTTAAACTATGACTCACTTACTCTCCTCCTCCCTCTGACCGAACCCCCATACTCCTTATCCCCACCCACGCAAAGTGAGAATTGGCACCTCGGCTAAAACCACCGTTTACTGGATGATGAATAGTGCTAGCCAAAATGTAGCTTATAAAGCATTTTACGTGTAATATATGGTTTCCTATATTGTCCCTTTTACTTGTCATGTGTGATCCGGCCGTCCCTTTCACACACGCGTGCTCCGTCTCTCTCACACATCCGCTGGTACACACTGACACACATATGCCAAGCTGATGAAACCCTATTCTTCCCGTTCCCTCATCACTTGACTCAGTTTCCATGCAGAACGTTCCCTAAAGAGGATGGAGGGAATTGCAGGAGATGGCGAGGGAAGAAGAGGTCGTGGTAATCCAGCCCGAGGGCCAAATCCTCATTCAGTCAGCAGCTTGCCTCTGTGATCCCTTGTCACCATATCTATCCTTGCTCTTTCTCGCTTTTCTTTTACAAGCTTTGTAAATTACACAAACAGACACATGTAAAGACACAGAGAGGATCAGGGTCACACAAGGTTTCCGCCCGTCTGTAAGCATACTAGATTACTGCCAATGTGTGTGTCGTTTGGTTTAATTTTACGTGACTTTTTCGTGTTTTTCCCAAGACATTGAGCAGTGGATTTCACCCTGGCTCATTTGGTCTTCACCCCTTTATTCTGTCTCAGAACACTAGTCTGAAATCAAACTCAGCCAAGGTGTATGAAAGCATTTTTAATTTAATCAGGTCCTGTGGTATTGACACCTATCTTGGCCCCAACGCCTGAAGGAGAAGATAGTGAGACGCATGCCGCATTATAATCATCTCAAGACAAAAGTGGGTTTTTCACGCGGGACAGAGAGTGTGAACTGTGCTTTGCTGGGGAAAAGGACACAAATGACTGCTCTTTTCCACCATGGCTGCTTGTTAACTGTTGAATCTGCCAGAGAGTGTTCTCTCGCTTTTTCATTTTTTGCTTCACCAAATTCTGCATTGGGTCTAATTATGCTCAGCTTTATTTGGATTTGGTTAGGTTGTTTTCAATGAATAGTCAATTATTTATTTGCTATCGGGTAATGGTAGATGTCTTTAGTGTCCATGAGCTCCTATTTGTGGCAATGATGCATGACTTTGCAGAGTTTGGTTTAAAATTGGGTAAAGCTCATTAAGCTGGTATTGATGATGTGCAGTTAAAAAAATAAATAGGCACATTTTTGGAGAAAAATAAAATACAAATATTATTTTTTTATTGTCTACAGACGAGCAGTTAGTAAAAACATATATATTGGTAATATTACACATTGACACAAATCATGTAAATGTCTATGGCCACACTGCAGTTATGGCAGCTGCTTTACTTCCACCGTCAACCTGGATTAGTCTACAGATTCACTCAGTTTTTATCATGGCGCACATGCTAGAGGTTAGTTTCTCATCTAGCTTTGAAATCTCAGTTCCTATTATCTTAACCCATCCGGCATTTCTTACTCTCATAAATCATCCTCTTACAATGCGATCACCTCCTCCCACATGCAGGAGACCTAACTGAATCTAAAGGTTTACTGGAAGTAGCTCTGTTAATCATGTGGCTGGACCTCTCTATGGTTGCCAAACTCTCTGGCTTTCACACAAACACACACACACACACACACACACACTCAGACAGTGCAATTATAATAAGAGTCCCCTGGCCACAGCTGTTCGATTCTGTTTAACGGCTGTCACTCCGACGTCTTTTACAACTCACAACACAAGCAGCAAGATGGAGGAGGTGGGAGATGACATTTCACGATGATTTAAACAAAAAAGCCTTTTCATGTGCATCCAGGAAGCTAATTTTAAGCATTTTGTTCAACAATAATCAGCATTTCTAATGATCAATCAGGGGTAGACATTAAGGGTAAAATCATTGTAACCACTGGCCCAAGGGCATTCGTCCAAAAAATCGACTCTAATAATGAAGAAAATTAACACATTTGTTGCAATAGTAATTTATGCACAAACTATACATTACTACTTGTACTTCAACATTTGAATCATCAGTTCTTCCTCATTTTCCTCAATTGTTCATATTTGGTCTATTAAAATTGTTATATTGTGGTCATTGTTAAAAGAAAAAAAGGAGGGTGACATTTCTGAGTATTATTATTTGTATAATACACTTTCTGCCTTCCTGTCATTATCAGGAGTTAGACATGTAATGGCTATGTAATAGATTAGAACCTTCATTCTCCTAAACTGCTGGGACATTTCCCTATAGCCAATATACCTTTATATTTTCTACTCTTCACTTACTTGTCAGCATAGATCGGCATTGATGTACAGAGCCGACAAAAGACCTTGTTTATATTGGCATCATATTGAAGCCAACTCCATCGATCAAGCCAGTGTGGCTGAAACGTTCTCTCCCTCTTCTTCTCATACTCCCTGTCACTCTCCTTTAACTCCTCCGGTGACTTTCTTTTATTTGAAGATTGTTTTTTGCCCGGCGCTTGGCCGCTTACCGGTGGTTTTAAAAACATTTTGGCGAATGGTTAGGTGGCACGAAAGACTTTAGTGAAGGAGCGCGCTCCCGCGCACGGGAAACAGCTGTTTGCTTTTCATCCAACAACGACAATCGCCGAACGAAACGCTATGTTGTAGCGTTAATAAACGAAACAATTTAACAAAATTGCTTGTCAAATACCAATACCACAGGACAATGAGATTTCATGTCTTACTGTTTTTTGTGTTTTTTTTTTTTAAACCAATATTTGAATGGCCCGAGCAAGTGGAAAGTACGTTATAATGGCCCGGGGTGTCTAAATAGTGCTTCCGGGCCAGCGGGCCATTTATAATGTCTAGCCCTGTCAATAATCAATTAATCATTTCCAGCTTGCTTTCAACAGTGAACAACCCGTGACAGGGTCCCCCCACAACGGTTTTTAGTCTGGTTGGTTTTCTAAAAAAATATCTTCATGTGTTTAAATAGCAGCTGCTTTGGTTCAACATGGTAGTTTAGCATTAGCATGAGCCGATAGCTATACCACACAGTCATCAAACGAAAACTCACAACTATAATTTCTGATTTTATATTTGCTTTTGCCACATGGGGCAGGGGGGTGCGTTTGTTTTATAGTTTGTACGACCCTAATAGGGGTCACTAAACACACCCTGTACGCCAATATTATCAAAGTAAGAGTCTCCGCCTGGTGGTACAACTGCATACAGCTAATCATAACATTTCCGGACAGTTTGCCACTTGTCTTTTTGGTATAAAGGAGGAGATAACTTTAGGTTTTGTTGTGTGCCCAGATTGATATTTCTAAGATGAAAAACCTCCAAAGGAGAAACCCTTCAAAGCATGACGTATTCATCGCTCTTCCATCTGTTTACCTGGCTGCCATTTTTCTCATTTTGTGTCTCTCATTCTTCTCTCAGTCTGTTTCTTCCGCTGCTTGGCAGTCTGCCATCATCTCCATTCACTCTCCTGCTCTGAGACCGTTGTTCTGTTCTATTGAGTCTCTACAGAAACACATCAACATGCCAAATACCTCCACTGCTGACGATCAGCAAAGATGATCAAAAATCTAATACGAAATGCCTCCAAGGTTTCAGTTACACTCTGTTTGTAAGACCCTTGGGAAAACTATTCATTCTCAATACTGTCAACGTGATTGTATTTTCACCCTTGTCAGTTTATCTGATGTCAGCAGTTACATTAGATGGATAGAAAGGCATGGATAAACATGATACAGATGCTGCTCGCTATCATCATAAATTAACTATAAAAATAAATATGCATACCAATGCTTAATGTTTAAAGATGTTCAAGGATATCTTACCAATGTTTAAAATCAATTATCTTTATGTGAAGTTGAATGGCATTCATTTCAAGCGGCATCTTGTACAATTTGTTTACCCGCACCATTACAGTGTGTACGCTGTCAGGTTTCTGCTTGGTAAAAATGCAAAAATAAAGCCTGAATGCCTAAGTATATTCAGTCTCTTTATCTATTTAAAAATGCACACTTAATTACGGAACAACGGTTTTAGGTGAAGTTGCCACATTTGAGCCAAAGGGCAGCTGGGAGATGAGAATATTAGAATAAGATATGTTGACCTTTTGACTCAACGCATAATAAGCACTGGTTGCAATGGAATTAGAGGCAACAACTTTAATCAAGATTCAGGGTACGATTGAATATTGACTCAAACAACATCCAATTAAAAGGACAGACGAGAAAGTAGGAAAACCAGAATTTAAAACTCTTCAATTGAGAATCTATGCTTCATCTGATCAGCCTTCAAGGAGACAGCTAGAGTTAAGTCGATGTCCTGTCCAGTGTTTGGCTTATTGTTAACAGGACATTATAACACATTGGCCAATCGTTTGGAGAACCCAAATGACCTGATCAAATGCAGCTACAGCAACATAACAAACTGCAAAAGCAAATGAGTGTTGGGATATCGAAAGTCTTCTTGAAGAGAAGAAATCACTCTTAAAAGCAGTTTAAGGGTCATTTCTTTGCAATTTGCAGAGAAGAATCAGATTCTTTCTCGATAATTGCAGTGTTCACCGGCTGGCAAAACTGATGCTTTGTTTGCCATGCTGCAAAACACCTGCATTGGTCAACAGTGTTGTGATTAGTTTTTCCTCTTCAAGTTTACTTATTGATTTGAGTGGATTCCAAGTTGTGTCTTATCCCATTTAACTCTCAAGCACTTCCATCTGGCGTAGAGACCTCGATTTGCATTAAGAATGGCGGTCCCACAGCTGTTTTTCTCGAATAAATACCCAATTTGATTTCATTTAGGGACTGTCGGCTGTAGAGTTACTCTCAAGCATCATCTGCCAGGAAACATGTATCTCCCTGAGCAGCAGTTTCACTAAAGTCCTGCTCCCTCCTCCGCCGGTGCTTCATTATAGCCACCACGAGTCATGTGATCTCATTACCTCACGTCTTTAACCGGCTCTTAACCTCAACTTGCTACGGTTGAGCTGCGACGACTGAAACACCGTGCCGTAATGAATTACCCCAGTGAGTCAGAGCTTGACAGATTTTCTGGAAAGCATGCATGTGAAATTTCCTCAGCACTCATCATTGACAACCAAAATCAACTCATGAAGTGAAGTTTGACCTCTTATCCAGGCAGGCAGACTATTAAAATAAGTTAAGTAAAACATAGCATCAAGAGATCTGCCATTAAAGTTGAAATTCCTGCCTTTCTGTTTGTGTATCTATTTCAGAAATATATTTGGCTATGGATTTGCTGCTAAAACCTGCTTTTTCCCCGAGCATTTAGAAAGCAGTATTCATCAAACATTCTTAGAGATTTACTTCATGTTTCTTGATCAAACCGCCCGCAGCAAAGAGCTCAAAATATATTTATGTTGGCACCGTATCTATTTTTACTGTTGTGTTTTTGCCTATCCGTTGGTGGGGTTTTTTCTGCTTTTTCCCCCCGCCTGATTTCATGCCCTTACTTCTCAGGCATCTTGGGCATAATCCCAAAGTCTAATAGTCTAACATTCAATAAATTAAAAAAAGGGTTCTCCTGCGTTTGACCCGCCACAAGCAAATGCCTTCCAAGGCATTAGAAAGCTGCTTAGTAGAAGCTGTTACGTAAGAAAAGGCGCCCCCACTAGTTTAGTGGGAGGGAGAAAAAGGGTAGGGGAGAGGGAAAGTAATCAAAAGATGAGCAGCAAAGACGAAGGAGAAGTTGGCATGAAAGAAAAAGAGAGGAGGGTGAAAAGGAAACTGTGAAACCATTCCAGCCAAAGCCCCACGAGTCTTCATCCAACCAGGGCTCCTCGTTAAAAAATATCTTTCATTAATCCATCCAAATACTCGCCGTTTTACTTAATTCCTGCCGATTTTGGATAAATGTGCCTCGACTGTTTCCCCCTCCTTTTCTCCATCCATTCCTCCATACTCCAGTGAAGCACAGTGGGTGATGGGGCAAATGTAATCAGTGTATCCTCCTCACACACTTGCGCACAGTGAGTGGATATGACTAATGTCTTCATTTAGCTTTTAATTACCGTGCATCCTCCCAATCACCTGCTGAAACCCGGCAGAAAGCTGTCGTAATCGGGGGGCTCTCGTCTAACTTCATTCCCCCTCCCTCCGCTCCTTGTCAACACAGGGCCGATTGCCGTCTCCCACACATTTGCGTTGGAAGTTGGAAGTACATTAGTGACACTGATACAGAGTGACTGATGTGCTAAGCAATGAGTTTTCCACAACAGTGAGGGTATTGGGGTTTGAGTGGAGGGGGTTCTTCTCAAAGTAAAAGCCTTCAGAGTAATGGAAAGAGGCTACGTCTAATCTGCCAACATTTATCTTTTCATTGTAGCACTGTCAAAACAATCTAATGAAAATAAATCTCCAACAACTTGTTTTAGTGATTTATGAAGAACAAATGCCTAACATTTTTGTTTTATATAATTTAGAGCTGAAACAATACATCTCTTAATTGTTTACTTAATCAACATAAGTTAACTCAGCAATCATTTAGTTTCTTCTCCCCTATTTGTCTAATATGAAAGCACACTTATCTTTTGGTTTTTAATTGTTGCTTGGAAAATCCAAGCAGCTGAAAGGGTTTTTTTCAAATACTTTATGGTGTAATTGATTGAACTATTAACCTAAAATGGGCTATATACGTAATTTAGGGACATTAGAATTAATAGTTAATCATATAAAAGGTTTAACATTGAAGATAAATAATACTAGAGAGAAATCAGGTGGTCCCAACATGGCGCCTTAATGGGTTGCAGCACAATCTGAATGGTTGTGATATGGTTAAAGGATAGGAAATTCACAAAAGTCAATTGTTCTATTATTTGCTTATTTCTGGCATTTTTGGCATTCACAGTATGCAGCTTTGAAAATGTTTGTTTGCAGGCGCTGCAAGGCTAAAAGTTTGATTGCTACTGGAATAATTGATAATGAGGATATGTGTTAGTTGCACCTTGAGGCTGTGAGATAATGTCTCCTTCCAAGAGTAACACAGCTGCTCACGCCTCACGGGTGCACAAAAACAATCGAGCAGATGAGCTGAGGTGTAGCTCCAGCCCTCCTGCCGCTCCCTCCAATAATTGGACACGCCAATATCTCCCAGACTGTCTAAAAATCCCACTCAATTTCACTGCCATCGGGTTATTTAGGGCTGCCAGTCACTGCTGTTCTCCGCCACACTGCGGATGTGTCAGTCACTGCCAGGCTAAACTCATTTGAGCTAGCTGGTCTGTTGAGCTGAGCAGCAGAGCATGGAGGAAGAGCGCTGCTGAATCACTTCACCTCATCTCCCCGCGACACCCTCTGCTCCTCGCCACCAGGGAAACAAACCAGCACAATCAATAGCTACAAGAGAGAAGAAGAAGAATTATGCGGCAACATTTATTTTGGGGACTGAAACTTGAGAAAACTGCCCGTAGGACGGCGTGTTGTCCTCTTTGACGAGCCCAAACCTGCAGCAGCGTGGTGTGTTTCCTCACCCTCTCTCTGTGGTGTGTTTCCAGCCAAAACTTGTGATGAAATGTGTTGAGGGAGACCCCCTCTGTTGCATGTGTGATTATGTGTCACTCCTCGCTGCAGGCATT
The DNA here is from genome assembly GCA_031216635.1 of Dissostichus eleginoides. Classification (NCBI taxonomy): domain Eukaryota; kingdom Metazoa; phylum Chordata; class Actinopteri; order Perciformes; family Nototheniidae; genus Dissostichus; species Dissostichus eleginoides. Next base: position 10,392,894 of record CM062286.1, on the reverse strand, counting down.
TAATGCCCAGTGTTGGAGTGGTTTTCTGTGTGTGTGTGTGTGTGTGTGTGTGTGTGTGTGTGTGTGTGTGTGTGTGTGTGTGTGTGTGTGTGTGTGTGTGTGTGTGTGTGTGTGTGTGTGTGTGTGTGTGTGTGTGTGTGTGTGTGTGTGTGTGTGTGTGTGTGTGTGTGTGTGTGTGTGTGTGTGTGTGTGTGTGTGTGTGTGTGTGTGTGTGTGTGTGTGTGTGTGTGTGTGTGTGTGTGGGGTAGTAAGTTATCTTCACATAAATAACTTGCATTTACATGATATATATATTGATACAGCTATTCTATTCTCTCCTACACACTCCCCCCCATGCCTGAAATGCCTCTATTGGACTCCTTTGTTTACTTCTGTAACATAGTGACATCACCATGTTACACTTGCGCTTCTATTGGCTAGCGACACATTGTATGTTACTGGCTGAAGGCAGGACATCTCTAAGTGGTTGACCAATCACAACAGAGCCGCCCAGCTCCTTTTTGGACATTAAAGCAAGTAAAGATGTCACAGTAGAGGCACAAAATACAAATATGAACTTGAACATTAGCATAATAAATCCTCTTTAAATTCATGTTGCTGATAAAAGAGCAAAGCCTCTCTGTAAAACAGCAAGTGTATAACCTTGTTTCCTAGAAGGAGAATCTATCAATAACTTGCTCTTTGGGGAGTTTAGGGAGGTGGTTGTGCTATTTATTTGTGTGTGTAGTGGAAATAATTAACATATAATGACAAAACATTTACTATTTTAGAGGTGTAGGAGATAGATCAAGAGAAAATGGGCCACAGTGAATACATCCAATTTATCTTCCTGCTCGTATTAGTACACAGAAACATAACTCTTTGCCTATGTGTGTGTGTATGTGTGTGTTTCTAGGTGGTGGACCTCTACTGGGGCACGGACCCAGAGGAGTGGGACAGTCCAGATCTGCAGAGACTCCGGATGAAGCTCCTGGAGGAATGTCTAAAGACGTCAGCGGGACCATGTTTTGTTGTAAGTATTACACACAGGTAATAGTTAGAAATAAAGTGGATTTTAAAAGTCTGAATATTATCACCGCTCAAATTGCTGTGTCCAGAAAATCTGTTAAATCTGAATCAGTTTTCCCCCGTCATCCCTCTCTATCTCATTACATGGCTTTGATATATAGCATTAAAGCCGGATTTTTCCCATAATTTTAAAGGTTTTATACCTGTGTGAAATTACCCTATAAGAGGGAAATCTAATCTTTCTTGCAGTCTTTTTATCAATATGACACTGAAAGGAGAGCAGCTTTTGAAGTCCTGTCTACTGTGTTCAATATTATGACATTTGAGATGATGTACAATCCTTTTTTTCATATTTTTTCTCACATATGCAGTGTTTTGGTAACAGCTCTCTGGGTTTGTCAGGGTGCTCAGATGCAAATAACTACAACAAACTGCCTGACAAATTGGTGATACTTTCACTATAACAAACTGACATTAGATTCTAAGTCATTTTTTAGTAATCTTATCGTCTAAATCCATGCACTGCTAAAATTACACTTGTATGAATGAGTTATGTGAAGCTCTATGCAAGAAAAGAGAGAGAGTGGCATGACACGTAATTACGGCTGACATGTCGGTGATCTTTTAAGATAATTTTAGGCCACATAAAAGGAGGGACGAAGACCGGAGAGAAGAGGGGGAAAGACGACAGGGAGAAAAATTGATGGTAAATTATTTAAATAGAACAGATCCGTTTCTAGGGGTTGAAATTGAGGTGAGAGATCACAGGGAGACGTAATGCATTATGGGTAGGACAGAAACGCTGGTCTCAAGGGAACATAATTTCCTTCCCCAGGCTGAGTTTGGCGTATGCACTGCTTCCTCTCTCACACAAACACACTTTTCACTGCAAAACATTCGCAGCTTAATGATTCAGGCTGGCTTATTTCCAGTGGAGTGATGCTCCTTATATCAGGACAGTATTACTGGCTCCAGAAAAAAAATTCTAGAAAGGAAAACTGCTTCAGAAATTACAGTATGTCCCTGCACAAGATGCCACAGGTTTAAAAAGGGGATTTGTTTGGCTGTTGCAAAGATTTTAGTTTTAAACTCTTAAAACAAAGTGTGTGCATAGTTCAAAATTGGGCATCAATGCTCATAACTCATCACAAGCACACATAATGGCCCATGCCAGGTACTGTAACAACAAAAAAAGACAATTCACCAAGGAAATCAAATCACAAAAACCACCATTTACAAAGCCTCATGATTGTATCAGAAATTAGAAGCCATTACAACACAAAAACTGCAGAAAATTAATAAAACAGCTAACTTGACATCACCAAACACACATTAGAACAGAGCCAAGAGACCTCTTCATATATGTTAACGTATTTAGCAAATGTAGGGAGTTAGCTTAGTGAGATAAGGTCATGAGTTGTGGTTCCAAACAGTGGCATCACAGAGAGGAAAATCCCACATTTGGCATGAAATGGCTCCAACAGTTCAAGAGTCAGGGAACACCTGTAGCTGCATGGGTAATGTGGCATACACACACACAGGTTAGCCTTTAAGCTTCTTTGAAGGTACAAAATCTAAGTGTTAGCAGCTAGCTAGCTTCTTTTGGAAATGCTATATTAGCAGCAGCAACAAGTGTTTGCAGCACTGTGGGCATAAAAGTGGGCGGGGCATAGGCAGCTTGAAAAGACCGCCCTCTACCTAAGGCTGCGTTTGATTCGTCAGAGTGTGTCATGTGAGTGCAGCAGAAAAAAAGGTGATTTGTTTGGCTAAAACTATAAACACTTAAACACAAGGAAAAGGAATTAGATTGAAAATATAAAACTATTATAAAGTATTGTATAAACTATTCTAAAATGTAAAAGTATATATATTCTTTATTCAGGTATTGTTGAATATTGTCATCTCTTCACCTAATCTACTGTTTGTACACGCTTTTCTTCCCTTAGTGTAGTTCTTACATTGCATTGACCCCTGCACTTATAGAAGTTGGTAGTTGAAAATGCTGGAAGGCTAGAAGACTTTTCTTGAGTTTTATTTGTGTTAAATTAAATTAGATTTCATGGCCTCATTGAGACAGTGTGTGCTGCATTGTGCTGTACAATGTAAGCTCAATGAGCTCAAACTGGACTAAAAGGACCAGATCTGAGTTGAAAAGAAGCGTTGCGCTCTCTCTTTTGTGCTGCTGGCTTGGTGTTTGTACATGCCGCGTGAATTTCATTCATTCCCATCAGCCTCCCTGCCCTCTGTCCCTGCTGCAATTTCACCGTCTTAACCCCCAATGACCCCAAGCAATACCACAAAACACACCGAGAGAAAGTAGGCACACAAACTCAGGTAGCCCTGTGTTGTTTTGTCGTCATTTCTTCCTCTCTCTTGCTTTCACACCCACACACAATTTTGACACATGGTATTGTCATGTGATTGGAAATCCATTGTAGTCTGAATCTGGGGTGATACGGACTCCAATAAACACACACACACACACACATCTATACTGCATGTCCTCCCCATCTGGCTGGTTAAATCTTTAATGGCATATTTTACTTGTCCATCTCGGGGGGAAATGAAGGGTTTTATGCAGAGGAGACCACAATAGCAGTCCCATCCAGAGCTGTCAGAGGCAGCTGCTGCCCCGGTTCCTTTACTGGGGAGCTCCGAGCGGCTTTGATCAGGGACTTGGATCCTCGTTTATGACAGTTCTGGGTTGTCTGGGACATCTCCGGAGAGCCGTTGTTTATTTTTTAACAGGGTTGTAGACCGAGATATATATGTGGGGACAGGGAAAACGTCAGCAGAAATAGTTTGAGTTGCAGGTTCTGCACCGTGTGTGTGTGTTTAGGAAAATCCCGTTCTCTTCTGTGCTATTTTCTTTTTTGTACTTTGTCTGAATTGTTGACATGCAGCCCCTCGCAGTTTCTACACACCCACCATTGTCATCACCTTCACTCACTAAGGTGCCCACCTGCCTAAGTGTCAACCCCAGCTATCACATGCACACACACCCGTATACAAACAGCCACATGGCAGTAAGGGGAGACTTCAAAGAGGAACCCACAACAACAGAGCCCGGTGCACGGATAAGAGTAGGGAAAAAAGGGACAAAGACAGATGGAAATCTCCTAAAAAGCTAAATGACATTGATTATCGTTGTGAGAGAAAAGAGTAGGGGAGGATGGTAGCTGGCAGATTACCAGCCATTGAGGATCTGTGCAACAACTAGAAACCTCCTTATAGGCCTACTTCTTTTGGCACCCACATCTCTCCTCATTCGCTTCTACAAATCATACAGTGCTGTGCTGTTCACCAGAATCTAGATAAGGAGTCTTACCTCCTTATCTCCTTCATGTTTTGTGACTTCTAAGAGAAAAAAGGCAGTGGAAAAAAGGGAATTAAATGTCAGTTCTTTCTTTAATTGTATGTTTTTTCTCATTACTTAACATCGGAAAAATATCCTTGGGTGAAATCGAAACAACCACAGTTATTTTCAGTCGGTAGGCATGTGTCAGGATTCGTCTTAAGACAGTGAGCTGTTATATAAGCAGCCTTTATTGGATATGTCACTCTTTTTTTATGAGTAAGAATGAGTAGGAATCAATTGCAGCAGGTGTTTTTAGTTTTTTTTAAAGGTCACAGCTAAACACAAGACAGGTGGCAGTGCAGGTTTGTTAAAGACACACACACACACACACACACACACACACACACACACACCACACCTGGTGGGTGAGGGGGCCTTTTCTCTAACCTGTCGATGAAATAAAGCCCGTTTCCATGGCGATCGCAGGGGTTGGCATGGTGATGGTGTCATTGACCCGGAGATTAAGCATGACAATGAGCCATGACTGTTTTTTTTCTTTTTCTTCTTCCTTTCTTTTTTTACGCTGTTCTGCTTTCCAACAGTCTCAAATTCCCTCATGTAGAAAACAGTAAAACTTGATAAATGCCTCAAGGACGCGTATCGGCGAACAGCATGCTCATCCAGTTCTTCTGCTTTCTTTTTTTTCTACAGGCCATATAGAAGGTTTACTGCATGTTAGAGGAGAGTCAAGGATACAGTAGCTCTTACGTCCTCCTCCAGTGAGCACATGATGTAACTGCTAACGTGATAGCCTGGAAGTCTTCAGTGAAAGTAGACGTTCAAAATAAATATAGTGAATGCAGCAAACACCTGCAATAATTGAACGAAAGGGAGATGTTGAAAATGTTCCTCGCCTTGGGCAAAGATTGTTAGAATTCAAGCCTGGTATTTTCGCCAGATTGAAGCTTTGTTGCACATCCTTACAACATACTCATTTGTACTTTCTGAGTGTGCTGTTGATAGACACAATGAAATGAAATCATATCCTTTTAAAAACAAATTCAGTTGTATGACAGCTTCTGGAACACCAATTTTTCTTTATCTTTTTGATGTTTAAACGAAGTTATTGTACGTCACTACATTCCGTAAAAACGACTGAAATCAGCATGGTGTTCAGTTCAGCCCATCTTTCTTTGACTTCCCTACAGCTCTTTCTGCCCCAATCCACTTTGCTCCGACTGAAGATGTAAATCTTCGAGAGTTGGGGTTTCATTTATATAAAAGGTCCATTCATTTGCTAAATCAGCCAGGCACTGACGATTTAAGGAAAACATTACTCAAACAAGGAGTGAAAAAAAGGAGTAGTTTCTGAAGTGGATTAATACAGAGTTGGGAATCTTGTGAGTATTTAAAACAACAAAATGGTTTATGTGGGATTCACTAAAACAATTGACTCTATGATGGGAAACGTGTGGCGCAGTGGGTTGTGCGTTGGTGTTCGGATCAGGGGGTCACAGGTTCAAACCCCACTGCAGTCAGCATGTCGTTGTGTCCCTGGGCAAGACACTTCACCCCAAATTGCTCCTCTGGGGATTGCCCACAGTATTGAGTATGTAAGTCGCATTGGATAAAAGCGTCTAACAAGTGACATGTAATTTAATCATAACATGTCACCCAGTGCAACACAGATGAGGCTCAGTTATGCGTTTTTAATAGATTATAGGTCTATAGTACAAATAAACAAGCTATATGGGGCTTTGGTGAACACGATAGATTTTTGATTTTTTTTCTGCAATTCTGCCTTTTCCTTTTATTGGAATATGGCATCATTTTATGCAAGTACAGACTGTTACTGCATTGATTTCTCGCAAAACAAACAGAAAAGGCTTTTATGACAATTAGGGCATACTGTATATCATTATGTAGTATGGGGTGGGCCTACTGCTCTGTGACTGGGTGTGTGTGTCACTGGAAATTAAACATTTCTCTGATCAGATCATCTGTTTCTTTGTAGAGCCATTTCTCCCTCTGCGGTGCCAAAGCTTACGCAGCAAATATCCGAACAGTTGACTGTGTGTTTCATTGATTGATTGACTGCGTGAGTGATTGATTTGTGGATTCGTACTGTAGCTGTGTACAATATCTTAGTCGCCTCACCCAACTGGCTCATCAGATAAAGTGCACTTAGCGGGAGTATAAAACCCCTTCCAAGAATGAAAAACCAGAAGGGGGAGGGAGGAGGAGGAGGGAGGCTTCAACTGGAATTGCAGTTTTTGCACCTAAAATGTAATAAGGACTTCTAAAAACACCCTTTTCTCCTCTTAAAAAAGACATATAAACACGCAGCTTGTCACTTGTAACACTGCTATCCACTTAAGATGTACTAATTTCAAGATGTTAAAAACACCCGACAAATATTTGGACATATTTTACAGTTCAGCTTTGGTAAGCTGACAGAGATGACAGTGGATTACTCTGCAGGCTGCTGATGTGTGTGTTAGCATTTGAACATCTCATTTTGTAATTTTTCTAGGGAACACCATTTGTTTTTATCATAATCTACATCTCCACACTCAGCCACTTAATTCATCCTGTTATAATACCGCAAGGCAACCTGACAGGGACTTTGTCAGCAACTTCTCTCTCTCACACACACACAAACACACTGTATGTCTCTCTCTCAGCATTACTGTAGTTTAGCCCAGTGCCTCTGTCCTCTACTGACACCTCACTGCAGCACCATGAGTCATAGAAAGCCATCTAAAAGTGGGTGGGGGGAGGTCACCTGCGGGGCAGCCGGTGGTTTGAAAATCTGTCAAGTCACAGGTCCTTAGAAGATCTAAAGATTTGTTTGGACCCGAGCGAGGCACCCTGCCGTGGTTCTCCACAGATGGCTGGCGAGCTTATATTTTGTTATTTCACAACATATATAAATTAAATATGACCTTAAAATTGTAGGACATCACTAGTTGGCCCATGAAGAAAACTGATGAACTGATGGCACTATACAACACACTCAGTAACTTACTGTTTGCATGACCGCTCCCGGAAACAGCAATTAATACGTAAGTGGGGACATTAGCATGTCTGGCTAACTAGCTTAATACCAAAAAATAGTAGCTATATCCACCCAGCATCACTACAAAAGCCAAAAGAAGCGTTTTAACTGCATTAATATGTGGGGTTACAGGTTACTTAAGTTATTTACAAGTGTAGTCTAAAATGTGTATGCTCTTGATTCGCCTTCGGGAAGTTTAACACAAGCTGATATTACCCAGAGAAATTGTTCTTTCACACACTTTGGTTAGCCCTCACATTTCTTATTTCTTATAACACTTGAAGAGAATCAAACTATTTGATGCAAACAATAATCCGTATCATTCTTAACAAAGCACATCAAAAGAAGGCAGTTGAAAAAATTAATAGATAACCTCGATACATGATTTATTTGACTTTAGCAAGTAAGCTAGTTAGAGCTAATAACATCTGGGTGTCATTGAAGTCTTCTGGGTTCATTTGCTGAAATCAAGGCCCATTGTTTCAAACATGAAAGGTACATTTGTTCACTTTGTCATTGTAAAATGCTTTCGTGCCAGAATGGAAACTTTGACATGTAGCATCAGTAACTAAGGAGCAGAGCTTACTAATTTTAACACTTTCCATCCAAAAAATAACAAATGGTTTGGAGCACATTTATCCGATTCATAATCACAGCTTGTGTGTTAGATTCATATTAGGGAATATAAGCAATACTGAAAATAATATTTTAGCATCACATATATGCAGTGTCTTATCCCTTCCTGAGTTAAAACGTGCAGCTGCCCCTTTAAACATTTTGGCTTGAATGTAGCTCATGACCTTTCCTGTCAATCACAACTGCAGATAGTGAGCGGTCTGCCCTAGTTATCTATTAAACTATTTGTTTTGACAAGAAGAGAGAACAGAGAGTTACACACCGAAGGGAATCCCTTTCCTTTCTTCCTTGTGTAGTATCTGTCTAACAGATACTCTTAGATCATGTTCTGTACTTAAATTAGCACTCTTTTCTTATGAGGCTTCTTGTTTAATCGGATGTACATGAGTAATCTTGTCACAAGGGGTTTGTATCTAGCATCATTTTTCTTTCAACCCTGAATTTATACTGCAGATACTTTCATATGCATGGGTTATTTATATTTTTTTAATCATAGTTGTTCTTCCTTTGGCGCAGTCAATATACATTTAATATATAATGTCTTATTTTACTTGATAAGTGGTTGTTTATATAATGAAAATGAAGGGTTTGGATCCAAAATGCAATCCCCAATGTGAAAATAACACCTCCTCCAAACCAACTGATACTGCACATGAAAACTATCTTCTCAATCCAAAAGAAGCCACAAAATGAACCTGAAATGTGTGCCATGAAACTGCACGAATGTGAAGTGAATCCACCCTGGGCGTTTGTAGGTTCTGAGAGTAGGCAGTACTACAAACCGTGCCACATGCCATCGTCCGATTCCGCTTGTTCTCTGCATCTGTTCCCACTGCGGATGCCAAGGGAACGAGGAGTCCAACATGAAATGGCTTTGTAGCGTCATTGCCTTGAGCAAACCAACGTGGTTTTCCTGCTCATCGGAGCTCACGGTGTTTTGGCTCGTCCCTCACTCGCTCCACGTCTTCACCCCCAGGCTTCAGCTGAATTACGACACATGGAGTAAAGATCAGTTGGTCACGGAGCGGAGGGCTTCCACTGATTCTCTCTTTTTTTTTCTGCACCCTTTGTCCTCGAATGTGACTGATAGAGCATGTCAGGATGGAGCCAGGAAATGGCCCAGATCATCTCTGACGGTATTGAAGGGGCTGTCACTCAAAAAGCATGTGCGTAGATGCCGAAGGGGGAAGAATGGAGACTCATTGGAGCTTACAGTATATGCCGTGTGGAGTGGGAGATAATAGTGGGATGAAAAGGCCACGATTTAATTTGATGATGCCTAATTATGCATCTACTGTGTTGAGTGTTCTAGTTTCTGACTAAAAAAGAGATTGTGGAGAGCGATTGTGGGTATTGGCTTTGGTGTATAACAATGAAGATGATGATGTCAGTGGTAGTGACGATAAAAACATTAACTTACAGCAATGAAGCACAATTCAATCAAATGTCACAGTCTTCTAACAACCTACATTCTTCCCTTTAATTAATGCATTCATTTCCTTGTATGTAAAACAGTCCCATCTGTTCTATATATATAAAGCAAATCTGGTCATTCCCTTAATACTACTAATGAATGAACATTTGGAAATGTGTCTTTTACATAACAGTGTGTCATTAAAACATTGGCTGTGCCGCAGCAGAACAAATCAGCTCTTTCTTAATGACAACAATGAATTATGAGCAGGGATTGGCATAGAGACTCCATTAATAACTGATCTAAATTGTAAATTTGCTTCCTTGGTAATTGATCAGATATATCCTCATTTATATCATCATTTAGTTTTAAAAGTATAATTTTGGAATCAGTTTTGTAGCACAGATTCAAACTGTTCATTCTTAACCCCTTACGGGTCTTATGTTGCCTTTCTTTTGCCATTTTCTGTTGTTTAGATATGTTTATGTTGCGATATGTACGTGATAGTGTGTGACGTATGGTGGAAGATTGCATTTTTATCCAACAACCACTGTACGTTGTCCAAACACATTTGACGACATCACAGTGTTACACTCGCACTTTGATTGGCTAGCGCTCCAACACATTGTACATGATAGGCTAAGGGCGGGACATATCTAAGCGGTTGACAAAACTCAACGGAGCCGGCCTGCTAACCAATCAGAGCAGACTGGGCTCTGGTTTCAGACAGAGGGTGAAAAGAGGTGCTGCAGCACAGGCAGTATGAGAAAAATAAAGAGCTTTTTGAACATTAAAGCATGGAGACATGTCATAGTATAGGCAATAAATACTAATATGAACCTCAAAGCATAACAGGGCCCCTTTAAGAATGTTTAAAATGTACATATGGTGTGGTGTAACATTTCTCCATCCAAGATAGAGCTGTCAGTATGCACCATAGTGCACACACAGTGGGGATTGTGGTGGCAGCTTTAATCCAAATTGGTTGGTGGAGTTCCCAACACCACCCCAGTTGCGCCCTGTGGCTCTAAAATTGCCTCGAATAAATCGCACTGTGTGCAGCGACTCCAGTATTCACCCCGCACCACTGATCCAAAAAATAGAGCCCTAAAACAGTTTGAAGGCTCGTAATTATACGCATTTCCTTTCTCTCTCTTCATCACCTTCCCTGCCCTCCATCTTTCTTTCCATCCTTCCTCTCTTCAGGGTCTTGTGGGGGAAAAGTACGGCAGCATCCGAGTGCCGGGGGAGGTGGAATCGGCGGAGTTTGAGATGATCTTGGATGCAGCTGTGGAGGCGGGGATGGACACACACATCTTGGAGGAGTGGTACTGCAGGGATGAAAACTCAGTGCCACCCGCATACTACCTCAAACCCAAAGCCCAAATGCTTAAGAACTACCAGAACTCTGTGAGTGCTTCCTCAAATGTTGTGTTACCCACGTACTGTAGAGGTTAATAAATAGAGGATTTGACAGTGAAGTAAAGGATTCTTGTCCTAGAGATTGTTGGTGCATGAATTACATTTTCCTTGAGGAACCTATTTTATATTAGAAAAAGAAAAAGCAAGTTTGTTTGGAGGTTGTGTGGAAAGAAGTTTAATCTCAGACAGCCCTTGAGCTCTTTAGTTTCTGACTTTTAACTTCTTATCTTTATAGGGACAATAAATTATGTGAAAGAGATTTGTTAAAAAAAACAGCACGATAACGTTGCCTTGAGCTTTGAGTCATAAAAAGCCATAAAAACTGTAGATTGTAGGATAGTGTAACACCTCAACACTCTATGATACTACAAACATTAGGATATGAAAGTGTCCTACTTGTAGAAGCTCTTAAATCACCTACTATGAGCAGAATCCCCCCAAAAGCCAGAAGGAACGTTCCTACATAAAGCACTGATTCTAAATCAATCTTCCTCACTTGACACAGAGAACAATATTCCCTTTGTTTCAGTATATTTTAGCACAAGACATGGTTAACCACATTCTCTCAGTACATGATGAAGAGTGCTCTGTGTAAACTGTGATGTGTGTCGGTCCTCTTCCTGTTTAGATGGAGTCGAGCAGCGCAGCCAAGACCAAGAATGACAAGGCCTGGAGGAATGTGTCGGAGGAGATCAAGAAGATCTTCAGAACAGCGGTGCTGCAGCTCCAGGAGAAAGGGACCATGAAGTGCCCTCAGGCCAAAAAATTCCTCTGCTCTGGTTAGTTAACTCTTTCTTATAATGTCACATATTTTCTGATGGGAAGCTCACTTTTATCTTTCTGGTTTTTCCATTTGGTGCTAGAAATATTGTACTTGCATGTTAAATAAAACAGTTATTTGGCATTTAGTATTTTATGATACTAATATCAAGCTCTGAATGCCTTTTTTGAGCTTAATGATTAGTTGATTATTTCACTAAACGACCCAAAAATATTCAAACATTTGACAACTTATCATTGTTATTTACCAATTGTTAAAGTAATTTTTTAATCATACATCTTGAAAAATCCACAGGTTTTAGCTTCACAAATATAAATATTTGCTACATTTTATTATGCTATGATATTAAACTGATATAGACTAATGTTCAGACAAGATGAGCAATCTCAAAACATGTTTTTTGTTAAAGGTAGGGTAGGTAAGAATGGAGAAACCAGCTCGAGTGCGCTAGAATTTGAAAGTACGCAGCCGAAAAAAATCTGCCCCTTCCTTCAGACTTCCTTACAGAGCCCCTCCTCCGACACACACGAACGCGCACATGACCAATGAGGGCACGAGATAAGTTTGTGCACGAGATGGAAGGCTGACAGGCAGGTAGGCCATCCAGTTATTTTAGCCGATTGATGAAAATAATTGGTCGTGCTTTTTACAGCGCCACGGCTTCCACAGATGACATTTTTTTATGTATTTATTGTCAAAGCATTTAATATATTCATTGCTATCGGGATGTTAAGAGCATTCCATGGAATATAACAAAAAGTGTTTCTGAACCTACCCCACCTTTAATGTTTCACAATTTATAGACCAAACACATGAACTTATCTGGAAGATAATAAGTAATTGATCCATAATGATAATAATTCTTAGTTGGAGTCTTAATGGCTACAGTAGATTAAGTAACAAAGTCATCTTACAAATCCTACCAAGGGTTTCTCTAGTTAAAAGAAAATGTACATGGATCTTTCTAACCTGAAAAAAAAAAGCCTGTGCTATCATCATGTATGAGAAAAGTTTAAATATAACATTAACCTCCAGGAAAAACAACTCACATGGCAAAGGCCACAAAGTTAATAAGTGGGGCTGTTGTGGAGATTGCAATCTTGTCACTAAAAATGCAGCAAGAAATGAGAAGCAATCAGGATGTGTCAGCCGCGCTCAGCAGATGACAGAGATGGATCGATTGCACTGTAGGTTCACCTCTCAGTAATGAATCCAAACAGTGTTTTGCAATGACAGGTAGAAACAGAAAGGATTTTGTGACTTTAGAAGTCCACTTTTTAAAGGTTATTATGCAACATGTTGTGTGATTAAAAGGCTTATTATTGAATCACTCTACTGTATGTTGTGTTTGCCATTCATCATGATTCCAAAAATACTTATTATTTTCCAACAAATCTGAAATCTCCTTAAAAGATACAACATGGAAACAGAGAATTAACGGTTATTCTCAATACTTCCATATTTCTGCTGGTGTAAACGGTGACAGAAAATGTGACGTTTGAAGAGTTTCTTCCACACTTTATTTTCCCCCTTTGAGGTTGTAACATGTTTCATATCAGCTCTTGTTTGAAAAAGACTCCATTTGGGATCTCCCAGTTATTACTGAACTGTTTGGACAGGAGAGAATTCATATTTCAAGACATCTCTTGTTCTTTTCTCGGGCTGTCATCGTGCGAGATGATCTAAGTAATATTCTACCAGGATCCGATGACAAGCCCTTGTTTTTTGCTCCTGTTCGTATAAAGCGGGCACCGCATGTTGCTTTTCTCATGGAGGAAATAAAGAATAACACAAAGAGAAATAAGTAATTGCAAGTTTGTAAGTCAACATGAAAAAGAAACCCCTTTTTTGTGTCAGGAAACAGCAGATTTTGTGCACTTTTTGGGGTTTAAGCTAGCTTCATTGTACTAAATAGGAAAAAAACTTTCTTTTCACACTTTTCTCTCTCCCACCTAATTAGCAAGTCCCCATGTGAGCTTAACTACACAGACACTCGCAAAGTTTTAGTCGGCCAGCTCTTTGTTGGCGAGCCTTTGATACAGTTCAGTGGCGCTAGCTTATATGATTTTATCATCTTTGTTTCTTCTTAAATAAGGCTCAAGAATCTAATCGGAGGCTAAAGGCTTCTTATCTGTTGGGCTTTGCTCCTGAAAGGAATCTAAACCCTACATCTGTTGGACATTTACCTTTGAAAGTAGTACATTATAGTCCTTATCGGCATATAATGTACCAAACACAAAGCTGGGAAGTTTGGAGAGGTTAACATAATGTTGTATTTTCTTTTATTTCAGCCTTGGAGGATGAATTAGACTTCGCCCTTGGGAAGCAAACCCCTGCCTTTCTCAAGAAATGTGTCTGCTACATTCGCAAGATTGCCAACTTTGACCGCTTCGCTAAAATCCCGGAGATGACCCGCTACATGGACATCGTGGTGAGCGACGATCGCGTCATGCGCAACCAGGAAGCCTACGAACGCCTTCTGAAGATACGGGACGAGTTTATCCCAACCGTCGTCGCCGCCTCCAACCTCCGTGTCTACTCTTCCGTCACTCACTGCGACATGAAGCTCGGTTACTCCCAGGAAGTGGAGAGCCACTACGTAGAAGGTCTGTGTAAACAGTTCTACGAGGACATGGTGGATATCATTCAGGCCACGGTGCAGCAGAACTTCGGCACGGAGGCCGACCCGCTGTACGACGAGATCCTGCAGCACCTGTCGCTCTGTAAAAGCTACGCAGAACTCTACGATTTCAAGTCGGAATCGTTGGATTACGTACAAGAGTATCTCATGCCGTCTAAGGGGAGCAGAACGAGCCCCCTAGTGGTGTTCGGGGGACCTTGCACGGGAAAGACTTTGCTGCTATCTGAAGTTGCCAAACAGGTGAGACAAAATAGAAAATATAAAAAAATGGTGGTGTTATTTTGCTCCTTTTGTGCCTTTCCCATCGCTCTTTTCCTTGTGTTTTCACGCTTGTGCTCTTCTGTCTGTCTGATCTGAGCATGTGTCCTTCTTTGTGCCGCGGAGTGTGAGGGGGCGTGCAACTGTTCATCTCTTCTCATCAAACGATTGCTTGACCATCTGTGTGTCTGCCAAAAAGACAGTCCATTGCCATGTCTCTTAATTTCCTACAAACTGTACACATCTGTGCCAGGTCTGCTTTTTCAGACATGAACATCTGTAGAGTTATCACAAAGGTCGTGGACAATTTGTTTCTTAAAGTGAATGCTTCATGTTTATGCACAACCTTGTTCTCTGTTCTCTGGTTTTGTGCGTGCCATCTGGCTGCCCGGCTACATTAAGATCACACCTAGCCAAGATCACACAGCACCAGCCCACAGATCTACCCCTCCTCCTGTCCAAACCTTTCCTCATAAACGTTGTGTTAGTGCCCTCATTTATAGTAAGTCCATTCATATCATCCAAGTTCATTGCGTGGTTGTATAAAATGTTACGCAATAACACAATGATCATAGCCTAAACTTCAGCGTTATATTACCTCGGGGAGGTCATAGTGAAAGTGAAATATCTCAATGTACACGCTCATACAGTGGATTAAAGATAAGTGATAAAGGTGACAAAGTGAGGGAGGAGGAGGTGTGTATGAGAGCATGGAGCAGGGTAAAGAGGAAATGAGAAGATAGTGATATTTCATACCAAATTAGTCATGCGAATTCTGCAACCAAATATGTTTACAGGCTTATTCTGCTACAACAGAATGTGTCCTCGTGTGGAAACACATTTTTGTCAACAGAAAAGAGAAGTCTAAATCCTGAAATTACCAGAAGTGCAAACAAATCTCAATATTGATTTCAGCCATTTATAATTCTCACAATTAAATCTGCAGTCCTCGGGAAGGTAAACACAAAACCATCAAAGAACACTTATACGTTACGTACAGTAGTCCCTATCACACTAGCAATTATCAAACAGATCAAAGCACATATTTTAGATATATAAATACCAGCACATTAACATCACAAGATTAACTAATTTAAATGATAGCTGCCCACACAGATTAGCCTACTGACTTATCACACAAACATTTTACACTAATACACATACAGCATGTGAGTGGGCTTTCCAGTTCTCATTTAGTCCAGTCTTTTTATATTTTCATAATTAAACGAAGAAATACTAGATCATAAAATAATTCGTTCCAGAATCACGGGATAAAGATGAACCAAGCGTTGGATGTGAATCAAAGCTTTAGCATGTGGAATTAAGTTTTCTGCAGTTGGACTGTATATAAGTCTATAAGTATATAAAACTAAAACCTATGCGGCCATGTTGTTTAAAGGAAAGAGGGATGTTATTAGATTAAAGGTTGACTAAAAGATGTGCTGTTGAATTGTTTGGACAGCACCACATGGTGTCATTCACGCATAACTGTGGTTTGAATCACATAAACCCTGGAGATTTAACAGCTTGTGTTTGATATCAAATTCAAACCAGTCCACAGAAACAGAAGGAATCTATGTCAACATGTCATGAAACATGTGTGGGATTTCTTTCCTTCAGTTGCAATGAGCCCTAAAACTTTGATGCAAATTCACAGGCAAAACACACAACTGCATGCGTTTATAGAAAAGAAGTAGGCGTTTGCTCAACTTTCTCTCAGAAGCTGATTCCCTTAAAGTACAGATTTACCGGGATTTTTTATCAAGAATTTCAGATTTTCAAAGGGGATTGGGAGGTATTTCTTTTGGAGCTTCTAAGTTTAGCGCAGTAACACATAGCCTTAGGCTTCAGTAGAGTCTTGTATTGCAGATAACAGGTGTGTTAGGTTGCCTTGTTTTCATATCATCAGCCAAATTGTACACAGGTGCAGAATAAGAGAAACACAATCAGGATGATGTATGACACTAGTTGTTAAATAGACTATTATAGCACAATATGCCGGTAGGTAGTAAACTGGTTCATAACGGTGAATGGCTGCTTTGGCTCAGTTAGATAATATTGCCAATGAAGGAATGAGTCTCCAGAGACTGCAGAAATTGGGGCCCATGGTAATGTACTGCACATAAAGTCAGGTTAATTAAAGTTTTGTAGACTTTCATATATGTCTGATTGTAATAGTGGGTGTTTGGCTTGTAGGTATACAGATTCAACAAAGCTATTGTTAGATCAAATGCTACCTGTAGATGTTTGAATTTTGCCATTTTATAGCTCTATGAACTTGCCTTTCTGTTCTGCGGGTACATTGTAGCTGTATTAAATGTAACATATGTAACATGATATTTTTCTTTTAAATGTAAATAATCCACTGACAGATAATGGTTCTTTATTCTTTCTGTCCCCGTCTCTCACACATGCACACGGCTAAATGTGGAGTTGGCGTCATTACTATTGCCCTAAATGTGTCAAATGACATCTAAATGTTTCCAGAAATCTCAGCTGGGCCATTTAATGAATTCATGAATGAAATTATAATACAAATGAAGCCTCAAAAATTGGGGTAGTGCTCATTCACAGTGTTACTCATGATGACAATTATTCTTAGTTATTGAATTAAATCTATTATTTATTTGACTGTGTTTTTCTGAACGGACCAAACAGAACACAAGTACATTCCTTACAAGTACAAACTCAAAGCAAATGCGAAAAAAATATGTTTTCCATCTTAAGATTATAGTTTACAAACTGTTTTTGACTCAATGTAACTGTGCCATTCAAATATGGAACATTAAATAGAGAATATTAAAGAGAGAGCTCTACATATTCTAACAATCATCTCTCATTGTTTTTCAGGCGTACACATGGCTGCAGAACGAGTTGGGCCCTGAAACCGACCCAGTGGTTATTGTCCGTTTTGTTGGCTCTAGCCAGCTCTCCACAGACCTACGCAGCCTCCTCCAGAGCATTTGTGAACAGATTGCAATAAACTACCGCTGCCTGATTCACTTTCTGCCTACACAAATCCAGGAGATGAAGGAGCTCTTGATCAACCTTCTAGGGGAAGCCACATTTCACAGGCCCTTGGTCATTGTCCTGGATGCCCTGGAGCAGCTTACAGATGGCGATGATGTCCGCAAGCTGTGGTGGCTTCCCATACATCTGCCTCGGACAGTCCGCATTGTAGTCTCAACATTGCCCAATAAACATGGTATCCTGCAGAAACTTCGCCAGCTCGTCCATGATGAAGGAATTATGTGGAATTAGTCCAGAGGGATCGCAAGGTCTGCAGTCAAACATTAAAACAGCAGTTGCTAGGGGTGAAACGAAAGGTCACCTCAGGCCAACAGATCTATGTCAATGAGGCACTTGCCAAGTGTACATTGCCAATGTTTGTCAACCTCATCTACAGAGAAGTAGTTCATTGGAGGTCTCACAAAGATGTGGATGACAGGTCCCTATGCTCCACAGTGCATGAAAGCATAGAACAGCTCTTCTACTCAGTGGAGAACAAGTTGGGCCAACGTTTTGTCTTCCGAGCATTAGGATACATCACCATGGCCAAGGCTGGGCTAACTGAGGTGGAGCTGGAGGATATTCTGTCCCTTGATAATATAGTTCTTGGCGATGTCATTGTGGCAACATATCTCAAAAACCCCTTGAGGATCTCTTATGATCTGGTTGCAAGGCTTAGAGAGGAGCTGTATGGTTATCTGGTGGAACGTCAGGTACGCAACGTCACCTTGATGGTTTGGGCCAACCGACACCTACATCTCATTGCCCAGAAGCTGTATCTTAGCAACGAGGAAGACGTCCATCAAATGCACAGCCTCCTAGCTGAGTACTTCTTGGGGGCATGGTCAGGAGGCAGAAAGAAGATCTTCACCTACGACAACAACCATTTCACTTCCCTGAATATATCTGTTCACAAAAACCCCCACAATCAGCAGTCGCATGAGAAAACATCATCTGACAAGTACTCGTATGACAGGCAGACTCCAGAGCAGCCGTGGGTGTTTCAGTGCAATCTATTGGAGCCTGACATTTTCTTTGTCAACCATAGGAAGATGACAGAGTTGGTGTACCACTAACCAGGAGTGGGCGCACTGATGACCTCATGTTTGGTGTCATCATGAACTTTAGCTGGCTCTACACAATGATCAAGATTGGCCAGTTTGACAAAGCTTTAACAGACATTGACCTAGCTTACAGCTATTCCCAGGAAAAAGAACTGAAGTTCCTCGCCACAACTCTCCGTAGCGTCAAATTAAAAGTGCTAAAGAACCCAGCATCACTGTCTGCAGAACTGCAGCAAAGGCTCCTGCCAGTTGTCACCTCCCTCCCAAAGCTCAGACACCTCCTCTTGGAGTGTGACAAAGATGGCCCCAAGTACTGCTCCATCGTGCCTCTACACTCCTCTATGGACGTCACATACAGTCCAGAGAGGCTTCCTCTGTGCTCTAGCTACATGCAGATTGTGGAGATCTTGCCAACCCTAGCACCAAACATAGTCCTTGTAGCCCTCGAAGATGGGTCTGTCAGCACCTGGGATGTAGAGAGCAGACAACTTCAAAGACAGATAGATACAGCCAAATCTGTTGTGCTAGGAATCAGGCTAACCACTGATGAAAAGTATCTGGTCGTGGCCACAACCAAAAACACGCTGCTCATCTATGATAATCACAAGTCCTGCCTTTTATCTGAGGTTGAAATCAAGGGGTCCAAGCAAAGTGGTGTCGCTGGTGGGGTGGCCTTCATCAATGGTTTTACCTTGTCAACCCATCATGCTTTGGCTTGGCTTGAGGCTAGTAAAGATGTCAATGTTATTGACCTACTTTACGGTTGGCCTCTCTACCAGTTCCATTGCTGGTATGAGGTGACTTGTGTCCAGTGCTCTCCAGATGGAATGTATGCCTTCTGTGGCCAGTACCTCAACACTACATCCATCTTTCATCTTGGAAATGGGGACAAGTTGGCCACTGTCACCTCTGAGTTTTCTGGGGGATTCGTTAAGTCCATTCTAGTTCTGGACACCCTTAACCAAATGGTGATGGTTGACAATGAAGGCAGTTTGTCAGTATGGAACACCAAAGATATCACCAACACACGTCTGATGGAGGATTACGATTGTAGAGGGGATGATAGTGAAGTGGTGGGCATTGAGTTATCTGAAGACCAACGCTCCATTCTCATTTGCAAGGCAAGAAGTATTGAGGTTCTGGACACAAAAGTATGGAAAATGGTAGAGAAGTTCAAAGCCAAACGCACTGAACGCTTTGTCGCTGCTGTTCTCTCCAAGAATGGACAAAGCATTGTGGCCTCCATGGAGAACACCTCCTCTATCTTTGTCTGGAGAAGGGACAGTGGACAGTGCATGGCAAGCCTTATTGAGGTCTCAGGGGCTATCGTCAAACTAATCAAATCAGCCCATCACAACCTGCTCCTTTCTGTTGCCAGCAGTGGGGTGTTGTCTGTTTGGGACATTGATATCATCACCGCCATGTCAAATATTGACAAAACAGGCAAGAAGATCCAGACCTTGCAGCTGTCCGGCAGAGAGGATTATGTGTTTACAATGGACGGTTCTGAAGCTGTCCACAAGTGGAACTTCAACACCGGCTTTATTGAGACAGTCTTTAAGCATGAGGGCATAGTAGAGAACTGTGTCCTCAGCTCTTCTGGGGATCTCATGGTGACTTCAGATGACAAGTCCAGTCAGTACATCTGGCAAACCAGTACTGGAGAAAACATGTTCCGCATCAATGGACAGAGAATATCACAGCTGCTAATCACCCACAACGACCAGTTTGTGGTGTCCCTCTGCGAGCAGAATGCATCCAGAGTCTGGAGGCTTGGGACTGGCCATAAAGTGTGCAACATTTTAGTCACCCTCCAGAATGCACTGGTCACCACAGCTAACACTTTCCTTGTGGGAGCCACCAAAAATAAGCTCCTTGCTGTCAGTCTCTGGTCGGGCAGCGTATCCAAGAAGTTTGTCTGTGATGATGGCGTTACCATCGTCAACTTCAAGCTCATTCCTGACTGCCCTGACTGTGTGGTGTTCATCACGTCGACAGAGACCGTCATCATCTGGAGTGTGGCAGATGAGTCTGTTTGCAGGCGAGTTCAGCTGCCAACCAATTTCCTTAAAAATCTAGAGGACTTCCAGATCTCGCCCAATGGGAAATTAGGGATTGTCTCCAAAGGCGATGAGAATATCAATGTCCTGGATCTTCACAGCGGCAAGCTGAGGCTTGTCCATGCTGCTGGTATAATTTGGCGTCAGAAATTATCAAGAGATGGACGTTATCTAGTGTATATCTGTTTCCGGAACTGTGATGAAGACGATGAAGCTGGTGTCGTATCTAATCTGATCGTGATGCGCCTTGCTGATGGTAAGAGCATCGGCACATGCTCCCTGTACAAGACACCTACCTTCCTGTCTCTCTCCCAGCGAGCACTTAACATCATCATTGGCTTCGAGGACGGCAGCATTGGCACATACACAGTAGTGGATCGTGTGGATGCTGCCCTCAAGATAAAGATAGCCACCTCAAACAGCCGACAGATTGTCAACAATGCCTCGCAAAAGGTGCGGCCAAATGTGGCAACCATTCCTTTAAGACTGTTGCTGATTGCATTTGGAGGGAGTCAACCGAGGTGTTCTCCAGGGACAGCCCTATCAACGTGTCCGACTCTGGTGAGGGTGAGTCGACCACGCCTACAAAAAAAGAGTGAACTGCTGCAGTGATAGGTGGAGATTAGAGAAGCAGGTGGAGTTAGGACAGGAAGTGGAGATATGTGAGAAAGTTTAGAATCTCTGGGGTTGCAGTTGATTCTTGTTTACAGCCACGTGTTTCAGCTGCAGATGTCAGCCCTCTGGGTAGTTAATGGGCCGACCGTTTTACGCTGCACTCGAGTTATGTATTACTTACTTCCAACATATGATACAGTTCCTGTTTGTTTTACACACGAAGACTGTTAGAAAAATACTATGTTTTTGAAAAGAAGAAAAAAGTTTATTCTGTGAGGTATTAGTTTGCCATTATGTGTCCTTTTGCATTTGAAGAACAAAGTTATTATTCAAATGTCTCGGTCAAACATTTTCAAAGCCATTCCAGTGATCTTAGCCACTTTCATTGTACACTTTCTTTATTTACATCGTGCACATTAAGCCATAATGTTTAAGAGTACATTTATGTTTGTATCAGTCGGTACTGTACAAAAAAAAAGGAAGAATTATGAACATATGTACATATCCCTTTCTGGCTGCTGCAATTTGTGCAACTCCTTAAAAATGTTATGTTGTGCTTAATGCAATCAAAGTGAGTGCCTGGAATTTAAAATGTTCTTTATGTGCGGATTACAAGATTTATGAAAATGCA
This sequence comes from Dissostichus eleginoides, assembly GCA_031216635.1. Lineage (NCBI taxonomy): Eukaryota > Metazoa > Chordata > Actinopteri > Perciformes > Nototheniidae > Dissostichus > Dissostichus eleginoides. The sequence continues at coordinate 10,370,999 of CM062286.1, read as the reverse complement.
GGGAATTTGTAAACACAGTATACACACAGTTACTTAACACTTGCATTGATGTTAAATCTAAACGATCAGTGTATTGAAATACAGTCAACCGCGCGAGAGATCGATGGCATTGCTCTTTGTAATGATAGGTGTAGAGATTTCTTGGAGCAGTTTACGTAAATTTGGTGTGAATTTACTTGCAGTTACATCAGTCTTTGTGCTGTTAGTTTTAAGGAAGTACCACTATTGAGCATAGTGTAGCATAGCACCATACACATTCACGCCTTAACCAGTGTACTTGCTTTAGGTTTAGTGGAGTGTGTTCAAATGTTCTGATAGAAAAGGACGAGATTAGCCCAATGTTTCACTGAAACAAATTGTGAATATATTTACAGGTTTAGACAGTAGGTGGAAGCACTTTATGAGTGGTTTGTGAGAAAATGTAGATTTATTCATATGAAATTTGTAAATTGTTTAAAGTGATCTAGAGTTGTCTTAAAATAGGTATTGGATTTGCCTTAAAACTATACAGCAGGCAATCTAGGTACTTGGAGGCTATAGCTTACTCACTTGAAATGTGACAGTGTTTTTTATATTTTTGGTATCAATACAAAATAACCACTTGACAGCAGAGACAGGACGTTTACAAATGTATGGGATCAAATAAGGGTCAATAAGATTTTGCATTTGTGAATTTAAAAAAAAATCCCCAAACTTTGTGTCAGTTTGTTTACCTGTGGATATAACTTTGCATTGAAGAAAAAAGGTTGGCTTACAAAAGAAATATTAGTAATAATATAATTAAAAAATAAAACCAACTGTGAGGTTAAACATTAAACATTTTTTCTGAGTCTATGAGTTCACTTACTGTTATTTTAAACAGATATTATATAGACTGTCTGAATATGTTTCCTACAAATTCACATTGCAGTACTGTATACTGTATGTATACATGTTTCAAAAGATCTAAATCTTGCTTACCCTTATATGAGCCCATAAACCTGTGACGGGTAACATTATGAAAGGATGAAAAAAGGCTGTTTAAACCTGATTCGCTGACAATCTGCTGCAAAGAGTTAATCTATTAGGTTGTTCCGTGACCTTTCTTTTTAAAGCATGTCTGTAATAACCCAAAACGCAATTTTGAGCTCTGATGAGATGAATCATCTGCCAGGCATGATTGAAAACAACACACTTACACTTTGACATATACTTTTGAAGGGCTATTCCATCTTATTGTATGTTTACTAGTTTTGAACTTTTGAGATAATGGCCCTTGAATAATTTCAAACCCGGGTAGCAGCATCGAGCTTTAAAGTACTTTAATTCTCTTCAACTCAAGAGTTTCTAAATAAAAAAAATATATATATATATTATGTAATTGCCAAAGTCCCGATTATAGTTTGTGTTTTTATTTTGTTGACTGTCTCATTTGTTTTTTGAGGCTTGTACTGTAGTTATATTGTTACCAAATCGTTTCAGTGTTCTACTGTGATTATGTTTATGATAGAGACGCTGTGCTATCTTTGCTAAAAAAAAGTTTAAACAGAGTCCTCTTATGAAATATATTGGAATGCCAGTTTAAGAGTATATTTGAATGTGTCCATATGGAAGCCAGTAAACGGTATTATTGTATGTTAAGTAACTTGAATGACTTTTAATAACTTACATGTTTGCAACTCATAGTTGACATACTGGTATAATGAATGTTTCTATTGTATTCTTTGTATTGTCAGGACTGACTTACCTGTTTAGAGATTTATATTTTCATAAATGTTGTACTTACATTTTGTTACAGAGTTGTTTAACTGGAGTTCAAACAGAAAAGAAACTTATGTCTGAAGCAATATGAAACTAGTGTGTATGCATCGTTTGTATGAAACATTTTAATGTAATAAAATGGTTCACTTTTTGCCTCCACTGCACTGCCTCGGGCGTTTCACTTTAATTAGAGGTTGTGGAAAAAACCTTGGGATCATGTTTCTACTTTTAGACATGAAAGCATTTTAATAACTGCCTCTGAATTCATAGACAATAACTGATAAAGAGCACACTCTCTTCTAATTGGCTAGCCAAGTCCTGACGTACCCGTTGCTTTAAATTAAGTTGCAGAGCATGCCGGAAAACAGGTCATTCATGTGTTTTTATATTGTTTCCCATTGTCAGAAAACCCTGACAGTGCTGACAGCCTCACACACAAACACACACACACACACACACACAAACACACAGCTGTAAAATGATGTGATAGGCCAGTAATTGCTCCTCTGCGCTTGATGCCGAATGCCAGACAAGCGTGGTGAATATTTCTCCAACACTGGCTGACATTGTCATCATAATTAGGCGATGTGTGTGCAGTGCACCTGTACAGCCCTCTGCGCCAAACACACATACACACACACACAAAGTTGCAAAGCAAACACATCCAGAATCAGGCTGTGATTGGCCAATAAAAGCCTGTTGCTTTGGGCTACCGTTTTAATTTCCCAGTGGTGTCACTCTAAGCCTGTGTGTGTGTGTGTGTGTGTGTGTGTGTGTGTGTTTTTGTGTGTGTGTGTCCTGTCTCCACGGCAACATCAGGTCCGTAGCGGTGACGGGCTTGGTCACGCCTCTCATTGTAATGATGGTGAGCTCATGTCTGTTGGCTATTGGGGCTGCCTACAGTCCTTATGACAACAAGGGCTTGACTATCACTGGCACATTCCACCTGCAGCGCCACACAGACATATAATTACAACACTTGTTTGTTGAACAGGAGGTCTCCACAGGTCACGGTGTGTGTTAATGTGAGCGTCCTACAGTAGGTATTACAGTTAGGGCTGAACGATTAATCGATTTCAAATCGAAATCGCGATTTTTTAACTTTTTTTTCTTGTGTGTCAGTCATCCACACCAATCAGAAGTGCTGTGCTCCACAGGTACCAGCCATTGTTAACCAATCAGAAGTAGCCCATGATAGAAGGTGATAGACAGATTGATCCAGTCACCTGCCAAGTATTTTTGAAAGTGCCTGCCCTTTCCAAATGGCTTCCAATGGAGCTTTCCTAGATGGTTTGGTGAAACAAACCATCTGAGTCAGGTTAGCTCCATCACATGTTCTACATCTATTACAGGGTGAATCTTAAACTAAAGCTTGACTTTAAAGCAACCCAACGGAAGTTTCATGTAAATGTAGTTCTTTCACTCGTAGCTCGGGCTGCGGGGTGCTAGAGACGGGAGCACGTTGATACGACCTTCCTAGCAGGAGATATGGCCGCATTTTACAATAAACTTCCGTTGGGTCGCTTAAAAACAAAATCGCAAATCGATTCGCAATCCCAATATCTGTCAGAAAAATCGCAATTAGATTATTTCCCCAAATCGTGCAGCCCTAATTACAGTATGTCATTGCCTCTTATTTACTCAGCCCTAAAATAGCCTGGTCATTGTCAGCTGCATTTACTCTATAAGCCAAGGCCCTCCTTTTGTCATCCTTGTATTTTTTTTTAACTCTAACGTGTGTTTTCAGCAATGACCCTATGACTCACCTATATCTCCCCCTCTTCCTCCCCCTGGCCAAGATGAAACCTTTCTCAAGGATTGAAATCTAAGTAGAAGCAAAACCCTTGATGATATAAGCACTAAAAAAATACTGTGGTTGTTTGAGTAGTGCGTGTTTGTCTAACTAAAAGCCTTTCACCAAATACGGGATGTGTGCAGTGGCGACTGGTCATTAGGGGCACCTGGTGTCAGCAGAAAGTAATTCAAATAATAATTCCAAAGAAATGCAAATAAATGCAAAAAAAATACATCTTAAAATATATTTAAAGATCATGTTTAATCATCTGATTAATCTGTACATTGCTGTTTTAGTCTGTGTTCTTCTAATTAGTGTCTACAGTGTGCCTATTGAGCCGTTTTGAGTGACGTGGGTCAAGCCCCGATCTAGCCCCTCTCTCACTGTCTAAGTGAATGGGTGCTGTAAAAACTACACTGCGCATGCTCAGAGTATGTTTCTATTCAATGTGTGCGGCAAAAAAATAATCACCATAGGGGCACTGTGCTGAACGTCATCTCATAATTCAGAGAGCTGATTGGCTGTAAGTACGTGTGCCGCGAAAATAGTAGTTGTTTGTGAAGAGGAGACGAGAGAGAGAGAGAGCAGCGTATAGCGATTCAAATCAGTAAAACGAAAAGAAAATGAATGAAGTTGACCATCTACTTCAGCTTTGGTAAGTTCATTTTATGTCATATCTTTTGTTGATCTTCTGTGTTTTGCCTATAGCCTAATGCTCTGCTGGATCGATTGATATTATGACCTCGGTGATGAGTGTCTGTGTTTTCCTTAAACCCCCCCCCCCCCTCTCTCTATCGGAACCATGGATAGCCTACAGCTATTTGTTTACATGTTTAAAAAAGCACCAGAAGCTTATATATACACATCTAAGTTGTTCGTGCCCTACCACTTTTGTACATATAGAAACGCCACTGGATGTGTGCACGGGGAAATTACCCCAATTTAAGCCTCTCGAAAGACAAAGTACCATTCCTTGTCTGTGAGGTGAATTTTAAATCCGATCAATGAAAAACAATCGTCCTTCATTTAATTCCTTTTGTTCTGCTTTCTTCCACCACATTTCCCCCATTGCCTCAAAGCTAGACCCCAGTTTGGAAAAGATAAGAACAACAGGCCCTGACCTAATTCCTCTGAAGCATGCTGGGAGGAGAGACTCCTATGTCAAGGCGTCCTTGTTCTATTTTGATTGCAGGTGCACAAGAAGATCTCGGAAGAGCCGTTTGCCTGCTTCCACTTTGCGCTGTAGCGTTTCAGATTTTCTATCTTTAGTTCATTACATGTTACTTGTTAGACGCTTTTATCCAAAGCGACTTACATACTCAATACTGTGGCCAATCCCCACAGGAGCAATTTGGGGTGAAGTGACTTGCCCAGGGACACAACGACATGCTGACTGCAGTGGGGTTTGAACCTGTGCTCCCCTGATCCGAACACCAACGCACTATTCCACTGTGCCACACGCCTTAACTTTAGTTCAGGAAAGTTAAGGCAATTAAACATGGTAATGGATACAAACAATCGCAGTTAATGATCGTGAATTAATCATTACAGTGACGTGATTGTCTTTCTCTTTTGATTTTAGACAATAGGCACCAGTCCAGGAATGACTCACTCAGTACATACCAAAGTCCAATCATTTTTTATCCCAACTGACAATTCACTTTCAAAGCACAATGAGGATGTTTAACACAATGTTTTACAATTAATCAAAATGACATGTTGTTGGTATGAAGAATCATTTAAATAACAAAAAGTGACGAACATTAAGATTTAGTCTGAGGTCATGCACACCCAATATAAAGTATGTGTTCGTTTTAAGCAAGTTTAAAGTGTAGTCTTCAAAACTTGGAAATAGCAGTTGAGAAAACAATATAACCACACAACCTATTTAGCAGCTGTTTTGGAGATTCAGTCATAATCACAAGCTAACAATAAACGCAAAATTCCCTATATTCAATTCAATGGACATGGTCAATACATTCTTCACTCTCTTACTAAGAGTTGAATTGATACCACTGTCATGGCTGCATGGTATGATCAAGGCTGCAGCTAGGAGACAATTAGCTTAGCTTAGCATAAAAACAGGAAGTAGGGGGGAAACAACTAGCCTTGCTCTGAACTAAGGTTTTACTTTGGAAGCTCAATCATACCACTTTGTTTAATATGTAAAGTGTAAAAGCAACAAGTCGTCATTTCACGGGAGGTTTATGTGTTTAGCATGCTAAGCTAACAGTCTTCCGGTTGTTCATATTCAACAGAAAGATGTGAGAGTGGTATGTGTGGTATGTTACCAAACCAAAACAATTGTATTTCCTCAAAAATAAAACAATATTAAATGTTTTATTATTATAACTTTTTTCCACTCTCTTCTTTCGATGTTCAATATTTTCACTGGAGAGAACATTTAAAAAAGTGAGAAAGCAGTGAAGTGAGAACAGCATTTATGCGCCACCACTGGCCCTATCTTTGAAAATGTCTTGAAGGGCTCTATTTTGCATTTGATGTGTCACATTGATGTCATGTTTTGCATCCGTGCCAGAATGTTAGCCAATTACTCCTGCATTAGTGTTATCATTTGTAACATCTTCATGAGGCAGCACCAAATAAAACGTTATGGTCTGTGTATCTGTAAACCGGTTTTTCCATTGTCTCATCCCCAGGAAAGAAATGTGTTTATGAAGGCATATAAATCAGCAAAACTACACAAAAAAACACATGGTTCAAGGACACCTTTTCATGGGTAATTCATGAAAACAGGTTAAACGTACAAATATATATTACAACACAATGACTATGTTGTAATTTTTTTCAGTACATGCTTCAGGCTCACACTCAAAGACTTCATTTTCTTTTTTCCCTTTTCTGGGTTGAGGCCAGGTTTTGTTAAGTAGGTAGTAAGTGTTAAGGGGTTATTCCACACTAATCACATCCAAGTCATATGATCAAACTGTGAAGAGGCTGTCAGGTTAAACTGAGTCAAGCTGGACACTTTACAACATCAAAACAGGAAGTCAAGCATATTAAAGGCTCATAAGGTATAATAATGGTGTACTGGCAATGATGGGGTCAGATGGTATGTATTTGTATTAGGCATACTGTCAACAATATAACTTTAAATAAATGCAGTGTGATGCATTTTAAGAAATTACAATTGTCACAAAGCCATTGATAAGTTATAATATGATTTTCATTGTCATCTCTTAAAATTAAGCAACCCCTCTTAGGTTATGGTTATTATTGTGGAAATATCTTTTAAAACTTGTTTATTTTACTTGTGTTTGAGATTGTGTTCACCTCTTTATCTCCTTTAAAGCATTTATTTAACATTTAGGAATAAGGCTGATATACCTAATTTTCTATTTTGTGATTATTATTATTTTACGTTTTCCATGCCATGTCTTTTAATGTCAATGCCTGGACCACGGGGGAGACGGGTGTGTTTATGCAGTGTAGTGACAATGTTTCTTTGTTCTGAAAGACCAAGCAGATAAACTATATATTTGATAGATACAGTAAATAATAAAAGTTTCTCAGGGTACAGGAGTTTTCTTTTGAAAGTTGTGACCGGAAACAGTTGTAGTTCACCTTGTTTACGTTGACAGTGGTCCACTAGTGACTAGTTTCCCAGGCTAACTAACCATCAGACGGTGTTCAGACAGGAGACATGAGACTGTGGAATGACCGAGGGGGGGAAACTCTTCTCCAAAACAACACAAACACAGGGAAAGAAGTCTTATCCAGCCAGAAGAAATTCAATGGAGCTTTACTTTTACACGTGTATTGATTTCTACTCAGTAAAAGACCGAACGAGAAGACTTAAATGACAACTGAAGTTATCCGTGCTTTTTTGATACCTAGGGCAAAGTGCCACACCTTCGCTTAGCGCAACAGGTAGGTCGAAACATTTTCTATCCTTTAAGGCTTTCTCACATCAAAAATAATGTTCTGAATTAACTTTAAAGAGTGTGAAAAGTGTTGTTGAAGCGTTATTAAACCGCGGTGAGCTCTGCTTCGACGTTCCTCACAGCGACAGGTGAGCCCTGAGTGGTGATGTCAGCTATATGCCGAGTCGCTTTGAAAAACAAAGAAATACAATAACGTCACCTTGCTATAGATAAAAGGTTGTTATAAGGCTGTATTAAATGGTAAATAAAGATTACAAAGTATGATAAGACCCCTTTAAACTTTTGTTTTAGATAGCCTACGCAATGTAGTTTTTGACACACTTTGGAGATGTGAGTGCACACCTGTTGCACTTAATGGCATATGGCTGTTACACACACTATAAAAATAAAATAACAAATATATCTTTAAAATGTGAACTGTCAGTAGGCATGGGTTTTACTGGACGAAAAGTTATGTTTTTTCACATTTTATTTAATAATGTATATTTTTATACATTTTAATCTTTATTGTCCCTATTTGTAAAACAATTATGGTAGACAAATACTATATATTTCAAAATATTGAGTTGGCCTTCAGATAGTGATCAGGCTGTAAAAGGCCCATCATGTGTTTGTTTTTATATCTAACTTAGGATCTTTTGCATTATTGATTCATTTCTTTATCAAAACATCTTATTATACGAACATTTCAAAAGCAAAATATATTTCAGTAGCCGTAATATATATTAAGTCATAGCTGAAATGATTAGAGGACTAACTGTTCATCGACAGAAAAATCATAAATAACACATTTTATATAGCCTCTCTAATATATGCTTTTGCTGTATCATTTTCTCTGTTTTATATCGTCTTAAACTGAACATCTTTGTGGTTTGGACAGACAAAACTAAATATTTAAAGACATCATTTTGGGCATTTTAACTAATCTCTGTAAAACATGTCTAAAGCTGGTGCAAGCAAATGTTAGCCAATCAGTTTCTGTTCTCTAATCATACCAGCTGTAGTAGAATATAAATGTGTGTATCTGTGTAAAAACAAAATATATAAAAGTTTCAATATGTCCCTACAATGTTGTTAAAGTGTCATACGGACGCTGATAAATTCCATCCAGGCCTGAACACATTCACTGCAGGCAGGTGAAATTAATGAGTGAATGGAGGGCTGGTATGGGGGGCATTTGTTCTTTGTTAGGATGGAGTGGAGAGGCCGAGGAGTGGTCTTGAATTAGTTAACCAGAGCTCCTGTACACGGCCTTGGGCTATGTTTGCACATCTAACACGTAGCCCCGCTGAACCCTGGGTCGTTTAAAAAGGCACACAAACTTGATGCTTGAGCGCAAACCTGTCCTGTCTGCCGTTTATCTCTCAACACTCATGTTAACCTTCGTCTACAAGCAGCTCTCATATATCAAATGTCTCTTTAAACTCCGTGATGGTTTTCTGGTCAGTTTTTTTTACCTCAAGTCAGGTTAGATTTACAACATCCTGACAATTGATTTACACAATATGCTCAGCTGCGGTTTGGAAAACACATTTTCCTGGCTTTAGAGGCAGACTCCACCCATGTGGCAGCCTATTAGACAAAACAAGCTATTAAAAGCGTATGCAAATATTATTTGCCCAAGGGCTAGTTTGCCTTGCAGCAGGATGGATGACTCGACCTGAAACAGGATGTAAACAGGAGAAAAGATCTCAATGCTGTTGTTGCACGGATAAAGATTGTGTAATGAATTTCCAAGAACATTTTATAATATGTAACGGATAAGGGAGTGTACTGCCACTCCTAAACAGACTTCATAATAAAGAAGCCTATTAATATATATATTTTTGGGCACTTTAGCATAGTCTTGTTGTCTTGTGTTACTGCCAGGATTTGACAGGGTGTTGGGCCTAAAAGCAGTACAAAGATGATGGCATGATAAACAAAAAAAACAGTTTAACACAAAAACAGGGGAACCAGGCAAAACAGAAGAAAGAAAAACTGAACCTGTACAGACCATAGAGCACAAGAAGCGGATCAGGAACACAGGGAGAACCGACAGGAACATCTACGTACTGACAAAGAACAAAAGACTCAGCTGGAGAGGGGGAAACAGGGGCAGCAGGTGAAACAGTCAGGCAGGAAAACACAGGAAGTAAAACAAGACCATGACACATGAGAAAAAAGGCATTTCAAAATCAAACAGGAAACAGAAATTCATGACAGTCAGAAGTACCCTCTTCCTCTGCATGTCTTTCTATCTGAAGAATAGATACTTTTATTTAATGATTAATGAGGAATTACATTGATTATTTTGCTTATACAATATCAGAAAACACACTATTCAACTAAACAGCCTTATTTTGACTTGTATATTCACGCTTACTGTAAATATTAACCTGGATAATGTATGCAAATATATCTCCGTAAAAAATAACAAAAAAGAAATGTGTACATTATAGTTGTTTGAATGGTTAGACCCACTTGAAAATGTTGTTTAGCCCCTGTTTTATTTACAGCTGCATCACTGGCTCTATATGAAATAAAAGCGAGGTCTTCGTAGGTTTGTTTACTCGCTTAAAGTTTAATCAAGAGCTCCTGGCTTAGGAGGATCCACGGGGGGGAAAAACAGCAGCAGGTCTGTTTGCATTGTGAGAGGAGGGGGGGGGGTGCTATTGATAAGTGAGGGTTGCTGGGTAATAGAGAGGAGACAGGGCTTGTTTTCATCGGACTGCAGCTCAAGGCCAAATAAAAAGAAGTTTGGAGCTTGACCTCCCAAAATGTACATGGACTACTTTGAGGTAAGTTGCTTGTGTAGGCGGAAAATCCATATCTAAATTGATCCATTACGAGTGTTAAATTAATATAAATTGGTCGGCATGACAACTCACCATGGATACACTTGCATGATCGCACCAGGCGTATTCATATAAGACAGTTAAAGGTGAGCCCGTCGCATCCAAATCAATTGAAAATGAATTATGATTTGACAAATATTTAAAAGTGTTTCATTGTGAGGTTACACAATAACATCACTCTGACATCACTCACTCTTTTATGGGAAGCATTATCAGGTATGGGAGGTTATCTCATTTACTGTATATGCAGGTTATTAAAAGCTGGATAAAGCAGCGAGTGAGACAGCGCCACTTTTCCTTGTCATTGCTCAGACTTTAGAACGGTGTATTGACATTTCAGGCTGATTTGAAAAGCCTCAGAGCTGATAAGAGGCTAAATTGACCAGCTTATCGAATGCTGCAGTTCTCTCTCAGCAGAGAAATGCAGAGGAAACACCGGCAGCTACAAGGAAATCCTGCCAATAAGTGCTTCTTCTTTATTTGTGATATGGGATAATAGCCAGTTTCAGCTGAATTAAATGGAATGGATTTTAGATCAGGTTTAAATTAGCACCAGGCTGATTGTATATGATATTAAGAAAGACTGGATTACTGTACCTTTTGCTTTTCAAAGTACTAAATAAGGGATGCAACTTTATACCATCCGTTGGGGCTCGCCAATTTTTCCATATCATTATGTATCGCCTTAAATGGAATGTTGAGATATTGTGATACCTCTGCATATCTTTCTGAGCAACTACCAGTGATAAAAATCTGCCCTTATGTCAGTAAAAGGGTACAGCTCATGTCATCCTGAGACCCCTCATGCTCTTTTGTTTTGGAAAAACGCAAGGCAGCTATGTAGACAAGCGGCTTCACAATCTTGTCTTCCCTCAAAGGATGTGTTCAGGTAAACTCAATTTCAAGAGCCCAAAATAATGTCTATAAAGTGTTGTTTAGTACCAAAGATATTCAGTTTGGAGTGATATTAAAATAGATGTGCTTCAAATTCTTGCTTCAAGGCTAAACAGTTCATCTTTGCAGCTTTTTAGATCGGATTAGAGAAAGGGGACCTTGTTTTCAATTTGTAGGATTCACCACAAAATAACATTTTTTTACAAGGAAGCCCCCAGTTTTTTATTTAGCATGCCAGACAAACATCCATTGTAGCAATGAATTATGTCTACCCTGTCTTGGCAGCTGTGATAAAACTCACCATAAGTATAGAAAAACAACAACAGACCATCATATGGATGTCAGACCAGTTCGCCCACTTTTCCATCAACAAACCCCTCCCACTTTAACATGATCTCTCTTCTCACTGTACCTTCACACACACAAAACACCGACAAACACTCCAGAAGGTGTCAAGATATAAATGATGCTTTATAAAGGTAGCACTCAGCTTACATTACAGTTCCATCAGGGGACCGAGTTATGTAGCAACAGCGGGGTCCTTGTATTGAAAGACTCGACTCCTTTGTTGTAAAGTTCACCAGAGACCCTCGAGAGAAATATTCATATCTACACCTCAGGGCAACAACTCTCCGAATGAGCATTCAATTACTGTCCGAAGATAAGAGAAAAAGGGATTTGTATGATCTATTAGGAGGCCTAAATAGTTATTCAGGCTCTCTAATCCTCGTCCACCTGTGTGTAGTTTCATATTCTTGGTATGTGCAGTGTTTAGACCCGCAACTCAAACCCTCCGTTAGACAGGAAAAAGTTTGTGGATAGATTTCAGTCGTCCAAGGGCAAAACAAAAACAATCGTCATCAGATATGCTGGAGGATGACTATATTTAGAGAGTGTTTTTTAGTTTTGAGGTCGTATGAGAGAACGAAGATCAAATCAGTACACCTATTTATTTGTATTTTCATCCTTATTATTCACCATTTAAAGCAGAAATACACCAGGAAACAACACATTTGCTATGGAGGGCATGGTGTCAGATGTCCGATCTCTCTATGTAATCCAAACGTCATTTTTTTACATAGATGCTCCGACAACTAGTCCCCGTGTATGGCGAGCCAGTCACTGGCAATTTGATCTGTGCACATACGTCAATTAAGCGTTGATAGGGACCAACGGCATTGTGACAGAAGCATAGCGCTCCCTCCCCATCCAGTTACCCAACAGGTTATCACCGTTAGCTTTAGCAGTGTTAGCATCGTTAGCCAGCTCAGCCAACGCCATGTTGAGAACCGTATGGAGGTAATCTCAATGCTCAAATGTACATATAGAGTCGGGTTGAAGGTGCCCTGTGTTTCCTCACAAAACATATCCTCTTGTTTACATGTTTACACTCTTGCTATCTTCTTTTTTACTGCCTTTGAGCGATGCTACATTTTCAACACCTGTACATATTGTGAAACCATTGGCAGAAATATTTTGACATCAATATGCTTCCTTGCAAGGAGTTATATGAGAACACACCAATCGCATCTCTGTGTGCTAACCATGAAATATGAAGCTACCGCCAGGGTTTACTTCTCTTGTCCAAAGGTTAAAAAAAGATCTGCCTTCTAGCACCTCTGAAGCTCACAGTATAATCCTCTCTGGTAATGAAACCCTTCAATTAGTGTGAAAATAACCACTCCTTCCCCGCATAATAACTGTTTTTAAACTAAACTCTTAACAGGTCAAATACATTTCAGCTGGACTCTTTCCAGGGGAAGAATTATGTTAAGCCGTATCTTTCCTGAGGAATTTCTCCACCCGCAGCAATCGTTCAATATTGGCTCTGACTGCCAGGTCCAGCGTTATCCCCTGGATTTCAATCCAGTCCACTTTTAGGGGACACTCTACAGCAATCTCAGTTTTATTGCACCTGTTTCTCCAAGATGAAATGTTTCAATTTCCCCCGGAGAAAACTCAGAAAGTGAAGGAACGGGAGCTGGGCCAGGCTGCCAGAGCTGACATATCTCTTCCCTTCAGTAATCGTCCTCCACTCCTCCCTATCATAAAACAGGAGCAATATATAATATATTGAATAGCACAGGGAGCAGATAAAGCCCTGTTATAGCGGCCAACAATGGCCAATATGTGAATGAATGATAGCCATTTGATGCACAGATTAAATTCCTGATCTCGTTACGACTTTGGGAAGTCTCCAGGGAAACAACATGATTGGTCATTTGGATATGCTGCTGTGAATCTGAGTCCGATGCTGGTGTTACTGTGAAGCCTGCTGGATAGATTCTTCAATACTGTGAGGTGTAGGCTACATGGCGTTGTTACAACTCACATCCTGCCTTGCTCATCAAGCTTAGCCATTACTTCATGACCTAAAATCTACTGTTTTAAAATGATTACATATATTTATCTAAGTTGTGATGGATGACAAGCATACAAATAAAAAGAGGTGTTCTGGATACTTAAAATGATAAAATACTGAAATAGTGCATTACTTAAGTAAAAACACTTCAGCTACACAACAAAGTATCTAGTTTTGGGTTGCGTTTGGGCAGGTTGTTAGCTAGAATCAAATGTAATGTCATTTTTTAAACTCTAATATCTAAGATTTCCCTTTTCCACCCGCTAAATTGTTAGATGTGCTGCTCTTTTCTGTCTTATGTGTCAACATTTTGATGGGCAAAGCAAGCACTTTAAAGACGTCTTCTCTCATCATCTTTTCATGAAGTTGTTACGCTTCAAGTTTGGCAGAACCACTTGCATTGAATCAGCTTCGGTCTAAAGAATCTAACGTTTAGGACCATGGGGAACTCTTAATACCGCACTGGTTTTCCTACTTCTCGCTGTGTAATCTTAATCTTTAACATGCCACACTGGTTTTCCCACTTTTCTCTGTGTATTTAAAGTTATTTACTCTGCAAACACAGTGGGGCTAAGATGACAGCTGCGAGTAGACACAGTGGAGCCAGAGCATAAGTCAGCCCGCCTTGTAGTCATGTTTGTCTTCAGGCAGAGATCTTTGGAGTTGTCTTCGACGTTTGACGCTCATGTCACTTAGTTATTTGTGATGTAACAAGCTAAGATGGCAGTGTGACTGTATCTCTGCCCTGAGGAGCACCTCCTCTCTGACTTTGAGCTCTTCCTACTGACCAGCAGCAGTATGCTCAGCCCGAGGTAGCTCTGCAGTCACATGGGCAGCACCCAGGCCACACTGAGAGAGTTTTTGCCTTGCAAATTGGCAACCCAACTCCACGAGGATGATAACCAGTTTTTTCCGACCCAGGCAGCCAACCATCAGTCGGCCTGTGGGATGGTGTGTCCTCGTTATGTAAGAAGCAGAAACATAGACAATTTGTTTCATTTAAAACAGGGGTGTCCAAACTACAGCCCGGGGGCCAAATGCGGCCCGCGGACCATTTTGAATCGGCCCTCACTCAGCAAATTAAAAAAGTATAATGACTTAAGTATAATAAACTTCTGCTTGTCTTACTTCTTAAATATATATGTTCAAATGTATTACACAGTAGTATTCATGTGTTAATAAGCCCAATTCTCAAATAAATTCAGTCAATTAAACTTGAAAACATGTTCTAACAATATAAGTTGATAAGAAAAAAGCCCATAACAAATTGACATAACAACCTTGAAACAGACCCTTCATATTTCCCCTAATTATAATCAATCTGAAGCTTCTCTTTAAGGAATGAGCTGCTAACAAAGTAAAGGAAACCCTCTGGAGAGCTGTGATGTAGGCTGTTGTTTTCTTACAGCATTTTCAAGTATCAAGAATAATTTAGATACATTGGATTGACTTTTCCAACTTATAACTTAACTTATGAGGCAATATACCTCACCTCTAGTGAGTGGCCCAGCCCTTCGTATATTTTTCTGTATGTGGCCCTCGGTGAAAAAAGTTTGGACACCCCTGATTTAAAACATTGAATTGCACCTGTTTTAGTCAGTAATAATACAACTCCAACAACCAAGAGCTGAGTAAACACGCAGCCTTATGTAAGATGAAGAAGAAGTGTGTTTTACGTCACATCCCTGCCACAAGTGCTTCATTATGTCCAAGCTTGTTATATTCCCATGATTTGACACATGAGAGGGAAAGTCATGAGATAGACTGCAGGGGTAAATATTCTTGGAAAGATCATCTTGTTCCATTTTGTCTTTGCCTCCTGTTTCTAATGCTATATCTTTGAAGGGACCTAGTGGTCACATACTATCGCAAATACAAAAAAGCGGACTATTCATCATTCACTTATACTGCGGGTTGAAATGTTTTTAAGAAATATATGAATTATACAAGGCATATCTTAGTGCTACTGTTTGTTTTATTTGTACTGTAAAATGTTCTGGCTCCGTAGCTACAGGCTAAAAGATATAAATGTAGTCAGCAGTCTCCAATCCTTTTAGTGGCAGCTTTATCTGCGTGAAACTTGGACAATAGTTTATTAATGCAATTCTAATTAAACTGTTTTAGTTTACCCTTGCTTTACCCTTCATGTAACCGTATTTTATTAAGAGAAATGTGCATAATTTAACGTGAAGTTATTGCTTAATTACCCCGCTGTCACAACATTTAATAATCCATGTACTGTCACCGTGTTTTTATCTGTAGTGAAAACATGGTGCCAGGAAAGGAGCTAAACTTATTCAAGCTCATAATTAATTCACAACAATCCAGTCAGAGATTGTTATGTCACAGGGTTTAGGGCCATTCTTTTCAACAAATAGATATGTAGTCGGATTTGTGATGAAGTTCCCCGAACGCATCCAGGCAGCCCGCAAGCACATTAAAACATCCCTAAGGGTAAAGACAGCGGATAGAGGCAGACACATATCAGCGAGATATGAGATGTACATAATGCACAACAACGCAACAGGAAGAGGACATCTGGTGGAGGGGGAAATCAGCATGAGAGGATTGGGAGTTGGAGCCCATCAGATGATTATTAACCTGTTTGAATGTGACTAGTAATTGTAAAAGTCAGCTGATAGTGACTTCTTCCGGGACCGATGCGGCACTCCATTAGTGTGATAGTTCCCGATGCCCGCTGGGAAATTACCTCCTGTCTTACCCCCCTACTGGAAGATAAGGGACTCTTGGTTGGTGGGTGCAACCGTGTGGAACAGGGTCCTCTATTTAAAGCACCACTGAATCTCCAAATTGCACTTTTCATGCTACACCCTCTTGGCTTCTTCAACAGTAGCTGCGAAAGTGTGCCGGTTAAAATGTTGAATGTGTGTTGGGGATTGTTTCAGCTCGGTTACAGTCCACCTAGTTTCTATGAAGGACAAGGAGAGAATAGAGGCCGCTCAAAGACAAGAGGAGTGTATTTTGAGATTTGTTCTGTGTTTGAGCTGACTTTGTTTGGCTCTTTTTTATGTTGTGGTGCGTAGAAGCGAACCTGTACAGGGGTGATGAGACGCCTCGGGAAACCAAAGTCATGCTTTGCTGCTTTGATAACAAACAACACAGTCTTTCATGTTCAAACAATGTGACCTCACAAAGAGTGGCGCAGTGTTTACGTGTTGTTGTAGGCCAACCTGGAAGTTAGCATCGCAATGGCTGCCTCAACAAAAAAGCAATGGGATTTTTCCATGGTTTTTGGAATATTGTGGCCAACACACATCTGTTCAGAGGGATACTCTCCACATATTGACACCATGTATAATTGCTGAAGCCTGAATGTAATGGGCAGAAGTGAAAAGCTAACATCAGGCTATAAACTCAGTACTTGACTATCACTTTATGCTAAAGGCGGATTCGTGTGTGGCTTGATGACGTTAAGTAATCGTATTTAGTCACTTTTAAGCCACCTCTTTTAGGACATGGAAAAGCTTTGGACATTCACCAGTGGGGAATTTACTCACACATTTTAAGTCGTAGAACAATACGTGAACATCTCGTTAGCTTCTTTGTCCAAAGACATTATAAACCAAAAGCTTGAGAAAACCCAAAGCGCTAAAACGCTGACTCGGGTAGGGTTAGGGTTAGAGTTAGTGAACAGCCCCTCTTTAGATTTTCTTTTGCTTACATGTTGAATGAAGTTCCTCCACATAACTAAAGCCTATTGCATCATAGTTGCCTGGGCTTACTGCATCTTAATCACAGAAGCTATGGCACATTCTTCTTACCTCACACTTTTTAACAAATCCCATGAAAAAACAACAATGAATCACCAACAAGTACTGCCTGTGTTGCTATGTTGATATGTTCAACAACTATGCTCCTCCAAGCAAAAGTCAAATGACAAGTACAATACAGACTTATCCTTTTAAAGAAATATTGTTGTTCATATGTGCTTTGATAGTATTTGTAATTAAATGAAGCAGCACCCAAAAGTTATTGAACTCATCCCACTGTTGAAAGATTGGACCAAAGGTAAAGGACGGACCTGCAGGGTCAGAAAGTTGGGGTTAAGAATAGAAACGTCTCGTGGGCAGACATCTTTCCTTTCTTCCACAAAGAGATACTGTGTCCTCTATCTGCTTCTCCTTCGCTCTCAGACAAACCCATTCAAGACTCAGTGATTAATTATTTACCCAGGCAATGAAATGCCAAAGCCTAGAGAAACACACCGACAGGAGAGAAAAGGTCACTCGTAGACACACACTCCACAACACACACTGCCACACAAACACACAACAGTGATGGATGGCAATAACATCTTTATCGGTGCTTCAGGCAGACAGAGTTTTCATCCTTGTGTCCAAACACCGTCGGGACCAAGGGCAAAGCAAAAACTTGAGTGATGAGACGAATTCCTCGAGAGGGCGCTCATTTAAAAACCGCTCACATGTCAGAGGTGGTGAACCGTCCGATCAATAGCATCTCGCAATCTGTCAAAGTGTGTGCTGTAGTTCCTGTGGCTGAAGAATGAATGTAGCCTCTATAGCTTGGACATTGATGGCAAATGTCACCTGCTTTAAAATATATATTATAGAAGTTTTGCTGCTTCAGATTGCCTGATGTCTTTGTTTATGTCCCTCCACAGCTCCACTACACAGCTGGCCAAATGGGGTGCCAATGCTGCAGGATGATAAAGAGGTGAGTAATTACCTCTGTTTTGTTTTGGGATCCTTTTAAGAGAAACTGACAGGACACAATCTTACAATCACTTAATTGAACTGATATATGATTGGTTCATTCAAACTCCATTTCTTTAACTTTCCTCTAGTGACACCTAGCCAGTTTGTGTTTCATGTTTGATGGTTTTGAAATATACATAATGTTCACCCCAAGACATGGAGGTCTTTCAGTTGTGGTACTCACTAGATTGAAGAAGTATAAATAAAGTATAACAAGGGATCCAAAAACACTGTCTCTCCATTTAAATAATTTACAGACCTTACAGTGAAAATGTTTCATTGAATTTCTTAGTAAGTAACCTGCCCTTTTGTTATTTGAACTGACACTTTAAATGTCCATCTTTTTTGTTGTAAATGTCCCCAAACATACATTTTCCAAAGCGTCCGAACTCTTTAGCCTTTGTCTGTGTTGTTTTTCCATATTTTATGTGGGTGTTGTTTGAATCTAGTGCCTTCAGCAGGTTTTTACTCCCATTAGATTTAGCTCCACTAAATGCTAGCAAGCTAATGTGCTAAACTACAATGGGAAACATGATAACTGCTTATTAGCATTGCCATTGTAAGCATTTTAGCATTAAGCACTTTGTCCTTCTGATAAATCAACTTATTTTAAGCGCTAATTCGTGTTAGCTCTTTAGCATACGATAGATTCCAGTCCGCCTCCTCACTAACAGCCTCTCACTATATTTCCTTATCTGCAGGTGAACAGGGACAATTCAAATGTCTCCTTGCCCACATAATGATTTCTTGTCTCGTTTCATGCAGATAGTGAAGGGTCCATTTATAATATGTCTGTGCTGAGCCTCACGTGGGCTCTTTGTGCAAACTGAGTCAATATGCCAATAGCCATCACCCTTGGTTACTGTATTTCCTTGCAGGACTGTCTGCTCATTAAAAGCCTACACGGCATCGTTGTCAGGGTCTGACATCACGGTGCTTTTTGAGGTGAGCGAGGAGATAGAAACAGGGCCGGGAAACGATTTGGATTGCAGATTAATGAAAAGGCACACTGGGATTCGCATACCACAGCCGTAATCCCCCTCCTCACTTTTTCTTTCCTTTCCCATGTCAAAGACACACATGTGAATGCGTGCGACACACACACATACCTCGGTTATTGTCTGGAGTGTCACATTTCTGGGCTTAGTGGTGTTTAGGGTTGGGCAGGGTGGGCTTTTAGGTTACTGGGTCAACAATTCAGTCTCTGTAAGCTGACACATTCCAGGCTGATGCATTTATTTTGAAAAAGAAAATATTTGAATGTTTTCTTACTTATTTACAAGGACTCTGGCAAAAAAAATATCTACAGAACTAGTTTTAATGTATATTTGATCCAAAACAATAAAAACAGTGAGTCTTAGCGGTCAGAATTCTTCACATTTACCACAAAATATGACATTTGACCATATTTAAAGGCAGTGCATGAAGCCTCACCCCAAACAAGCTAAAGCAGAGGCCCCACTAACATTTTTTAAATGTATCAAAAGTTTTTTGTGAGAGCTCGCAAATATCTTGGATATTTCCTTTTAACTTGATAGTAATTATATTTTCATTGTAGCTTTACCAATGTTTCCTTTGCTTCTGGCTTAAAGAGACATTATAAACCCAAATGAATGTGCCTATCAACCCAAAGTATAGGCTTTTTGGGAGGGGGGCTTAAAGAGACGGGCGCTAAAACAGAGCATTTCAGACAGAGGGTGAATACAGGTATACTCAGATTGAAACTATGAGAAGAATAATGTGTTTTTTGAACATTACTAGCAACAAAGCTTGCAAGTTATGCCCCCCTTTAATATGAAAATGTACTCGAGACAAAGATGTTCATCGTAGGCTAAAGTTGTTGTGGCATAAAATCAACTTGTACCAGTGACTGCATTATATTTCAAACCATTATAATCAGCTTAAATCTAATGCTAGAAGTGAGTTGGCATTGTGCTCACATACTGCAGGGGTGGCTTATCGTTGTATTAGCTCAAAGGAATCTTATCCTATAACATAATCCCAATTTGACCTAATGCAGTAAACGGCAACTTGTCTGCCGAGCTTTCGCAGTTAAAACATATGCAAATAACATCTTCTTCGAGGACGGAGGTGCATCCTATAAAAGGAACTCTTTAACATAAGCAAAACACCACAGACAGGGAACCCCGATGGAGAGAGGAAGGAGGAACTCCCAAGAACCAAATGCATCTACTTATATGCACATTTGAACAGAGGGAAGCAGCTGCATTTCTCTGAGTGACTTGTTGTCCTCAAAATGGTTATTTTTAGGTCTGATAACTACTGTCACACTAATATTACAAATGTATTCAACCTTCCCAAGCATTTCGCGGCTTTCCCTGGCTTTTGTCTCCACCACGTAACAGAAACTGTAGCAGAAAGGCTGCTTCCAGACAATAGCTTGGAGAAAGAAAGTGCTTCCTCCTGGCAGTGTATGTCCAGCTTCATGACTCATTGGTCTTATTTTTGTATTACACCTTTCATGTGTGTTTGTTTATGTGGCTTGAGCCTCAGATTTCACCTTGGCTCAGCGGCGGCGCTGCCCAGGAGCGAGAGAAATGGAAAAACATTCATTTTCTCAGCTCTCCACTGTGAAGGGAGACAGAGGGGAGGATGCAGGGTGAGGGAGCGAGAGGTGTTTAAGTCAGAGGGGGGTGTGTTGTGTGTGTGTGTGTGTGTGTGTGTGTGTGTGTGTGTGGGTGTGTGTGGGTGTGTGTGGGTGTGTGTGTGTGTGTGTGTGTGTGTGTGTGTGTGTGTGTGTGTGTGTGTGTGTGTGTGTGTGTGTGTGTGCGTGTGCGTGTGCGTGTGTAAGCTTGTAACTAGAAATGTGTAGGCGGTGGATGGTTGTGTGTCTGCTTACCAGGAGTGGAAAAAAAGCTGTTATTGAGTCATTTGATATATCTGAACATTTTCAATTCTCCTTGATAAGTACAAGAATAGTGTGAAGTCGAAAAAGAGGTGTTGAGATTTTAAAAAATACAGTGAGTCGAAAAGAAAAGGACATCTTGAGACAGAAAGATGAGGCGATAGATGGAAAAACTCGAGGCGCTCAGATCAAGGAGAAGTGAAGTGCAAAGGGACGGTAGACGGCGAGCTGCAACTAGAATAAAGTGCCGCTGAAAGAGAGACGAGGAGGATGTTAGAGCGAGGCTCCTGGAGAGGTGTGAGATGGAGGCAGCTCTGCCGGGGTTACGACTCTCAAAACAAATGAAATGACAAAACATGAGGCTCTCGCAGCAGGTAATGTCTGACAGCCTGTTACTCTGTCAACAAAATAAAGCCCACCTGCCAACACTCTAATACCTGTCGAGCTGTGTGAGATCTTGTGTTTATACTTTATACCCCTGTAGGAAAACTCTCCATCAGATAGGGGTTGAAGCACTTCCTTGATTGCTTTGTATTAATCTGATTGAGAATGAAAACATTGTTATGAAATGCCCTCTTCGCATAATAAGTGCTCATTCTTTTTAGAAAACTAAGTGTGAATTCATTTCCATTTATTCGCTTTTTTTGGTTTTATTTACTTGACTTTACGCCTATTCAGCTGCCATTTGTTTTGTTTTATCCAACAGTTGTTTTCTAAAACTGTTAGACGACCTTTGACTTTCATTTATTTACAGTAAATAGTTTAGGAAGTTGGTGATTTTCTCGTAGACTTCTATACAAACTGATATATTTTTGCAACCAGTGATGTCGCCCCCTGCTGGCCATTAGTAAAAGAAACATTTAGGCACTACCTCATTGTCTCCACTTTTCAGAACCAGAGGTGGCCACCTACTCTGACCCTTTTGAAAGGTTTTGAAAGTACTTTTTTCTGTCTGTCTCTCCCAGCTACATGTACGACCCCTCGGTGGCGGTGGATGTGAGGAAGACGGACTCTGCCAGCAGCTCGCTCTACCAGCCGCACCAACTCCCCCGCTGCGACCCGCTGCAGAAGCAGAAGCAGGGCTTCAACAACCTGGGCTACAGCAAGTCCAACGACAGCACGCTGAAACTGGAGGTGGACAACAACCACGTCAACCACAGGCTGCACTCTGTACCCAACGAGCCCCACAGGCAGGCGACAGATGGAGGTCTGTACATCATCCAGCCAGAAGCTCTGGGACCAGGTGGGTGATGCAGGAAAGAGGCCCGAGCCAAGTCCCCGTTTACCCCAACAGACAGGAGAACCAGAGGAGCTTCTCCGAGCAGGAACGCCATGTGACGAAGAGCAGGTGGGACAACGGCGTAACAGATTGTGTGATTGGCAGCGAGAGCCTGTCAGCAGACGAGATAGACGAGGGAGTGGGCGGGACTCCGGAGTACCTGTGTGACACGGGGGACGAAGGGAGCGTCCTGTCGGTGGACCTCCAGACCAGCACCACCAGCCTGTCCTCCGTCGACACCAGGGACGGGCTCCGACTGCCCAAGGCTCTGGACGTTTCAACGGTGGAGAGCGGGATCTCGGTGATGAAGAGCGAGGACGAGGAGGAGGAGGAAGGGGAGGTGCATAGCGTCATGGACTCGATGGTGGCAGAGGCTCTGGCTGCTCTAGAGGCTGCGACGGCCGGGGAGGAGTACGAGTGACAGGACGCCTCACAAAAATGTCCCAAATTGGGATCAATTAAGTACTATCTTCTCTCTTATCTCTCTTATCTTATCACCAAACAACTCACGGACCTGAATGCAACTTGACGGTGTGTTCAAAACCACCACGTAACTTTAAAGATCATGGAACGAATGAAGGAAAACTAAATAAGTACAGATTTATTTTTTAACTCAAAATCTTGTGTATATTTTTTTATTTTGGACGCTTTAACAGAAGATGTTTGCCTTGTGAAGAAGGCAACTTTTCAAATGCCACGAGTGAGAGGTTTGTAGACGATAGATATCAGACCTTTTAAATGAAGTGTGTTTAACACTCCACAGTCCTAACATGTGCTCATTCACTGCTTTGCCATGTCCATACTGCCCTTTTACAGGTGAATGTTTGCTTCCTTCTGGAGCATAGCTATGCTAATTGCTAGCATAGAGCTAATTGTGAACACACAGTCCTTGCCATAGCTTGCGGTCCCTTCAGGAATCTCGCCCTCGTTTCACTGAGCAGGCGAGAGAGGAAAGGTCATTGCATGTTTTTTTTATAACTATGTTAATGTCTTCGGTTTGTATTTATAATATCCTCATTTACATTGATTTATTCTGAGAAGAAACAGGATGGAGGACGAGGTAGCGGTCCTTATTTATAACTTTTTGTGTCATCATTAATTCCGTCATAATTAAGCAGAATGAATATCGTATCTACTTTGAAATTTAGGAAGATTAGTTTACACACTGTTGTTACATCATCACATACATGTACACTGACAACTCTTTGTTTTTCTGTCAATAATGTAACTGATTGCTCAACTTTACAGAGTGGGACCACTTTAGCTTAACGAGATCAGAGGGGGAACCATAAAGCAGTTTCGACAGAGCCAAGTTTTTTAACGATAGCCTGCCAGACAAAACCTAAAATCCCAGATAACGGAAACCATGACGATTTTCCTCAACTTGCATCCTGCACGTTCCACTAAAATACGTTGTTTTGAGCAAGCCAGCACTTACAATACACAACATTTTACGTTTTTTGGGACGTTTTTGAAGCCAGGGACTTTAAAGGAAGATTGCTTTGACCCCTGAGGCAAATGTGTCATATTTGGCTATACAAATCAAATTGACTTGGCTTGACCTATTATCGTCTCGCAACGTGGTTCACCCCTCAGCTAAGGTCAAATCATTGGATAGAAACGCACCAAAGGGCCGTCAATTCCCCCGACTAGCTCTGTTTTTTCAGGTCAGGCTTTGTGTTTCTAGCTGGCCGATGACATTAGTTCAACCTGCAGCTTGGTTAAGTGCCTTATAAGGAACTGATTGAGGTTAGATGGTGAGCGTGTGTTAATACACTGTTTTGCTCATTGAAGTTCTGAGTTCTGCGACTCCCCTTATCACTCATTGTTTGCCTGCCAAATCATTTCTACTATATTTGTATTGTAAAATAAAGGAATTGACTTTAAACATTTGCAAGCTGTGATGTACTTTGTGTGTCCAAAATATCCAGTATTTTCATGTAGTATCATTAGGTAGTAGGGTAAACGGTGCTGAAAGGCTTTAAAGCTAGTAGTTTGCTAGATTTCGGACTCTCCGGTACTCCCTGGCATCACGCCGGACATTTAAACACATCTTCATACAGGCCGAACGGTGGTACTAAAGCTTCTGTATCAGTCCCCTAAAGCCATTGGCCATTTTTCCCATTGACTGACATTTGGAAAGACACGTTTGTAAATCAATGCTTCAGTTTTTTTTTTTTTACACCAGTTCCCCAGTACGAACACTTTTTTTGATGGATTTTTTGTCAAAGCACTTAAGATATTCATTGCTATCGGGATGTTAAGAGCATTCCATGGAATATAAAAAAGTGTATCTCGAGCCGGTTTCTCAAACTTACCTACCCCACCTTTAAGTTATTGAAAGTTAGGCTGTATCCAGTATAAAAAATATATATATATCCATGGTGTTCCTTCCCTTCAAAGGTCAGCTTGTAAGCACATATACTACATATATATACAGCATATATTATTAGCTGTGTGTAATTTCTCCTGCTTCAAAGCTAGAAGAGCTTGTCCTAAACTTGACATTATATATTCACTGGATGACAGTGTTGCATATTTATTAAGTTGTTTTAAATTGTCTTCCCTAATAGTGTATTAAATCTTTACATCTTTTAAAAGCAGGCCCTTTTTAGAGATGCTATGATTCTTCATGACAGCAAATGCTTGTTTACTAGTGCTTCCTTTCCTCCCTCTCCATGAAGTGATCGCTGAGGGAATTGAGGGTTTAAACCTTGCCATCGCTGCAGTTAGAGCCTCGGTGTGCGGCGTCCAGGGCCCCGGGGCCTCGGATAATGAACACCTCAGGGCTTTTCACTTGAACCATTAACACTCGGAGTGAGCACCTTGGAAACTTCCACAACAGCCTGAGTGACAGAGAGAGTCCTGCTGCACCCGCTGAGTGAGGCTCCTCGCTGCAGGAGAGGCTGTTCCTGTCCGTCTCCGTGTCCATGTCAGAGCCGGAGGAGGAACACAGCCCCAACGACACCAAAATTAGACCCTTCTTTGGACATTTATCTATTCATCTCACCCACTCTCTTCTATCTTCATCCCTCTTGCTCTCTGCTCGTCACTATAATTGCTCTCCATGGGTCTCACAATTACAGTCTTCCTCTCTTAGGCTTGAAACTTGGTTCTCTATCTGGTTGTTTTTGAATGATTTGCACAAGGTGTTTTAGGACATAAGGTGTTTTGAACACTCATTTGTCAAATAGCCTTTGCAAATTGCCCGTTTAAACTTGCAAAAATGTCCCTTTCATATATTTCAAACACTTTTTAGAGTGTGTTGTTTCTTCTTCTGGTTCTGAATGCACCAAAGTGTGTGTGTGTATGTGTGTGTGAGTGTGTGTGAGAGTGTGATTGTCTTGCGAAATGAGGAAAGAATATTTCCATATATCAATGGAGTGTGATGACAACAGGATCTGCTGCGGAGTTCCTGTTTAATCAAACCAGTGACTCATCAATTTACAAAACAACAGAGCCGAGCTCGGCGTGTGCGTCACCAGATTACTTTGATCCTTCTCAAGGATTCACATAAAGGTAGATGAGATATTAATAGATATGCAGCTGGGGAGTTATTTTGGCACTTAAACAAAGGTTTGAACATAACTGGTGGGATAAGCATTGTATTCAACATATGTGATGAATCAACAAATATACCAAGGTCAAATTAAACCACACTTTCAGGTTGGTTTGTGACTTCTTCTTCTTCTTCTCTCTTCTTCTTCTTCTTCTTCTTCTTCAAAAGAGTAAAATATGCATCTAAAACATGTGACCACAACAGAAACTAATTTGTGTAGGTGCAGGGTTAGAAAATGGTATCCACCAGTGAGGAAGCATTTGATCTTTCAGCATGTTTGAAATTATTAAAATCATGACTAAATTACACGATTGATCCTTATATGAAAGACAGAAATTAAAAGCTCAAAATCCATGTTGTTCTGCAACTTCCCCAAATTAAAAGTTTTTTTTATTAGTATATATGCATGGGGGAATTGAGTTCGATGAGCCTGTAATTATATAAAAAGGTGTCCACCATGTCCATGCATTTAGGCTAGCATATCCCATGAAAAAACCCCATCAAAACGGTGTGTTTTTCTCTCAATGCTTTCTGTCTTTTCTATTTTTTTCAGAAGGCCAGCACACTAACAACTCAAAGCTAAGTGCAAGAAGTCCAAGAACATCCAATCTAGGACACAAAGCCTTTTGTATTTTGGGTATTTCAATGAAAAGCTCTGGCCCTCAGACCTTCATCATGGCAAATGTTTGACCAAGTGGAATCTCAGGGCTGTTAATGAGCACACAAACAGACCACACCTGTGCTGGATTACAGAAGCACACATGGGAAATGTGGTCCACGATTGTAGCTCCTGAAGGTAGTACAACAAAAAATACATCAATACAGAAAGAAGAAAACATATCAGAAGTCCTGCTCAGTGTTTTTGAACCTTGGGAACAACCCTGTGAACAACTTTTCCCATGTAGCCTTGCATGAACACGCACAGGTGTGCTCTGTTTGGTGTCGTAGCCTTGATGAACATCTGAACACGGACACCTGGGCTTTTCTGATTGAACACCTGGAATTCAGACAAGGTTTCGGAGTCTTACCAATTAAATATTTGATGTTTTATTGTCCAGAAAACTAATAAAAACACATATATGAGTCATACTGTTAGGTTAAGTATTTGCCTACGTTGAACACATCAAATGTAGTTTAGTTTGATTCACTTCCACATACATTGACCTAGATTACATTTAAAAGTTCCGAACAAATTGACTATTTACTAATATTTTATCTCTTTTGCTAGAACCTACAGCGTCCAGCTTTTATAGAATATTTCCACCCTTTTTTAAATTGATATCTGAATAAAAATATAATTTACAACTATGTGTACAGGCATGAATAAGCACAGATGTGGTCTATTTTATGGCATTTACAGTTAGAATATTGACTTGTAAGCAGGATATATTAATGTTTTTGCTTTGGTCTTTTCACAGGATGAATCTATAGCAAAATATATAATATAACCAATATTACCGTTTAATATTTGTACTTGTTTTAAAGCATGAAAATTAGGTTTATAAAAGAACCATTAGATCAGGGGAAGGGATTATTTGTAGTGACAAAAACATAGTGATGTGTGTGTGTGTGTGTGTGTGTGTGTGTGTGTGTGTGTGTGTGTGTGTGTGTGTGTGGTGTGTGTGTGTGTGTGTGTGTGTGTGACATTCCTGTAAGGAAGCAGGAAATGGAGTCCTCCTTTCTATCTTGTTTCCCATTATTAAGTGACCTCTCAGTATCTGTCACTGCCGCTGTCATCCCAGTGACTCTCGGTCATCAATCCCCCTCACCCCGACTCCAGACAACAGCACAAAAGTTATTTTACAACAAGCTAATTTGTGGCACAACCTGCTGCGTGTTGAACGTGCACGGAGGTAAATAAAGAGCACTTGTGAGTCAGATTCCTCCGTGTTGTTTTATGAGGTCCATTAGGCAGCCGGCTGTAGAGTCCCCAAGGTGTGTGCACTCAGTTAACATGTTTGTTTTTCTCAAGGCTTTGTTGGAGTTAATGATGTCACGCTTAATTGTGGCACACACACACACACTTCATTGTCTCAGAGGAATGGGTAGGACTGTATTTAATGAAGAAATATCCACCTTAAACAGGATTATGCTCCTGATTCTTACTCTCTTAGACACATTAATCAGTGTGGTTATTAAACTGTATCTTTCCCCAAAAGAAAACTAAGTAGTCCACACTGTTTTGAGAATTAGCTAATGTTTTCGCATTGGTTAAATATTAAAAATGTCTCCCAAGAAAGTGCATTTGATTCAGTGGTGAATGCTTAAATGACCTAGCCTAAAGAAAACACTAGTAGAGAAGATCATTAGCTTAATATAGTAACATTTGTATAGCACTATGTATACAAAGTCACAAAGTGGCTCGCAGAAAAAGGTGAAATCATTAACAATGTCAAACCAAAAGCAACAAACTTTGTATGAAATCAGTTTTGAGGCGTTATTTAAAAAAGGTATTGCGTTTATTGTCCTAGTTTGTTCACACCAGACACAAAGCTATTTTTTCTCGGGCGGTTTGACCACGCCCTTTTTTATGTTAGCATTAGCACTTAAGCGTCACTCAAACAAAAATAATCCCCTCGCTTGACTTTCTTTTCATCCCTTTTTGCTCAAATACAAAGAAATGGCAAATTACACAAATGTCATATTATTTTCAAATTGGAAGAACGTAGTACTAAAACTTAAGCTACGTTTGCTTATGTCGAGAAGCTAGCAAGGGTGTGGTAAAAGTATCAAACATAAAGAAAACAAGCCTAGTTTGGCCAGCCTTTTCCTATTAAAGTAGCTAACAACACTAGCTCCTATTTCTGATACTCCTAGCAAGAAAGTTGCCAAGTAGCTACGCTAACAGCCCGTCCCATCAGGCCTCCCTTCACCAAAACCACTCCCCCAAATTGATCAATTCGAACAGAGTTATCATAATTATGTGACAGCCTCAGATACTGCAGGTTTTTCTTTTTGTTGTCCTGAAGGAGAACTTCCACAAATATAGAAAAAAGAATACGACCCAGTAGTTACTTTTAGCCTATTGTACCGATTTTCTCTTCAGGGTTACCCTTTCCTTTACTTGACAGAAGCTCCACTATCACTGAAAACTCTACTCAGATTAGTGCATTGTGGCTTTTGGGAATTGTATTTTTCCCATTATAGAGGGAGCAAAAATGATCAAGGGTTTGAATCTTAACTAGCAAACTGTGCTCTTAATACCAGACCAACTAACTCCTTCTGTAACTGTGGTTAAGATATATTGTGTAAGCCGTTTTCCCTGGTGTAGACCATGTGATCAGATTGGAATAACACTGTTTGAGTTTAGGAAAGGTGGGCAGTGAGCCATTTGAGAAGGTCACTGCGTCTACAGGTCCTGTTGTAGTTCGAAAGGTGTTAAACATTGACTAGACTTCCTCCCTCTGGACCCAAATATTTCCCTTAAAAACGAAAAAAAACTCCTCTGAGCCAGAGCTCCATCCTCCTGGCCGATATCCAGCGGCAAAGATAAGATGTAGGGCACTTAGCCTGGCATCGGCATGGGAACTGTCGCCTGGAGGCCTGAATAATTCACAGCCTCAGATAGATGTACTGCTTAAGGAGTCATGCAAAAAGGACCGTACAGAGCTTTGTTATAATCTATGCCATTTCTTATGTGCATAGCTAATTTCCTCGTGGAATTCTTGTAGTCGCTTTAATGAAGTGTGAGAAACCTTTCATAGCACAGAGCAAGTAAACACGCAACTGGAACTGGAGTCAATATTTGCACCAGGTTATTTGTGCTGCCTATTCATGTCGTGCACTGTCAAACGCGTCTGTTGGACAGGTTTAACACCCCAAAGCTATCCTGTGTGTGTGCGTGTGTGTGCGTGTGTGTTTAAAAGGCAGGCTTGCTTTGAGACTAAAGATATGGGTGGGGTCCATCGCCTTGTGTGCTATCAGGGTTTATTTCCCACCGTATGTAAATGTTTCTTCCTCGCGTTCAACACTTCCCACCAGCAAGAAACCACGTGTCACTCTTTTTTAACACGTCAAAATGAACCGATTTGTATCTTTTCTTATACCGATCTATTGTCTCTTTAAGGTCAGACTTCCTGCTTGACTGATCTTGATAAGACTGAGAAGGTCAAGAAGAGACGAAAGTGTCAAGGATTGTTAATGCTGGAAACACCTCTCCATCTCCGTCTCATCTCTATTACCTGAGAATAATATGATAGAGAGCC
Source organism: Dissostichus eleginoides (assembly GCA_031216635.1). Lineage (NCBI taxonomy): Eukaryota > Metazoa > Chordata > Actinopteri > Perciformes > Nototheniidae > Dissostichus > Dissostichus eleginoides. The sequence continues at coordinate 10,340,821 of CM062286.1, read as the reverse complement.
TGAGGTCGTCGGACTACCTGCTCCAGATGAATAAGACAAATCATCTTTTTATTACGGTGGGAAAAAAGGAGGGTGCAGAGATGAGGGAAGGAAATGAGAAAGAATAGAATATGAAGATGGATGGTTCGCTCAGGAGAGGGGGGGCTAGTGGTCAACAATAAAGAGACTTATTCCTTCATTGATATGTATTAGTCGTCTTTATTTTCTTCCTTATACAAAGATAAAAACACAGCAAACTGTCCCATAATATGGATAACAACATGTATAAATATATTTTTTTAAATGAGACACAATGAAATGACAATATGAAGGCATTCCTAAAATTATACTTGTTGATCATCTGTGAAAATTTTATTGTTGGGTCTAAAAGGGCTTCTCAATTAATGTCATATCGTACTTCCGTAAAGAACTCATGTTTTAAAAAAGATTGATAAAACAGAAAGGCAGAGATTTACTGAACTTTGGTATCTTTTGTGGATTTAGCTAGCAAAAGACTGAATCCTACATTTACCATAATGCAGAAACTATTCCTGGTATTGTCGAGACCAAATCCAAGCTAAAAAAAAGTGCTGGACTTCCTCAGGGGGACATGAATGCTATGTTTCTCAATGCTGTAAACAGGCACTCAGTCGCTAACACGTTAGCATAGACAACTTTATGCGCTGATAAAGAACACATAAATAAAAAAAACAATGGAGGTGGGTTTAAATCTTGAGTAATAGCTCTCTGACACATTCAAAAAATTACAAATGGAAAATCGAAACTGACCTGCCTGAGTATACACTTTAGGTTTTTTGGTAACGTAAACACACGCTGTCCCTTTACGAAAAAAACACCAAGAAGGCAGCCATGTTGGATAAAGCTAATTTGTTGTTCAACACAGAATACTGCACTCTCTTCTTTAGTAGTAGAGTGCAAGATAAGGCACGTCATGTTCACACCCGCTGCTAATCTACAGGCTACTTCCTGTTCCTGTGATGCTATCAGAGGTCGTTCCTACTTCCTGTTTGAGAATGGCGACCCGTAGTTAGGTCTTGGAATGGCTGTATCTGTTTTTTTGGGCTTATCCGTTCCTTTCCTCCACTTACAACAACATAAGAACACACATGATCGGCGTATTGAGTCACCTTAGTTCATCGGGAAAGCCCTCATTCAGGGTCCCTTGACATTAAGCAGCCGCCCTGCTTAGACGCTCTTGCGCAAGGCAGTATTTTGAAATATTTTTTAAGAGGAAAGTGCATCACACATAGACACACCTTACCCCCTTTTCTCCTTGTAAAATGGAGCCACTCTTGCCACTGTGTCCACCATCAGCAGCTCTTTTGCCCCCCATGGAGCAGGAATGTGGGGGGGGGACTCCCTGGTCCACTTGCCCCCCCCCCAGCGCTGATGATTTATTGTTCTTTTTTAGAGTTTGGACCTGATGTTCTTCCTCCCCTGGATCCTGCTATCGGTTCTCTTTGTCCACGTCGTCCTTCTCCTCCTGTAGACGGTAATACGAGGGGGTTTAATACGGACAATAATCATGAATAATCTTCAGATTAGGCGTGTTCTGCCATCAGGTTTGTGTACTTTCTTGGGCTGAAGGCCGTTTTTCTTTCTCCCACAGTCAATACGGGAGAGCTAAGAGTCAATATGTGAGCTGAGAGCATGGAACGAGACAAACACGGATGTTAAATGGGATTCTTTGCATTTGTACCATCGATAGAACATGAGTGTTATGTTTCTCCACCCAAGAACAAATGAAAGTCAAGGTCGCTGAGTCCAAACAGACTCTAGACTCTCATATTTCCAAGCTTTCATTTCAGAAAATGTAGAGAAAAGACAAAAGCTAATTCCTGTCTGCTAAAAGGACTTGCTGAACAACAAAGCTTTGTGTTTTCTCCTAGATGTTTTGTTGTCCAAATTGTTCGAGCTGCTCTCCTTCATGGAGCTTTGTTAAACATGGAATTTGAATATATTTGTAAAAGTGTTGCAACAGTAGCTTTAAGCATCATAGCATTCTCTACTATATAGTTTATCTATAAAATAGGGTCATTAACCTCCAGCCAAAACTGTTTGTGTGAACATTAAACGTGAATATAAGTACATTTGAAAAAAAGTGTTTGATTCTCAGTGACTCTTTAAAATGCTCTCTTTCTGATTTTAGGAGCCCATACAATACAACCATTAATCGATTGGTAGGCCAACAGAAAAGGATATTTTATTGATAATTTTCAGGTAAATAAAATAATAATTTCCTAGTTCCAGCCACTTCAAATGTGAGGATTTGCTGCATTTCTTTTCCTTTAATGATAGTAAACTGATTGTTGGAGAGTTTTGTCTGAGAAAAACACATTTAAGGAATTCACATTGAGCTGTAGTATATTTCACAGTAGTTTCTGGCATTTTATGGACTATTTAAATCAGCTGATTAAAAGATCATTAAGAAAGCATTTAGTTGCAGCTCTGACCCATTTAAACTATATTTCAAAAAGTTGTTTTTGTGTGACGATTTATCCCAGAATGTCACCAAGAGCCTCTCACCTGCTCATCACCAAGAGAGCACAGAAGCAATGTACAGGAATAACTCGGCCTACATGAGCAACACTGGGGTAGAGCTCCATGGGAGACACAGGGAGACACAGAGAGAGAGCGGGGTGGGGAAGTTTCCGGAACACACACCTGCTGGGACTCGGAGGTGGTCCGGCTCCTAGGCTCCGCCTCCGTGGGAGACGCAGGAACGCTCCCGTTGGACTCCGTGCTCAGCAGCGTCCGTCTCTCCCGGGCCGGCTTTTCACACTTCGTCACCCGGAACCTGAGAGGAGACAGGAAGGAAAAAGGTTTTGATGGTTGTTTTGACGTTTGGGGAAATGAGAAGTACGTTCTCGGCTCATTAAGACAAACTCCTGGGAACCGCTGGAACAAATGTACAAAGACCCATTTTTTCTAGGTCAAAATAAAATAGAACCTCTTTTTGCTAGTTGTTTTCTTTCATGCTGGGGTGGGGGGGGGGGTATATTTGATCTGCTTTTCAGCCGCCTGGTTGAAATGTGCACTGTTGCATCTACTGTATGTATCTGACTGCTAAATAACATTCTGATTTTTCTTTATAATGAAAACTGTCAAAAAGAAAAGTGTTACAAAAATATATATATAACCTAGATGAAGTTGATTTGTTGTATATTCATAAAAGGAAATATAAATAAACAGAAAAAGGTCCTTTAATGGATAAACTCAGTGGGGATCGGCTATTCTCATTTGTGCCACAGCTGGTTTCCACACTTTGCTAATAATACACACACAATTACACTCGCTGTGACCTCCGCTCTACTCCTCTATCATCCTCCCACCCACTCAAAGGCACCTGTGCACACACACACTCACACACTCACACACTCCAAAGCTTTAATTAAATCTGCAAATGAATATTCGTATCCAGGTCATGCTGACCCTGTGCGTACGCTGCCATTCATCTCGGAGCGTAAATGAAAAGCAAACCGCTCTGCAGCCCGATCCATCGCAGCGGGAGGAGACTTTCCCGGTTCACTGGTGGACTCACAAATGTTCCTTTAAATTTGAATAAATCTGAGACACAGTTTGATAACTGTATCTTACTATGAGAGAGCAGTTTCTTAAACCCATTTCAAACACTGGAAACATTTTTAAAATCATTCAAAAAAGCCAATACTTATTGGGGAAAAAACTCCCTATTGCCAGATTTTGGATATTGTAATATCACTATATGGCACAAGTATTGTATTTTCCTAGTTTTAAAGGTGGCACGACAGTAAAGAGATGTACATTTGTATTGTTCTTTACCCTCCAAGTCATTATATCCACATTAATGATGATTCTTTATGATTTTACTGTGTAAATATTTTTATATAAAAGGGATTTGAACAAAGAAAATATTGTAAGATTTGATTTTCTACATCTCATAGCCATATTATATAGTAATTTTTATTGTTAGAGGCCAAGTCCATGTCTCCCGTTTCTTTCTGTTTACTGTTATATCCCTTCTGCTGAATGAAGTCACTGCTAATGCAAACATCCTCCCACCACATCACATTAACAACTGGCGAAACAGGCTTTTCTTTTGAAAGTAAGGTAAAAAAGTAGGTACGTTTAAAATCTGTCAACAACAAGATGCTCCACTCTCACCTGACGCACTGTGTACATCAGACGTTTATTTTCTGCTATCAGTCTGTTTTGGGAGAAATGTCCTGTTGGCCTTGTTGCCATGGTGCAGCTCCACAACACAGGTTAACCAATGAGGCTTCTCCAAAAAAAAACATAACCCAGGCTGAACCTGCCGCATCTATTTTCCCAGGGTTCCTCCTGACTGTCCACATGTTCCAGGTGGCTGGTCTGGGGTCAAAGTGCACCGGAATGTTAGTTGGTGTAATTAAGTGTGGACTTTTAGGGTTTAATGTTTGATGGCTAGTGTGTGAACTAAAACTGTGTTCATGTGTATCTATTCAGTAAAGCATTTTCTTTTAATAATTTAATACATGTCACAATTTCTTCCAAAAATGAAAAAACTAAGAATAAAAAAACAAGTGAATGAAAAGTAGTCAACACATCTGAATGCATCCCCACTCACACTAGCATGTAACTACTTGCAAAACAACCCCACCTTCCGAAGAAATTCATCGTAACTCATCTAAAAGCAGCAACCCCCCCCCCCCCCACTCTTCTACTTCCTGCCTCTCTGCCCCACACACACACACACCTGCCCACCTGCCCACAGCGAGCACCGTGACCTCTCCTGATTGGCTGCGCCGCTGCTGCTCCGGCCTCCTCGCCGACGGCCTCCTCATCAGCGGCCACTTCTTCTGGCTGCAGCGGTTGCAGATGTTCTTGTGGCCCCCCAGGCCCCCGATGGTGTGCAGGTGGCTGCAGGTGTGCTTGGGTGCTCCTGGGGGGGGCACCCGGGGATATGGGGGTCAGCGGGGGGGTGCCGGGAGAGGTTGGGGTGAGCGGAGGACTGGAAAACAGAGAATTTAGTGATTAAGAGAGAGGGTTTAGGGGTGATTTAACTACAGTAATGACCCAATTATTATGATGAATGATACATTACAGTACACAGTTGCACTTTAATTATGACGTGTGTAATCAAGATGATGCTGATGACTATAATTGGAAGCGGCGCAGAATAAAACATAATTTAAATCAGTCCCAGAGCAGTTATTATGCAACAAAAGGGGAAAAACAAGACATATTTTATAGGTCAGCAGATTGTTTAAGCACCATGCACCATATTAAGATGAAAAAAAAAGAAAATTAGGAGGGGGGGGGGGTTCCAGTCAAAAGTGAGACCTTGCACAGACGAACATCTGACCTACATTCAGTGCTACGTTTCCGTTTACAGGAATGAATTGTAGCTCAATTAACTCTGCAGCGTGTCCTTTATGAGGCATTCATATCTTATGTCTTCAAACAAACACTGACCAGTCTTTGAGAAGGATTTAAAAAGCAATAATGGAGTTTCTCTGAGACACTTGATCAGGAGGAGCTGGAAAAAGAGGTAAATCTGACACGCTTCTCTCCACTTTCAGTGTTTATCTAGACGTGTGCGCACAAAGACTAATAAAAGGCGGATTAGGTGTTCGTTTGATCTCCACACATCGTCTTCTTTGGTGAGAGGAACACTGTGTGCATGCTTCATGACCCTGGAGAGCAGCGCCTCACATTGTTTACACACAAAAGGGGAATACAGTGTTTTCAGAACATGTGTCGAGGGACGAAGGGAAAAATGAGTCACGTCTCCTTAATAAGGCGCGAGAGAAATGTACTTTTAATGTAAGAAAAAAGAAAAATAGTCATACTAAGTGGTGTGAGAAGAACTTTTACTTCAGTCAAAATAGTGATAACACAAAGTAGAAATGCTGTACTGCAATTGAAAGGCTTGCAATCAAATTATTATTTAAGTAAAAGTGGCATGAAAACACAATTAAAGCGAAAATTACTGTTTGAGAATCTCGTAGTATTGATGCATTAGTGTGTGTATCTCCTAAATGTGTATACAGTACATGGACATCAGAAAATGACACCCATGAGATCCATTACCAAACCATGGGATGTATTGTGTTGCTACATCTTTTTAGCAGCTTTTCGCCACACAACGGCAGAAACTACTTCCTAATTTCCCCCGTAAGGTCACGCACATGTTGCTGTGTTTGTGTTTGACAAATGAGTGACGCTCAGCAAGGCAAAAGTGTGGGGCAAACTGGAGAGCGGGAAGTTTTGTTGCTATCTGAGCTTTTGACAACTCAATTTGGTTACTGGTTCCTCCATTTTTATCTTAACAACATATAAGGTCCACATTCCAGTAGTGGCATTTTGTGGAGTTTAGTCACAGTAGCTCCATTACATTCTTCATTAATAAGTACTTCAACCTAGCGTTGGTGTTTAGTAGAAATAATAATAATAATAATAATGTGAATTGCAATAACGTCAAACCCCACATGAGTTGCAAGTTCAATTAGAATATACACATGATAGAAAAGGAGAATAATATAGTATATAGATTTTGCTTCTTCTCTAATCTTTTACTGATTTTTTTAAGGCCGGCACAGGATTTTTTACTCCATAAAACAAAACAAGGGTGAAATAAATCCAGAGAAATAAGAACTGTTAGATGGGAGAGCACAAGGAGACATCGATTTGCTTTAAAGGTGGGGAACCAGTGGTGTAAACAATGTGTGACATGAATGTGAGAAGCAAAAATGGATGAAAAAATGATGTATGACGCTCATGTACAAGGTGAGGATTCCTGCGGTATGAATCATGAGGGGGGATAAACGCAGGACAGAGTGGAGATCAGCTGACGGAGGGATGGCGAGGGGAGGTTAAGCACCGAATCTGGAGCGGCAGATAGCGAGGCTTGGACACACTACAGTCACTCTCCTTCCTCTTCTTTTCTGCCTGTCTGTCTGTCTCTCTCCCCCCCGTTAAGTGTCCCATAAATTACCCCCGCCGATACCCCCCCTTATTCCAGCATCTCTAAGTGATCCTCTGGCACTCTGCCCAACCTGGCTTCGGAGGAAGAAGAGCAACAGGAAGAGAAAGAGGGACAGAGAGTGATACCTAAACCTGTGCAGTACTAAAACCTACCCGTAACGTCTCTCCTCTCTTTATCTCTTTCCATTCCTTCCACGACAGCGGGAAGATGACAGGATGAGACAGAGAGAGGGAAACATACTCCGCTAACTCGATTTACTAACACTCCTCCTCTGTCACGGGCCCCTACTCCTCCAATCTGTCCCATCAGCCCGTCTCCCTCTCTCCTTATCTCAGCGCTGAGGAAAGTGAAGACATCTAATCTGGGCTCGTACCGTCATCTCCTGCTCTTATGAAGGGGGGGGTTGTATCCAAATGGCTAGCGGGCGGCCTTTGATTATAGATGTGAATGTCAAAATTGGAAGGAAATCAATTCGGAGGCAATAGATGTTGTGCTGGTAAAGGATGCTGGACTTTAGATTCCTTTTAGGGCTGGAACTAACTGCTAAAACCTCGCTAATGCACGTTAGCTTACTTAGCTTTCGGTTCTCACGATGGCACATGTCTAACGATGTCTAAATGCATTTTTGGTTTTGGAAAGGTTTAAAAATATATGTATTTTTCTCTTCCTCTCAAAACTACATGTGGGGAAATGTAATTCATCTTCAAATATTAAAGGTCACCCATTATGCAAAATCCACTTGTTCATGTCTTTTCTACACAAACATGTGTCCCCTCTGTGGAAAGAGATTCTGAACGTTTCAGGAAAAAAGATTCGCTCTCTTTTTGTCCTGATCCATTTCTATAAAAACCTGTGCAATGCATGATCTGTTTGGTATTTCGAGCCAAACACTTCAGAGACATGTTTTGTATATAACTGAGAACTATAATATATTGATGAAAAAGAGCACAATAGGGGACCTTTAAGTTCATATTTTGTTCTCTAAAATATCCCAAAATGATTCAATGTTGCAAAGAAGACGTATCAAAAGTAAACTGCTTATTGCCAAAGATTTGTAATTAACAACATATTTTATTTTAGAAGCTGGAACCAAAATATATTTGGTCTTTGTTCATGATAAAGCCTCTAGTGTAAAGCTTTGTTACCCCTACACTTACTTTTCTAAGTTGAGTCACAGTCTGGCCAAAAAATCAAAAAAGTAAACATGCCAACAACTGTGCTCTTTAATAATCCAAAGACACTGATATATGGGGCGCAGATGCATGGGGGAAATACCCCAGCTGTTTGCTCTAAATCAAACCTTGCCAATCTGGAAAGGTATCAGAGAGAATGTGGCCTGATGGCTATCGGTCACTTCCTGCTCTGGCCACTCTCACTTCTTCAGCCCAACAGGCTAACAGAGAGGCTTATGGTGCCATCTGCTGGGGGAGATGGGTAATACTCAACAGTTTAAAAAGAACACACTCACCCATCAGAGTCGATGCTGGTTTCATGAACCATGGCTTTCAGCGCGTCTGAGTTTGCTGAAGAGGAAAACATAGACACGGTTATTTACAGTTAGAACAAAGGAGAGAGAGAGGGGGGGGGGGGGGGGGGATAAAAACACTGTTGGGGATTAGTGCAGAAAACACTCCAGTGACTTCAAAAGCAAAGCGCTTATTGAAAGATAGCAGATAAACTCCCTGACACAATTAAATTGCAAATTAAATAAGCACAATGATCTCAGAGGAATTTAACAGATCAGAAAAAACCTTAACAAAAAACGTTGCCTTAAAGTTTTCTGTTTAATGGTCAGTAATTCGGCCTAAGGAAATGTCCTTACAGTGCACATGAACAATAAGTCTAACCAACTTCAGGCGAAGCAGCATCAACTCAAATATGGATTTACATAAATTCTCCCAGAGACAGGATTCCCTAAGGCCTGGCTGTGATGCATTCACTGACTTCCCCTTGAGCACACGGATAAAGGAGGTTTTGCAGACCTTAGGATGAGCGGTACAGAGACACAGACATGACTCGTGTTGGTAGACGGCGGTATTTTTAAGTTATGATTTCATATGAAGAAACCTCTGTCCTCCTGGTCACCCTGGATCATCCTCGGGAAATCTAGCACCGCAGGGGTTTTCTACATCCTTGGTAGCTGCTAGATATGTTTAGCCTTTAAGTATTGCAGACTTGCAAGTGTCATTTTATTGGTGACTAAATGTAAGACCAGGTAGCAGTTTTGATTCATTACCAGCTGTGAGAATCAGTTAACTGTGACTAAACACATTTTACATGAGTTCTTCACCAGTTTTCTGTAAAAGCCAAAGTTACAACAGTTTAGTTTTTTTCACATGAGATACTTTTGTCATTGCTTTTCTCACTGCTTCGGTATAGACAGGGCTTAATTGCAAAGAGGCATTTTCACAAGTTCTTCTGCGCCAATCAGACTTTAATCAATAATGTGGGATATGTAATTATTTAAAGAGGCCTCTTGTCAGTCGCAACTAAACAAAACCGACACAATCACACAGTAACACTTTGACCTTTTATTTTGGCTTGTTTTAGAACAAGAAAATAGAACAACTATTTGTAACGTGCCATATATTTCTGGACACATTTAGTTATTTAATTTGTTCCATCAGAAACCTGGCCAAATGCAGATAGCCGTAGCTAACTACATTAAACGTTCACTGCAGAAGAAGTAAACATTTTTAAATCTATTGTGGTTTTTCATCAGCTACAAAAAGTGAAATCACAAAATATATCCCTCCATCTATTGAGGGAATTACAAGAAAGCAAAAAGGGAGACGTACTTTATTCTTTAGGGGGATTTTATTTGCAGTTTTTAGTGTAATAATGCTACATGGACCTCCAATGAAAACTAGCAGCAGCACTGTGAGGCCTTTACTCTGAACTTATCTGTAGATGGCAGCCTTCACTCAGCCATAAAGGCGACTACTGCTCCCATAGAGACTTCTCCTTATATTTATTTATACACAAACTGCTGCTGCTGCTGCTGAGAGTCACTTCCTGTGTTCCAGATAATGATTGCTATCGATCATTTTCTAGGTTGAATGTTGACTGGTTGAATAGATGTTTACTATATTAGCAAAAGGACTATTTTTGTTGTAGTTATTTTTAACCATGTCATGCGGAGTGACGATGTGAAGGTGAGTCACTCGCAGCTGACGGACAGATCTTCAAACACTGTCCTGATGAAAGCAGCGAGGAGTCCAAATCAACACAAGGTAATGACGGTCTGACACCGAAACAGCACAATGCTGCCTTCAAGTGTCTTAAAGTAGGCTAGTCAGCTGGATAAGATGAAAGATTCTTGTAGTTTAAAACATATTCAGGTAAATCATTTTAGCTCAACGTGTGTATTACAGTTAATGAAATTGACGTCTATGATGATTTATAAATTAAAGAAGACATTTAAACTGAAACAGCAGATGTTTATTAATGTGTATAGTTTCTCCTACGAAGACATATTTTTACAATGGTTTATGATACCAAGAACTAAACACTTTAAAACACCTACATCTTTTAATGTATTGTTTATATACTGTGGAAAAACATGCTACACAGAGTGAAGGGGCGTTACTGTAAACATGCGTTCACTAGGGTTGGAAAAGGGTGCTGCACTACACCACGTATCCTAAACAGGTGTGGCAGGGATAAAGTCGCAGTATAAACTTCTAGTGTGATTGTCTCCCACTCCTTACAATGCTGTCTGTCTCCCTGCCTCTGAACCACAGACTGTATCAACTCTGGAAAGGAAAAACGCTTTTTCTGCACCGCCAAAAAACCCAGTCCGAGATCACCTGATGTCACATATTCAGGCTTAAGTTCATCTCTAGGGCTGAAACTAACTATTATTTTCATTTAAATAAATCTTTTGACTCATTATTTTCTTTAATCAAAAGGTTTTCGCTCTATAAAATGTCAGAAAAAGTGAATCGGTGTCTCCAAAAGCCTACGATGACATTTTTTTATCCAAAAACATTGAAAAACGATTGAATAAAGTCATACAAATGAATCTAATGCTTGAACCTGCAGGACATCTGATAACAAAACAAACTGTTTCTCTGTTCCCTTTTCAACAAAAGCATTGTTTACCTGAAACAGCAGTTCCTCTCTTTCACTAAAGTATCCATCAGCAAGGTGCCTACCTAGTACCTACTAACAGCATTAACAGCTGTTTCAATAGAACCGGTGTAATCTGCACTGCCAGTAAGGCATGTGTTCATTATGAAGCGGACACAATACTAGCATTGATCCTTATCTTTCCTGTCGCCACTTGTACACTCAGCTGAACAAAGAACTACAATAACTTGCTTTGAAGAGTTATTATGAATTCACCTCAGGGAAATGGTTTCAATTTAGAGGAATCATGCCATCAAGTAGCAGCTTAGACATCGTGGGAATTCAATGGAAAACAGTGACGTTCCTGTTTGTTAAAGGGGCCATATTATGCTCATTTTAAGGTCTCATAATTGTATGTTGTGCCTCTACTGTGATATGTTTACATGCTTTAATGTTCAAAAAGCTCTTGTTTTCTCTCATAGCCGATCTGATTGGTTAGCTGGCCGGATCTGTTATGATTCGTCAGACCTTTAAAGATGTCCCGCCCCTACGCCTATCACGTACAATGTGTACGATCGAGGCGTTTTAGCCTTTGGGATTTAAGCTATTGCAGACCATTTTACATGCACAAAAAACCTATAAGACATATTACAGGAAAGGGAAAACCCCAACAGGGCCTCTTTAACCACAGTCATTATTCATTTTCCTTGAAATTCCTCTGAATGAACTTGACTGTCCTGCTGTTGAACTTCCACGCATATCCTCATTCCTGAGTCACACGCACACACACACACACACACACACACACACAAACACACACACTTCCTAAATAGTGTTTGACAATGTACTTCCTAAATGATTTATGGGCTGCTGTAATGACTTCATGGAAGAGGCGGAAACAGCCACACCAATTCAAATGACAATGCGTTATCTACAGCCAGGTTTATACAAGTGGCAAAAGGGATTTATTTAGTGTTTGCTGTTGGACACATACCTTCATTTTTCATGATGTAGTGGATAATCTGCCCCACTGTGTCGTTGTTTTCACTGAGGGTGTCATTCATGTCTGGAGGAAAAGCAGAAAAATACACCACATCAAATTAGAAATACTTGAATTATAATGTATTTAGTAAGCATTTGAAATAACAGTATCCTCAAGCAGCATGTAAAAAGGAAGTCATAAATATTTAGGCGGCATATTTCCGAGTGCAGTACAGTTAAACAAACCGTATAGCCTCAAGTGTTTTGAGAGGCAGACCCTCCGGCGTAGCTTGAGGCCCCTTTAAAAAGGGTAAATGCTTAACATGACACCCATAAATCAGAATTCAAGAGCTCTTGTTAGTATTACAACTTGACTGTACTCCCAAAGGCTGGACTGTATGCAGTTCATCATTTGAAATGGAAACTATGCTGATGAGATAAATAAACAAGTGAGCTAAGGTCTGCCTTTGGGCTGCTGTCAGTAGTCACTTAAATACAACCAATTGCTTGTTGAAGTAAAAAAGAAAGCAAGAGAACTCTTTCCAGCGTTCACCATTATACTGAACACTAAACAAATAATTAGTCCCACAGTAGTCAGTGCAGATATAAGTCAGATAATTAATAAGTAGCTCAAGATATTGAATAAAATAGCAAAGCACACGTGAAATATCATTTAAATATTGTGACATGTTAGCAGGATCTTGCCTCGTTGCCTAGGATCAATATCATATGGGATTTTTTGAGTCCTAAACTTGCAATAAGGGGCTACTTGGGGGCAGCTAATCAACCCATAAACACACACATTCTTTTAAATAAAATTGGGATATTATCACTAGCGAATGCATTGTATATAAAGGTGACAAATATTGCTATTTTATTAGGTCAACATCAGTCTACTCAGCCAGTGATCACCATACACTCATATCCTTTAAATGAGCAATCCTGACTGACTCAACAGAAACAGAAAATCCCACACTCCCCCGTGAGGCACTTCCTACAACTTCCTGTTGACCACTTCCTGTTTTTATCTCAACATGATAATGTTACACAGATTTATGTGAGTCTTCTGGCTGCTTACGACTGAGAAAAAGAGGCGGAGAATGAATAGGGGAAACGCGATCCTTACGTAACAAGAGGAGACCGGGTGTACTGAATGACAAAGGCAATGTTTTCAGATGTTTGTGTTTTTTCCATACTCTTTTGTTGCGACGTATGAGAGAGAAAGGGTTGGGCACTCCGCAAATAGACAGCACAGGAAAAACCAGAACGCACTTATGTCTTTACATTTATCCTATTTCAATACACGTGAGGTCAAAATCAACATGATTCAAGGGCGGTTTAGGCTTTTGGTCAACATGGGAAATGATGTTCCCATGTTGATGCCAGGAGGAGAAATGTGCAGTCTGTAGTACAATAACAGATAAGTAGAAAAAAGGCATTACGCATGGACAGGAACAAATCTGGAAAGCATGATGTAAACAATTCCTTCTTTCCATAACAATCTCATGCCTGTGATTTATAACCCATGGTAGGAAAAGGCAGAGTGCTAACATTCCCTCTCTCCGTGTGGATGAGCGTAAAGTGACACGACAGACAAATTCAAGCCAAGAAACTTTCTTTCAAGTTTGGAAGGTCGACTACATTCTTCGAGAGGCGGGAAAACTCATCTCAAACACAGTCGTCATCGCTATTAAGAATGATCCGCAGATTTCAAGGGAAATTAAATTAGCGCTGTGCAGAGAATGTCTTTGTCTCGCCTCGCTGCTCAACACACCCCAGTGTTGAGTCAGAGCATGAGTGGTGAGAATGCCAAATTGTATTCCTGGTTACTACCGCCTGTGGCTTTGCCAATATCTGTGTTGATAAGTAATAGATTAAGAGCGGTGAATCAGCTTAGAAACAGGAAGTGCTCAAACGTTTTTGTGAGTTTATCAAATTTAGCAGTGATTCCATGTCAGCCACAGCTTGTCACAAAAAATCTTACTGATAGTGTATTTAACAAACTTAAACTAATTAAATGTCAGGTCTTTGGCAGGAAAAACATTTTTAATCAATGATTTTATCACTGAGCACAATCTCGATTTTATGTTTTTAACGGAAACTTGGATTGAACAAAATAACAGCGCAGCTGTTCTTATCGAATCAACCCTTCCCAACTTTAGTTTTATGAGATAAGAAAGGAGGTGGAGTTGCTATTTTGTTCAATGATTCCCTTCAATGCAGGAAGACATCTTATGGGAACTTTGCTTCTTTTGAATATGTGGCCCTTCAGCTGAAATGCTCCTCTCGAGCTCTGTTCCTAAATATCTATAGACCACCCAAATACTGTGCAAGCTTTTTTGATGACTTTACTGAACTGCTGTCTATAGTGTGTATTGACTTTGACCGTCTAGTCATTGTTGGTGATTTTAACATCCATGTTGACAACCCCCAGGACAGAGGGGCTAAAGAACTGTTTTGTGTTCTTGATAACTATGGACTGACTCAGCATGTGACGGAGCCCACGCACAATAAGGGGCACACTCTGGACTTAATTATCTCAAAGGGTCTGAATATCTCTGAGGTTGTGGTGACTGATGTTGCACTCTCTGATCATTCCTGTGTTTTCTTTGAGAGCTCTATTTCTGTTCACAAAAATGTTCAAAAAGAGGTAACCACAAAGCAATATTTAACTGAAAATACTAGGGAATTTTTCTTCCACACTTGCCCCTGCTAACATTTCAGTAAATGAGCTAGTAGATCATTTTAATTCAAAAATAAAAAATGTCATAGATGCCATTGCTCCAACTAAGGTAAAGGAAGTAATGGCAAGAAAATATCTCCATGGAGAAAGGCCATGACCGTGAGAAAAAAAAGAGAGTGTCGAAAAGCTGAACGTAGGTGGCGAAAAACAAATCTCCAGGTTCATTTTGAAATCTATAAAGAGAGACTTGGCCTTTCTAATTTGGAATTGAAAAATGCACGACAGTCTTTCTTCTCTGTCATCATTACCAAAAACAAAAACAACGCACGTGCCTTTTTTTGCTACCGTTGACAGACTAACAAACCCCCCAGTGTCAGTAGCCTCTGAATTTCTATCCACCAGGGCCTGCAATGATTTTGCCTCCTTCTTCACTGACAAAATTCAGAAAATCAGACAAGCAGTCAGTGCCTCTGCATCAGGTACAGCAAATGTTGTCCCTGTGTCCACTTAATCAATTCAAACACCATGACACAATTCCATCAGATTAATGATAAAAACCTAGAGGACATTATTCAACTTCTGAAATCCTCCTCCTGCTGCCTTGATATTATTCCAACAGGATTTTTCAAATGTTTTTCATTGCATGGCCTCAGATCTACTTCATATAGTAAACAATCTCTTCACTCAGGTGTTTTTCCACAGGCCCTGAAAACTGCAGTCATTAAACCGCTCTTAAAAAAGAATAATCTAGATGCTTCAGTAATGAACAATTACAGGCCCATATCAAACCTCCATTTTAGGTAAAATCATTGAAAAAGTTGTTTTTCAACAGTTGAGTAATTTCTTGCATTTAAATAACTGTTTCGATGTGTTCCAGTCAGGCTTTCGACCAAACCACAGCACTGAGACTGCTCTTGTAAAGGTCTTCAATGACATCCACTTAAACACAGACAGTGGCAGAACTTCAGTGTTAGTATTATTAGATCTCAGTGCTGCGTTTGACACTGTTGACCACAACATATTACTAGACCGACTAAAACTGGGTGGGACTTTCGCAACAGTTCTAAATTGGTTTGAATCCTACTTAAAGGACAGAAAAAACTTTGTTTCTATAGGTAAATACACATCTGAGTTGACAAATATGACATGTGGGGTACCTCAAGGCTCCATCTTGGGGCCTCTTCTCTTTAACATCTACATGCTACCACTGGCTCAGATAATGAAAAACAACAAAATAAGTTACCATAGCTATGCGGATGACACACATTTACGTAACCATTTCACCAGGAGACTATGCTCCAATTCAAACACTGAGTAAGTGCATTGAACAAATCAATGACTGGATGTGTCAGAACTTTCTCCAATTAAACAAAGATAAAACTGAGGTAATGGTTTTTGGAGCCAAGGCAGAACGTATAAAAGTTAGCGCTGAGCTTCAGCCTGCAATGTTCAAAACAACAGATAAAGCCAGAAATCTAGGTGTAGTCATGGACTCTGACCTGAGTTTCAACAGTCACATTAAAACAGTTACTAAATCAGCCTACTATCACCTAAAGAATATTTCTAGGATTAAAAGACTAATATCACAGCAGGATTTGGAAAAACTTGTCCATGCTTTTATCTTCAGTAGACTGGACTACTGTAATGGTGTCTTCACAGGTCTCACTAAAAAATCCATCAGAAAGCTGCAGCTGATTCAGAACGCTGCCGCTCGAGTCCTCACTAACACTAAGAAAGTGGATCACATCACTCCAGTTCTGAAGTCTTTACACTGGCTTCCTGTGTGTCAAAGAATTGATTTCAAAATACTGCTGCTGGTTTATAAAGCACTGAATGGTTTAGGCCCAAAATACATTTCTGACCTCCTGCTAAATTATGAGCCATCCAGAACTCTCAGGTCTTCAGGGACTGGTCAGCTTTCTGTCCCCAGAGTCAGAACTAAACATGGAGAAGCAGCGTTCAGTTCTTATGCTCCAAATATCTGGAACAAACTCCCAGAAACCTGCAGGTCCGCTGCAACTCTGACTACTTTTAAATCCAGGCTAAAGACTTTTCTTTTTGTCGCTGCTTTTAATTGAACTGTTCATATCTTAACCTGCACTGTAACTTTTATCCATGTATTTTTTCTTTTAATGTTTATTTTATTATCTTTGCTTTTTAATGACTTATTTTAAATGCCATATTCATAATGTCTTTAATTTTTTGTAAAGCACTTTGAATTGCCTTGTGTTGAAAGGTGCTATATAAATAAACTTGCCTTGCCTTACCGGCCTCCACTCCTTGAAAAGGCAGACGCAATAGAGGAACTAGGTTCAGATAAGGATCAACAAGACAATGGGGTAAGAGATGGTGATGATGAATTACTGTAAATGTTAATAGGGTTTCTGAGCTGTTATTACACATGGTTTTCAGGCACAAAGGTTGAAAAACACCACTTAAAGGTCACCTATTATACTGTTTTTCATCAATATATCATAGGTCTCAGATATATACAAAACATGTCTCTGAAGTGTTTGGCTCCAAATACCAATCAGATCATTGCAGCATCCCACAATCCCCTCTGTTTCAGCCCTGTTTCACAAGTGCTGATTCTCTGTCTGTTACTTTAGATGAAAATAAGGAGCCACTCCCCACGCCCCTCTGAGAGATATTTGGTTAAAAAGAACACAATGGTGCTCTAGGAGGAGATTCAGGTGATAAGGGGGGAGGTTACCTTGGTTGGTTATTGGCTAATGGTTACACAAGCCAAACAATCGTTATGACATCATAAAGTGGCCAAAATCTGATCAGCTCATTTTCAGACAGGTTTTTATATAAATGGATCAGGACAAAAAGAGAGAAATCTTTTTTCCTGAAACTTTCAGAATCTCTTTCCACAGAGGGGACACATGTTGATGTATAAAAGACATTAAAAAGTAGATTTTGCATAATAGGTGACCTTCAAATGATGGTTTGTAAAACGAACCACTACTCCTTTTATTGACATACATAGGTTTCTAGTATTGTTACATTTTCTACTAGTTTTCCCAAAGACAGACGGCATATCAACATCCCTCCGCACCTTCAGTACCTGGCACACAAAACTCATTAGATTCAGTATTCAGGAATGTGGAACCAGCCTGTGAGTCCTGGAGGGAAGGTGGGAGCATCCAGTGATGTTACTGTGATATTGCTAACCTTGAATTTCACCATCACATGACAGGAAGATGGAAACCACGCAGACCAATGAGTAATTCGGAAAACCACTGAAAATAACTTGCTTCTTCTGCATTTTTTTTCCATTTAAACGCGACAGCATTAATCGTGTGACTGAAGAGAAAAGGATTTGGTTTGATATTGAGAATATGTTAATGATGAACTTGAATTGTTATGTTTATTTGCTTCTGTTGTAAAGCAACGAACGAGACGAGGCGAAAAATGTATGAACCTTAAAATTGTAGTAGTAGTTAGTTGGCAAAAGTGATCCATGTTTGAGCAAAAATAGATATGTTATCGTTTTTGTATAAATGTAATGTATGGTTAGATTGCTTCCGACACCGCTGTTAGTACCGGTGCATGCAGAATATTTTGTTATACAAAAAACATATTAAACTTTTTTTGAAACAGCTCTACACAGCCACCACTGGAATCTTATTATATACATTTAATTAACATTCATGTAATATTAGCGTAGTCTAATCTTATTTAATTTTGCAACCGGGCAGAAATACCAGATTTAAACAGGATGGAAAATAAGAAAAAAAACTGCGTAGCATTAGAATGTAGATAGGGAATTTAAATATCAATGCTTTAAAAAAAAGCTTCAAACTGTAAAGCTATATTGTATAACCATTGTTGCCATACATTACGTTTTAGGGAGAGAAAAAATAATAATCCTAAAAGCACATCAACATAAAATGATGTGACCTGGTTTGTTATCTTAACCATTAGCTACCAATTTATTTTTATTTTTATCTTTTCAACTTCCTTTCCTTACTGTCTACTGATATATATATATATATGATTCTGGATGAGCAATAAAAGTGTGTGTGTACTGCAATGGATGATGGATGCCTTCAAACAATGTGCACAGCGATGCAATAAACACATGCATCTGATCAGACATCAACTGTCAGACAGTGTCACATTGCCTCATCTCCCTCCCCCTTCATTCAGACTCCCTTACCTCCGCCCAGCTCAGGATCCTTCTCCTCCTCCTCACACTCCTCCCCATCATTGGCCTCAGTGGTGCAGCGGTAGCCCTTGCTCTTCAACACGTGGCAGATTACCACCCCCAACAGGCCCAAGAGGAAGAAAACAGGCACAAGAACGAAGGCAATGTAGTCCGTGTGAGTCGTCCCTTCACCACTGTCTCCTTTCGCTGTAGTCTGATCTGAAGGAAGAAAGAGAGATCATGGTAAATGTTGTTGCAACGGGACACAGTAGAACAGAACGCCCCTGATGGCAACCTGATATCCAAAGTGAGTCTGAGGGCACATTCTGTGCCGAGCAGCTGAGAGGATTGAAATGCTCTGAGCTGCAAAATGGCAGAGATTTCATGTTCCCTTCATGGGTCAATCCAACCTGCTGCTGTCTCTGGACTCGAACTGTGTGATTTGGTGCAAGCTGTGTCACTTTTACAGCTTTGAGGACTAACTTGATTTAAATTAAAAAGAATTATGCTAATTTTCAGGTTTATATGTGTATGTTGTGCCTCTACTGTGACGTGTTTCCATGCTTTAATAGTTAAAAAATGATTTGTTTTTCTCATACTGCCTGAGCTGCAGCCCCTCTTTTCACCCTGTGGCTGGAACCAGAGCCCAGTCTGCTCTGATTGGTTAGCTGTCGGCTCTGTTGTGATTGGTCAACTGCTTAGACCTTAGATTATGACGTACAATGTGTTGGAGCGCCAGCCAATAGAAGCGCATGTGTTACATATTGATGTCTTTATATTACGGAGTAATCAAAGGAGACCAATGGAGGCGTTTCAAGCAGGTGGGGAGTGTGTGAGAGAGAAACTCCCTCAGGGATTTTAGCCTCTGCAGACCATTTACATGCAACCTATATAACACACTACAGGAGGGGGAAAACCAAAATGAGGTCCCTTAGCATAACAATAAGGGTTGCAGCAGGGTTATCGATTTGTATAGTAAGTGACAGCAGTTAAGAGAGCAAAAGGACCATAACGTGTACCACTATAGCTCGAGCCAACCTCTCCCACTCCCATCTGCCCACCCCCCTGTACACCGGACTTTAGACCCATCAAGGTGCCACAAGGCTGGGGAGGATGCTGAACTCCAAATATTGCACTTTTAATTCAACTTAAGACCATTATTTAACAGTACAATATGTCATTTACTTTCTTTTATCTTATCATATTGTTTTAACATTTACTTAGTGTACTTATTCCTGCATTTTTACATTTTTTACAGTGTATTTTACATAATTCTTTCCTTTTTGCCTCTTGTGTGTTGCACTGTTAAAGGAGCTGACTGATTTCCTTGTTTAGGACTCATTTCTTGCTCCACTTTATGTCTTGGCACAGGATCAGGTCAAAGGTCAGAGAGTAGACCGTGACCTGTGCTCAGCTATAGGCTAACACTCTCCTGGTTCCTGCAGTTGGAAACCACGTGATGCATTCCAGCCTAAAACACTGAGGGCTTTGTCTGACTTCCTGTTCGGTGTGTGTGAGACAGAGACACACACATTAGGAGTCAGAGAAAGACACACAGAGACAGAAATGGAAGGTCGAAGCTAATCACATGTTCATGGCGTATTGAAACGTACCACCACTGTGTGTATAGGCGTGTTTTTGCATACCTAACCAGGCCTCCTGATGCACACAGGCCTCTGAGCTGTCTCTTTGTCCCGCTGTCCCGATAAATACACACTGTTAAAGACCTTTGTCTGCTCATGGACCGTCCTGTGTCCTATACTGTTGGGAGATTTTACACCAGCCGGCTGCCTCACTCCCATCCCTCTCCAAATGACTCAGAATCATCCACAGGCCAATTAGCGGATTGCATTGAAAAGCACTGAAAAGAGACTAAAAGGGTTGGATAGAGTCCTTAAGGAGGATTTCGAGTTGAGTCATGGAAATCTCTTAGCAACAGCTGGTGTCGTGATGAAAGCCCTCGCAGGGACAGCCAAAAGATATCTGAGAAACACGCACCCACATGAACAGATTCACATAGTCATTATGTTGATTTATACAGTGCCAGGGATGTACTCAATTGCAATACTTTGAGTATAGATCGAAGCGAGAACAGAAGGTCACAATCAAATCACAGACTGCAACTGCAAATCCGAGCAAGGTGACGCAGACACCCATCTTTTTTAATGCCAAAAAATAATAGAAATTTAAAACATGAACCAAGAATGTTGGCACTTTAGCTTGATTATTTGTGGTCGTTCGACAGAAATTCTTAGTTGACTGACACTTGAGGTGATTTTGTGGATTCATTGATTTCAATACAAATAATCATTAAAAGAATCTTTTAAAAATCTTGTATTTCCCATACATGTGCTCACAACTATCATAGAAACAAGGTGTTTTGGCATGAAAAAGTATTCGAAAAATACAAATCCACAGAAGTAATCTTAGTAGACCAAGACAAAAAACGACCGATTCATTCGCTAATCGACTAAGATGGTAGAGCCTTTGTCAGCTTTTATCGAAATGGATTTTCTTTAACTGTCTGTCATTACATTTCTGTCCATCAACTTTCTATCTTTTAGTGACTGGTTGTTTCAGCAGCAATCAATTGTTGTCAGATTTCATACATACCATCTTTTGATTAACCTATTTAAATAAAGTGTTTTTCAGTAATGTTTCGTGTAGTCCTACTTTTAGTTAACAACTCTAAACACTGCTGTCGTTGAGAAATGTGACTCTTTCTATTAAATGAACACACTAGTCAGGTTTATTATCAATCAAAAATAACAGCGTCTACAAATAAACTGGAGAAGAAACGCAAGCGTGTTCATCATGACATTTGGATGAAATATGAGAAGTGATTCTGGCAGTAAGAAAATATGTTTGACAAGAGATAACAATATTATTCCACTTCCTCACTCTGGAGAAAAGTATTTCCTGCTACAATATCAAATCCTTGAACTGAAACATCCTCTGCAGCTGAGCGCAGAAGAATAGGTCAGCATTACTCTTCTGATAGTTTCATTTCCTGCAGCTTTACGGAGGATTTACCCTGTACCCGATTATCGACGTCTCTGCTGCCACGGCTTCTTTCACAAATTGATGTTAAGTCAATTTCTGCAAAAACACACAAAAGAGAACAATTGATCCCGTCTTTGCCTTTCCCCTCTTGAACTTTAGATGCACAAATGGTAAGCTACTTTAGCTATTAATAAAGACAAAGTGAATTGCAACACTGCTGGTGGGTGCTGGGATATTTGAATCTTGAACTGTATACGACTTCTGCTCTTTTTTGCACAAGACCATCACTCATTAGCTACAGTATCAGTGGATACAGCTAATGACCCGCAGCCTAAAGCCAAAGGGCGTCTCAGAAAAGAGGATGTGTCTTACTGCTGAGACTAGCAGACAAGACCTCCAGACACTGTAGAACCACATGTGTGTGTTTCCTCACCGTAATTCCCGTTTCATTTGAAGTTTCGGATCATTTAAAATTGCACTTCTTGGTCATGTATTAACAAGATCAGGAAATCAGAAATGGCTGCAAGAGTTTGACCCTTTTATCATCGACCTCTCAGCTCCTTCCAGTCAGTAATCCGATCCTCAACTAAATATAACTGCATTATTCTCCTCCATTCACTCGTCAGAGAGAGCGGAAATGGAAACGGTTCGATTTCCTCCCCATTGACCACTGTTTGGCTGGTTAACAACATCAACGTTTCCAAATACTTTATCCACGTCAAACTTTGAGGACTTCAACCAAGTCTCAAGAGTCTTAGTATGGCCTTTGTTATTAGGACTTTATCAAATACCACAATACTTTTTCAACTACCCCGAAAGCCATAATGCACAATGTTGTAGCGTTGACAATTGGTCCTTTTATTAAAATGATGCACACAACAATCTTTTATACATAATCATCAGTAAGGAGGATATAATGTCTAAGTGGGCAAATGATTGAAATTTGAAAATGACATCAATTTAGCCTTTAGTTAGTATATAGCAATGATATTGTAAAATAACCAAAATCTAAGACAATATCCAGTCTCATTTAACAATACATTATCAATATATTGCCATGCCCTATAAGTCTAAGTCAGGGGTGTCAAACTCAAATACACAGTGGGCCAAAATTAAAAAATGGGTACTAGTCGAGGGCCGGACTGGTTCAATGTTTATTGCAAAACGTATTGAAATGAACTTATTGCACATATTAAACCTGGAACTAACAAAGCTTAAATGATTGCCTATAAAAACATTAAACATTAAATAATCAGTTGCATTCATTTCTTATGGCTCTATCTGCAGCTTTTCCAGGGTCATTTCTTATGATTACATTTTTCCACAGGCCAACAACAGCTTCAACAAAACTATTTCCCTCAAAGAAAAAAACAAACATGCCCTGTTGTCGCAAGAAAAAAAGTGCAGAAGGAAACCTTGAAACTCAGTTTGCTGCTCTGTGAAGCTAGTTCAAGCCAGATACTTGGCCTCTCATCTTGGGTGCAAGTTCATCAATGTTTGGGCTCAGGCTCTGAGCGGAGGAACTCCTCAGGATTGAGTGAAGGTGTGTGTGCAATATACCGGTGGGCCGGATCTAATAGTAATTAGAAATTATCCTGCGGGCCGAACTTAAATCTACCACGGGCCGGATTTGGCCCCCGGGCCTTGAGTTTGACATGTGGTCTAAGTGAACATATATCGCCAGACAAGGCTCTTAATTCTTATCTTGTCATGGAAAGAAAATGATTGGTCAATTAAAAGGTGTAGCTGAAAAGCTGTAACAACTAAATATTAACTGCTGAAAGAAATATAAGATACAGTCAAATGTTAATCCCATAAAGAGTTTGTGGCCTTTTGCTCTGCACTGAATATGTATGGGTTAAAAGGCTCTTCGTGGCTTACCATTTCCTCCCATTCAGGAACTCATGAGCAGCTAAGAAAGCAAATCTGAGACCCTCTGACATAAACTAACCCCATGTCTTTTCAAATTACATGACGGAGCGGTCTTTCACGGTTCGTTATCCATTTAGTGTATTAAGTGATCTGAAGTCGACACGAAGCCTCTCTCGAAACTGGGAGAGAAGCCAAGATCTCATTAGGCGACATATTCCTCTTGTGCTAGCTGCTAATGGCTAAACCAAAGATCTTTCCATAGAACTTCTACAGCTCTGCATATTAGGAAGCGTGCACTTGTTTGAAGAGTAGTTAAACTGGAAACTGGAGACTGATCAGTGAGTAGAAATTCTAATTCAACTTGAGGGATGAGATATTTACTGCATCCTTTTTGAAAGCAGAGATCCAGTTTCATGCAGGTATTCAAATAATCAAGAATTACGTCAGTGGTGTCTACATTACAAAACTGTCACATGATGCTAGTAACACACTTTATTATTGAGTAATCTGCTGGTTATTTTCACAACAGAAAAATTGAAGACAATTTTTGTTGTCAATAATATAATGTGAGAACATAGTGAAGAACTATTTCCTTAAGCCAGAGGTGACATCTTTGAATCACAAAACTAATGAAAAGCAGCTAATCACCACAATTGGGAGGTTAGAAGTAGGGGAATCTTTTGCTTTTAATAATAATAATAATAATAATAATAATAATACATGAGACTTGTGCTTTTTTTTTTTTGCCTAAACAAATATATTTTGTGTAAGAGAAATGTTTCTTTTTAAAGATTCTTGTTTTGGTTTTTATTATAGAGATGAATAGACTGTAAAGTGGGAGAGGGGTAGGGCCGTAGGGGTGACGAGAGGCAGCAGAGGGCCGCAGGTCAGATTTGAAATGTGTGTTTTAATTCCCTTTTGCAACCTTTTTCTCTAGACCTTTATGGGGGTCCCGAACCCAGGTTGGGAACCACTGACCTAAAATACAACATGTGCCTCATTGTGAGTGTCAAGATCACTTTTAGAAACACTCAGGGTGTGTATGATGCTGCGGAGTAGACAGCTGGAAAATAGAGTTTGCTCACACTGTGTATACAGAGCACACACACACATTTGGAGAGTGTATTTTTAATACTAAACCTACGTGCTGGATAACTGGGTCTAATTGAATGAGCACGAGGATTCAGCCTTGGCCTTTTGCAAATCAAAGACTCCTGCGGACTGTCCATGGAAAATTGAAACAGGCCCGGAATTTGAAAGGTTAGGAAAAGACACAATATGGAATAAAAGAGACTGCTGACTTGAGTATTTGTTGATGCAGAGACACATACAGTATTCTTCTCTGACATATAAATACTTTGAATATCTCTTGTACTAGTAATGGTTTAAACAGGCACGTGCACTGTCAACATCTGTTACAAAGTTCATATGAAAAGTAGATTCATTCTACACCAAGGTTCTGTAATAAAAATGGTATTAAATATTTGTACAATTACCAAACACATTATCAAATATAACGTCATATTCTGTATTGGCTGCTGCATTGAAAATCACTGAACTGCACTGATATGATGGATACAACACATACTGAAAGTAGCAATTCATTCGGTTAGGGGCCCTTAAGGTCATTTAAAGGTCCCATGCCAAATGGACCAATCCGTGGAGCTCCTCACACACACACACTCTCTCAGCGGCGAAACTGTGACGCGCTGGGGGGGGGGTGCTAGTGGAGCCTCGCAGCGGCGAAACTGTGGCGTGCTTACACTGTAGGTGCGCCGCGTTTGGGGGTGCGGGTGCTAGTGGAGCCTCGCAGATGGGGGTGCTGCAGCCCCCTCAGCACCCCCCCTTCCCGCGTCCATGGTGCTCAGGCTGAGTTCAGGCTGAGTTTCGCGATGTCTCGCTGTCTCGCAGACCCCACGCAGCAACCAGGAAACGACACCAGTAATATAGCTCACACTGTCCCCTCCTCGCAGCAGCGAGCCGCGCAACGTCCCGCCAACACGGCACCCAGACCCCACGCAGCATTCTCATCTGTTTGTCCTTACTGGTGTCATTTTCTGGTTGCTAACGCCATTGTTAACACATAATCACTGATGTTCCGCTGTAACGGTGGTGGACTCATCAGAACAGAGTGGGCGAGCTGACCAATCAGAGCACACTGGGCTCACAGGGAGGGGGGGGGCAGGAGCTCCAACAAGCCGTTTAGGACAGAGAGTGAATACACATACTATACACAGAGATGCTGTATGAGAAACCAATGTGAGTTTGGAAAATTGCACAATGTAAATCTATTCTAGTAGACCTCAACAATGGAATTATGATCAGTAGAAATGGCCATGACATGGGACCTTTAAGTTTGCACTTTGAACAATGTAATGAGGTTTTTTTTAGTTTAACAGGTTTAGTACACAGAAATTACAGCCAGTATAAAACATCTGTTGGATAAATGATAATCTCTGAAAAAAATTGTAATTTCGTGTATAAAGCAACACTTGAACTGTGTTTAAATGAAACCACCATAATGCTACATAAATGGAACAACATAATCATGCCTTAAAGGTTAATTAAAGTCATTAAATATCTTTATAATGTGATTTGTTTAATGTGGCATTTTTAGGCAGTTTGTCAATTTGTCTTTTTCCACATCTTCCTACACACTGACCCCATGATATCTTGAAGTTTGGGCTGATACGCAGTAACTTCTTACAGTATCTTTTTTTTCAGGAAATTTGATTTAACTTTGTATGCTAATGTTAGTGGTCAGATTTTCAAGAAGCATTTGCATTGGCAGCAACACACGGGTGCCCTTATTACGTTAATTGAATACACTCAGACTATTTTAAATAGGAAAAAACCATAAACTGTATATATAAAACCCATTCTGAGTAAAATATGACGGCTTTGCCTGTGCAGCACTGCTTCAACTTTTCCACACAAGAGAAAAAAGCTTGCAAACTTACGCGTATTGGCGGTAGTATCGGCCATTGATGGACAGAAACTAACCGGAGGGCTGCTGCTGATGTTTTGGACAGCCGGCCGTTGTCGCTATGGTGGTCAAACTAAACCAAACTGAAAGGAGGGACTTTCTGTAAACATACACGTATTTCCTGATTCCCAAAGAGTGCATATACGCCCCAATCTTAAAGTGGTACTCCCCAACTCCATCTATCAAAGAGTAATACACAGGCAGCGGGAACGAGAGGGTTCACTCATGCTACTTCCCTCTTGGTTTGTTGTTCATAAAAAAGGCGGTTTCAGCATTGTTAGAGATTAGATTCGCTCAAGTACTACATTGGTTACTTTTATACTGTGATAGAGCATACAAAATAACAAAAATAAAATGAATTATGATGTATTATAATGCATTGACGTAAAGATGTATTTCCCACAAATGCAAAGGCTTTATTGTCATATGCACAGTAGCTACAGTGTAGAAATGGCAAATCTTCAGTCCCAATCTCCTCTAATATTGCAACATAGTTATAGGACATAAAACAATAAAACAAGTGCATGTGCAATTAATGCAGATTGCAGTAAACTATATTCAAATTTAAAGAAATACAATAAGCTAAATACTGCACAGAATGTTGTAAGCGAACAAGTAAATGCAGGAGTCTATATACATGTAAATAGACTAAGATATACAAGAACGAAATGTAAAATAAAATGTTCTACAGTTAAATAAAACATTGAAGTAAATACTGCAATGAACACTAACTGCAATTAGACAAGTCATATTCAAACGAGCTCAACATTGACTACAAGTCATACCACATCATTTGGGCATTATGTTGTATTAAATTGAGTAAAACGAATGTAAGTGTTTTGCATAATTCTCTAGATTAAGGCGCCATCTACAGTATGCAAAGCACCTGTGTCACAGTTGTTTAAAATGTCATTTCAGAATTGTAGGCTAGTACAGAGAGAGATGATTCCTACAGTATGCTTTTCTTAAGATGCAAAGCTCTAATTCAGTTTTCTGAAACAGGATGTGAAATCTTCATATAGGCCTTATTCAGCCAAGTGTATGTACATTGAAATATGTTGCCTCAATTTAAGAGACTTTCTTCTTTGGGAACTGCACTGTAAAACCCCTTAGGCAAAGGTTACATTTGTGATCTTGGGATATTAAGATAACTCTTCAGTGATTAAAGAACCTCTGTTTAAGATAGACCAAACAACATCAGCGATGAAGATCTGTGAAGCTAAAAAACTAACAAGAAATGTTCATGTGGTCAACTTTAAAAATATAAATCAATATAAGATGCTGTAAATATCTGTTGACAATGAGTGGTGTTAAAAAAAAGCACTGTCAGCAGGATTATGTGCAAAAAAAGGTTTTCATTTACAAAAATATGTATGGAAAAAGGCAAAAGGTTCAAAAATAAACTGAGAAAGACCCTGCTGCCTCACTCCAAGCTGCCACTTATTTCAGTAAAATAGTTTTCCCATTACTTTCAAAATTGGCAGAGACCTCCGTGACGTCACTCAAAGCAGATGATCTGATACCAAAGAAAGGTTTAGCCCGTTCGATGCTAATCTTGTGAAGCACAAATAAAACTAATAAGAATACAAATAAATCAATAACTAATGTCATTTTTAAGTTACATTTATTACTAGCATTTGCAAGTTTTATTGCACCATATATTCCAAGTGTTTTCCCTCCTACGAAGTACATTTTATGCAATGCTGCCTTCTACTGGACACACTCATGCTTACATTTGGATCTGCACACATACTTGCAGTATGAATTATATTACATTTAATCTAGCTGATGCTTTTTCTCTAAAGTAACATACGCATCACATTACATTTAATTTAGGTGATGCTTTTCTTTAAAGTGACATACAATAAGAACAATAAACCATTAAGATACAAACTTAAACTGCAAGAATCATACAGGTTTATTCTCTTAAAGTGAGCCACACCATTGTTGGTGCATGTGCATTAGCTTTAAATAGGCTTAACTTTGTAAGTGCTATTTAAAGGTGGGGTAGGTAATTTTGGAGAAACCAGCTCGAGTGCGCTAGAATTTGAAAATACACAACCGGAAAAAATCTGCCACTTCCTTACAGAGCCCCTCCTCCAACACACACGAACGCGCACATGACCAATGAGGGCACGAGATAAGTTTGTGCACAGATGGAAGGCTGACAGGCAGGTAGGCCATCCAGTTATTTTAGCCGGGCCGGCTCAGATGATTGGTCGTGCTTTTTACAGCGCCAAGGCTTCCGTAGATGACATTTTTGTATGTATTTATTGTCAAAGCATTTAATATATTCATTGCTATCGGGATGTTAAGAGCATTCCATTGAATATAACAAAAAGTGTTTCTGAAATAAATTACATACCCCACCTTTAAACATAACAAAAAGACATATTCTATGTCTATGTAGGCTATAGAATACGTCTTTTTGTTTAATAGCCAAGTTGCGGGGAAAACAGGTGGGTTATAAATATGAATGTATGCGTGATTTAGCATGCAAATGTATGCACTGTTCAAGATGTGAAAAAAAGTGTTGACATTAAATGATTTCACACGTCAAATGTGAAGTTCACTTACACATGGATTGGGTTTCACAAACACGTGACTTACATTTAATGGTATGATTTATTTGTAGCATGTATTATTGCCTTTGTAGCCTGTCTAATACTTTAAATTAGGTACATTTAGAGTGGTTAACATGATTGTGGTTAACATGTTTGCAACAAGAAGTGGACTCAAGCACATGCTCGCACCTGGTGCAAAACACCATACACACAGAGATCAACGAATGAAAAGCTGCAAATCCAAACAGAACATGAAAACCCACATCAACATAATCATGATTCAAACATCAGAAAATCTGCCGAGCATGATATTATTTTTGTTTTGCACTTCTCCTTTGGAGTAAATTGATTCCTTCTCAACAAAGGGTTAATTTTGTATTATACATTGGTAATATATTATTAACAGTATACACTCTAGTCAGACCTGTACTAGTGAGTAAACCTGCAGATATATGCAGCTGTACAAAAACCCAGTGGTTAAGTCTCCCTGCAACGTCCAGTAAATAAACTCAGAGAGATGCACGTCAACAAATAGCAGAAAGACCAAATAACCAGTTAAATCTGAAGAAAGTAGCACATTTGGACAAAGGCGTAAAGAACAGTCTTAATGTGGGGCTCACGTGGCACTATGAAGGGACAGATATAGTTGTGTATGCATAAAAATATGTATGTTATTTTGAATAATTTTCCAACTCAGTCAGTAGGCAAATACCAGTTTTCACTCGACTGCTTTACTTACCGTACAGGGATAAATGATAATATAACATGTAATTACGTTATAAATGATGATGTATCTTAGTGGATTAAGCCACCTGGCAGTACATAACGATTACCTGCAACATATGTGATAATTACGCAGATATATGCATCAATAATTAAAAACCAATAACATAGGCATAATATATTATTCCCAAATGGACCATTCTGCAGGATGAGGACTACCACTGACTATACATTAGTTTAATGTAAAGATATATAATGAAAGTTCTTTATGCAGTGTTTATTCTACTGTTATCATGATCAAATATTGATCGTCAAAATAATCTCAACCAAGATAAGAAGATGTATTCATGCTGATATGTTGATACAGTCTTTATAGTGATAGTTAGGTGTGTGTTTTTTGTTTGATGTGCTTTGGGACACAGTAAATATGCTCCCATTAAATACTAGAGTGCGTTATTGTAGTTATTGTTATTTACTCCCTTGCTTGTTCCCAGGGTTCGAGTTATGTGGGAGCCAATGGGAGCTGAGCTCCCACAAGGAGGGGTCTGAGCGCACGGACGCAGTGAAATCATACATCTGTGGGGGTCGTTAATACATTACCAACAACCATTATTTTAATCACAAATAATGCATGTGTCAATGTAATGAGTATTATTTACGTTAACGAGGTAAATAGGCTAAAAGAAAAACATGTTTTCCAAAAGAACTACGCATCTCTTGAATGACAATATGCCTGCGCTGCACCTCCAAGGTGCGCAATACATTATTGCGCAATCTATGCCTGGAGCGTGCTGCGCGAGCCGAGATGACGTGTGTGTGCGTAGTTGAACCTTTTCATATTTAAGTTTGTAGCAAGTAGAGGGCTGCTGCTATGTGTGTGTGTGTGTGTGTGTGTGTGTGTGTGTGTGTGTGTGTGTGTGTGTGTGTGTGTGTGTGTGTGTGTGTGTGTGTGTGTGCGCGTTCGCGTTAGTTTTAAAGACCCCAATAGAGCTCAGTTTATAACTCGTCTCGGACCCTGCATGTGCCCTATATCTTCACTGTTTTCAGCCTCTCACCAACCACACTGCCAGCCTCGTGCCTTTTGAGAGGGCATGCAGAGCAAACGACGTCACCATCCAGAGCACGTTGAAATGTGCATGCCGAGGCTTTGCCGCAGCCGTAAAGACGAGGCAAGCGCACAGCAGGAATATTCCCCTCGTGGATCTGTGCATGTGTAGAGAGACACAACCCAGACTGAAAGCTTTTCTCTGGAGTTTACACAGGATCCTAACGTTTGTCAATCATCTTTGCTTAGTTTATTCTGAATAAGATTGTAAATTCACGTTTCCAAGATCAATAATACACGTACAATGATGATGATGATGATGATGATGATGATGATGATTATTATTATTATTATCATCATCATCATTATCAATTTTATCTGCAGCTTATTTAAAAATGAAATCCAAAAACGTAATATACCTCCATTTATGACATATACACATGTATAACACACTTCACATATTTTATTCCAATTCTATTTCAATGTAAATACTGCTAAATTAAAATGTATTTTAATTGTAATGTTATTATAGTTTTCTTAAAATAGTTTTCTATCTGTGTTTTTACTTTTTTTTTTTTTACTTTTATGTATGCACCACAATACCAAATCAAATTGCTCGTAGGCCTATGTGTCAACCTACCTGGTAATAAACCTGTTTCTGAATAATTAAACGCTACTCTTTGATTATACTTATCATAGTAACTACAGTATACTACGGTACAACAACATATGGTGTCTCTACATGAAATTACACTACGATGGTATTACCCGTATATTACAGTCAACCAAGTAGGCCACATGTGTGGAGAGGGATCCGCCCTCTGATGTCTGTTTGGAACTAAACTCAGGACCAGACACTCTGCAACGTGATCCCAAGCCCCGTGCTACAAGCCACGCCCATATCAGCCAATCAGAACGCGCAGGGGCGGGTCTGGGCGGGGACATAAACTCAATCTGTCCAATCGCGGTGGCGATTCAATATTACTTGCTAGACCTTCCACTGGCACGTGTGTCCCTGCGTGTAAACTACTGTAGGGGGGTCGAGCAAAAATGTTTAGAGCATATGCAGACCACTGAGCAAAGGCGGTCGGGGCTACAAGGAGTGCTGCTGCTTCTTATTGACTTTCACACACCTTACCCTGGAATATCAAAGCTGGTGTAGTTTTGAAACATATCTACGGTAAGCTGGTCGTTGTAATATTAATGTCTGTCACTCTTGCCTTCAAGCTAACGTTAGCTTTCTAGCTGTCACTTCGCACTGCCAGCGTATTCACGACATAATGTTTTCCCTTAATTTGACGGCTTCATTAAGTAGATAGAACAATAGATACATGTGTTTGGATTTATGAGGTGATTAAGCTATTCAGACAATCTACTGAGAAAGCTTTCTTTAACCCTTTCTGTCGCTGACACGATAACAACACGTTTATAACGTTATCTCTTTAAGGTAGAAGAAGACAACACCACTAATGACAAAGCCTGCAAATATCAGATTCCTCCACATTTCATGACATAGTAAACTTTTCAGTTTGAGTTTTTATGGTGTTGACACGCATGTGCAAATTACAAAATATATTTACTTATCAGTATCAGGGCTGCTAAATGCACTACATGCCTCCTACTGTGCAGCATGTGCGTTATGCTTGCAAACGATAACGTTAGACATGTTGTGTTGATGCACATCATGCATTTGCATTAGTGAGAATGCACATGGGGCGTATACAGTTCTGCAAGAGGGCTGCATGGATGCTCTATGTGTGTCGACAAATGTACTGCTGTAAATGCACCATAATTATCCGTCATTGCATAGTTATTGACACCAAAAGCACACGATGGACGTCTGCAAGGGTATCTGCAGGTCCTTGCAGATATCTCACAATATAATGAAGTGCGCAACGCAGCTTCACAGCAACATCCAAAAAGTTTGCATGTGCCAGGTATTGTAGCGTGTGCAAAGACCAAGAACATGACACTTTTCCCACCAACAAGTATTATTGTGCATTGATGGCAGGTAGTGGCACAGGTGGTGCAATCTGCATGTTAACTGTCTATATGATCACATGTTTGTTAAGGACTGACTCATCATTTGAAACAGCTTACAGTTTTCCATCACCGTGATACTTTAATATGGGAATGACTCACCAGCAGTACCTTGTTTGGACTTTGATGGTTGTTGCAACACAATTGTTGTTTGAACATTGTTTTTGACTGTTTTTGACCACAAACTAAGACACTTTGTTTTTCACATATTTTCTAATCCACTATAAATGTGACCAAATTGCCTTTAAGACGGTGGAAAACAAAAATCTTAAGACTACAAAGGACAGAGAGAGTGAGATATTTAGGGAGATTAGTTAGGTAGCAGTGGGAGACCAATGATACTAATGCAAAGTGAGTACTGTGGATTGAACTTGATATAATATTTTCATGTGAAATCTTTAAATTAGTGTACATTCCTGTTTCTATCCTTCCATATTACAATATTAAAACTGGAGGCTGAGCTGAGACCAGTATCTGGCCGTCAGCCAATAAGCAGCCCAGCCTCTGCGTGGCTCTCTCTCTGATTGGTCCGGCTAATAAAATATGTCAACCAATCAGAAGCCGCCAATGCTTGCTGAGAGCACCGCCGCGGACACGTGCAGCATGTACACAGAGAGCTGCGCTGGCAGAGTGATGATATTCACTGGAAATTGCAATGTGAATTTATTCCCCGAATAGTAAGAAGGAAATAAAAACGATTTTCTTAATGTTTTTGAATAATGTGAGCATGTCGTGATGATGTGAAGGGCGGGGGGAGATCACACATGTTCTCGCACGGAGCTACGCCGCACCTTCCTGCAGCCCTCAATGCAGTGAGGATGTGAAGGTTTCATTATCTACGAGAACAGGTCATGTGCCCTGTTCTGTACAAGTTGTATCTTTATTATATCGCTTGTAATCATCTGATGGGCTTGCTGAATGAATCAGTGATTGTACATCATGTTGTTCATTTTAAATGACAGGCTCATGCAAAGAACACTGTCTTTGATGCTGTCTATTATCTGATGAAATGAGAGTTTCTTTGTTTGTTCTGATAAAGAAGTGCCCCTTGATAAAAATGAAAGGATATATGTTAGAACCTTTCTATAAATAAGGAACATATAAACACACATATGATAATTATAAAACACTACAAATATTCAAATTTAAAAAGGTGTTCTCACATTTGAGAAACGTGAAGAGAGGCCTGTTGAAAGTCTTTTGCTCTAATGGTTGACCTAACCCTTCGCCTATTCATTTTGAGCTTTTTTTTTTCTTCAACATTTGTATAAGAGTGATGATGCATTTGCTTTCCCACACAAAAATAGACACATCCTGATATAATCATAGATTAGTCTTATTGAGTGCATTTCCTGTGAATAATTTGAACAATCGGGTGGCATTAAGCCTCAGTGGTTCGCATTATTACCTCACACTGTCGTGGTTTCAAACCTGACCTAACTGTTTCCTGCATGTCAGCGTGGGGTTTTCATGGCCACCCATTGTTTCTGTGGGTTTTTTTCCATGTGCTTTGGATTCTTCCCTGCTTAGCAAGACATGCATGTTGGGTACACTGGAAGCAAAATCGATGTGTCTTGCTCGATTGAATTTGAGGATGCACCCTATAACCAAATAGCCCACTAGAGCTAACATAGTAAGTGTACAGCTGCATGTGAGCAGCCTGTACACTGTTCCCCACCAACACCTCCATCTCCACTACCACCTCTACCCACCTCCACCACCTCTACCCACCTCCACCACCTCTCCCACCACCGTGTGGTTTTTCCATCACCTGTCGAGGTGCGAGTTGATGCCAGCCTGCATCGACGCCTACTCACGACCTGCTTGCATATTTCACGATCATTATTTCTCCTTCCCTCGCCAATTTCAGCCATAGCTCAGTTTGTCACGTGTATCAACCAAACATATGCTAATTTGAATGTATTATCATATGAATTTGTCAAACTGAATACTTGCAGTTGTTTACCATTATCCACTCCAAGTTGTTACGTTTGCTTTGGTTATGTCCGTATAATGAGTCATATTTGTCATTAGCAGTTTGCACCTGTTATCCTCTGTTCAGATGTAATGAGCAATCTCCGGCTGGTGGGGGGTCACTGTCCACTCAGCCATGTTGTGTTAGCGAATCAGAACAGGAAGCGTTGAATCAGTGCAGGCAGGGACATAATTAAACAAGTCCTGATCCAATTCTGCACTTAAAACATCACTGCATACCAAAAGGAGCCTGTGGGGAAGATAGTTGTAGACATTTGTAAGGATTGAGGACAGGGCCTGAGTGTTCTTCCGGCTTAAAGGATTACGGGGCGTATTCTTTGCACAAGGAATAAACAGCAATCATTTTAAACTTGTAAAGGTAGTGGCCTGATGTTAACTTTTAAATTAATATTCACAATTACACTGTATTATTGTAATAACCCTTTTATACTAAGCTTTGTTTCGCCCCCCCCTGGTGTTCTGTTGTGACTGTCCTCTGGGTGAAATTGGATTAAGCTTTGGCGATTAACAAATGTAATTTCGTCATTAGCACTTGTACACCAGTGCTAAATTCAGATGCATACGCACTTGCTGCATGCTAATGGGGATTATTGTCATTTTGTGTTTAAGATGGGGTGGTGTTTTTATTCGAGATCATCTGAGTAAAAAATGCTAACAGCTGGGGCTCTGTGCTGCCACAACAACCACAAACACTTCTGAAAAACATACATTTTCCAAACCAAGGCTGTGACAGCGGCCCATGGCCACATTTGAAGCTTTGAGGCCAACAAGATAAACTCATCATAAGCGCTCCATTTTGTCTCATCATAGCTGTAGGACTTGAACATTATAAACATTTTGTCATCATGCAGCTAATTTGACTAATTCTTTACTCTTTCCATCTATGTCCTTTCTCCACAATCTCAGATGACCTTCATCTGAAACATCACATCTCTGAAGAGGCAAGAAGACGAGATACAGAGTGTTCTCAGCTGTCACCAAGAGCTGTTCTCCCACTCTCCCTCACAATCTCTCATCCCATCTGTTGGAGCCCAGTTGCCAAGTCTGTTTCGTAAACAGAAATTCATCTCTTATCTGCATCACTTGAGTGACCTTTCAAGATAATTGCACAGTTTTGGAAGGGCAGCCTTCGCTTTTTGGTTATTTGCTAAATGATTACAACCATTTGAACATCTGCACTTTTTACAAACCTTAAAGGGAGGGCCCAAACTCTCTGATTCACCGTTTCTTTTGCACCAAAAACAATGAGTTTCTCTGTTAACGACTAGCCAATAAGTTAGTTATTGCTGTTTTCACCTTGGCTGACACCTTAACAAAAGCTGCTCCAGCCTCATCCTACTCTAGTATGAGTTATGACAACTCTAATTCATTGCCCAGCAGCAGCCCTAGAGGGCGAGTGGCAAGGGCCGACAAGAAAGAAAATGAACAGGAAGCAGAATCCGAAGGGTTAAACTCTCTGAAAACGAGCAGCGTTAAGCCCAGCGCTAATGGCTCCTCTCAGGAGCAAGGGAGTGGAAATAGAGGCGGCTCAACTGGCGGCTCATCTCCCAGTGTGGGGTCGGCGTCTGGAGGCTCGTCCCGAGACCGTAGGGGGCCCAACTCAGATGATATGGACGGACACTCCAGCGGAAACGACTCTGGGGAGAGGGAGAGCGAAAGCGGGATGGAGAGAGACGGCGCGTCGCGCGGGCGCCAGTCCGTACGCAGCTCCCACAGCTCGTCCAATGGAAAGGACTCTGGCATGATGCTGGAAAACACTGAGAGCAACAAGAGGTAAGAGAAAGAGAAGCTAAGTGACACAAATATCCATAGCAACAGTCTTTATGCCAAAAGGCTCTTCTTGCATCACTTGCTAACACATGCTAATTACACATCTGATCCAGCATGTACAATTCCCCATAATCATCTCTGTCTCTTCTTCCCCAGCACCAACTCCCAGAGCCTCTCTCCTCCCAGCAGCTCCCTGGCCTACAGCTTGCTGTCCACCAGCTCTGAGCACGACCCCCCCTCCACCTCGGGCTGCAGCAGCAACCAGTCGGCGAGGGTGCAGACCCAGAAGGATCTGATGAAGGCCATCAAGGAGCTGAAGCTCCGCCTACCAACGGAGCGCAAGGCCAAGGGTCACACCAGCACCCTAAATGCACTCAAATATGCACTGCAGTGTGTCAAACAAGTCCGAGGTGAGGGGGGTCTTTTTGTTTGTAGCTTCTTAAAAATGCCAAATGTGACAATTTTGTGGTGATCAATGTTTTTAAGTCTTTTTTGAATAATTCTTGAAGCTATAATGTTTTAGTTTCTGCCATTTGCATTAGGCTTACTACAATATATAAAAAAAATTCTTTACCTATATACCCATCCTGACTAATTCATTGAGATTTTTTTACAGCCAACAAGGAGTACTATCACCAGTGGAGCGTAGAGGAGTGTCAGGGCTGCAGTCTGGACCTGTCGGCCTTCACTATTGAGGAGCTTGACAACATCACATCAGAGTACACACTCAAAAACACAGTACGTTCATATAAAATACTCCAGCACTCAAGAAGTTTATCTAATAAAAAGTATTTGTTTAAAGTGATTTTATTCTAAGCTTTCCTCCTACAATTTCCTTTCAGGACACTTTCACCGTGGGCGTGTCATTCCTGTCAGGGAAGGTGGTGTACGTATCGCCTCAGGGCTCTTCCCTGTTGCGCACTAAGCCCGAACGTCTCCAGGGGGCGATGTTCTCTGAACTTTTGGCCCTGCAGGACGTCAGCACTTTCTACAGCGGTACAGCACCCTGCCGTCTGCCAAACTGGGCCTCTTGCATCGGGTCAGGTGAGCGGAAAAAAAGATCACATTTTGGAAAAAGGGGTTAGAAAAAGGGATACGAAAATAGTTGTGATTCCAGACAGAAATGATGCTCAATGTCTGACTCGTTCTCCAACTCTCTTTCCTCTCAGCTTCCGCTCCGGTGGACTGCACTCAGGAGAAGTCCATGTTCTGCCGGATAAGTGCCGACCGGACGCATGGCGGCGAGATGCGCTACTACCCGTTCCGCCTCACGCCGTACCAGCTCACCATCAGAGACTCAGACGACTCTGAGCCACAGCCCTGCTGCCTGCTCATCGCCGAGAGGGTCCACTCCGGATACGAAGGTATTTGTCATTTGACTACAGCTACTCTCTACTATAGCTAAAGTCACAACGTATTTGAAGCTTAAAACTGATTCTTATTGCATATAATGTGTAATTTTCAATTGAGCAGCTCTCCACATGATGATGACCATTACTCACTGTGTAATTTAAAACTAGTTAAACTGAATCTTGAAATGATCTGTGTGTGGGAGAGAAGAGAACAATAGCAGACACATTGAAAACCATTCTCCTCTGAATATGGATTATATCATAGACACCAAATGATTGGGTATAAATAGTAGTTAAAGCTTTTTATTATATGTATAGTCTTATGTACTTATTTCTCATCTGTTATATCTTCTTCCTCTGTTCCTCTCAGCTCCTCGTATCCCTCCAGACAAGAGGATCTTCACTACAAGTCACACTCCGAGCTGCATCTTCCAGGAAATTGACGAGAGGTCAGTTATTCAACATTTCTATGGCTATTACTTTCGTAAAAGAAACAATTTAAAATCTTTTATTCATCACTTTCCATCTGTGATTATTGAATTGTAAGCTGATCTGTTAGTCTAGGATGTAATCAAACATTGTATTAACAGTGTGTAAATACATTTTGTGTTTGCAGGGCAGTGCCATTGTTAGGATACCTGCCTCAGGACTTGGTGGGAACCCCCATCCTGCTCTACATTCACCCTGAAGACAGGCACATAATGGTGGCTATACATGAGAAGAGTGAGTTTATTTAGCACTGCACATACTGTAACTTCTCTTCTAGTCATACACTTATATGACTGAGTTAGGTCTCTAAATCTTCAAGTCGTTGCGGCTTCCAGAAATGATCAGTTTTAGTATTTTATCCTCATATATGTCTGCACTTTTGTCTCTTCAGTCCTTCAGTTTGCAGGGCAGCCGTTTGACTATTCGCCTTTGAGGATGTGTACCCGAAACGGGGAATATGTGACCATCGACACCAGCTGGTCGTCCTTTGTCAACCCCTGGAGCCGGAAGGTGGCATTCATCGTAGGGCGGCACAAAGTCCGAACGTAAGATCAATAATTCACTCAATTAAAAAACAAAACTTCTAAGAGCCTTCCATATTAAAAGTGTTAACAAAGGAAAGTGAATGAAAGGAAATATGGTTGATTGTGACATTCATAGAGATTAAGAATCTTATAATAGACTGTTTGTTAAAAGACCAAAGCTCAACCCCTGCCATAGCAACGTCTACACTCAGGTGTCTTCCTAGTGTGCTAAGATTTTCTCTTTCCCCGTCTCCAGGAGCCCTCTGAATGAAGACATGTTCACGGCACCTCAGGGCTGTGAGACTTGGACCACCACCCCCGACGTGGTGCAGCTGAGCGAGCAGATCCAACGGCTCCTGGTGCAGCCGGTGCACAGTGGCAGCTCCCAGGGCTACAGCTCGCTGGGCTCCAGCGGCTCCCGAGGCTCCTGGCGCTCCCACCAGCAGCACCTCAGCGCCGCCTCGTCTAGCGACAGCAACGGCCCCGCCATCGACAAAGCTGCCGTCGCCGTCGCTCTGCGCAAACCTGTGAGTCTGAGCAGCTAGGGCTTCTAGATGTAGCTACATTTTTGTCTCAGAGTGTAACAGTAAATGAAATAAAATGTAAGATGAATGTCCGTCTAACGTGTTTGGTGCCGTTATTTTTCTAGATGACTTTCCAGCAGATCTGTAAAGATGTCCACATGGTGAAGACCAACGGACAGCAGGTTTTCATCGAGTCTCGTCACAGGCCACTACCCAGGAAAACCAGCAGCACAGGTAAATTAAAAGCACCGTTACACAGTATAGGGTTGGAACTCAAAAAAGGGAGAATAATCAAACTGTGGCTTTTCGTTGTCATAAGTAGATGGGGTTCCAAGTAATATTCCTCTCATGTAACGCCAAAAAGACTCCATTAAATGCTTCCTGTTCCTCTCTTTTCTCCGTTCAGGCGCAACAAGCATCAGAGCAATCAGCAGCGACCCAATCAGAGGCTTGATCGCCGACATGACGATACCCCCCAAAGCTTTGCTCCCTGCTCCTCTCGTGCCAAAGGAGCCTCCTACTGGCTACTCCTACCAGCAGATCAACTGTCTGGACAGCATCATAAGGTGTGTGTGCAAGCATGAAGCCATTCTGTATGTATCTTAGCATTTCTTTAGGGGTTATGACTTGACTAATCCAACATCTCTCTTACTCTACGCAGGTACTTGGACAGCTGTAACATTCCTAACACGGTCAAAAGGAAGTGTGGCTCTTCCTCCTACACGTCTGACGAGGACAAGCAGCAAGATGGCGCCTACAACACAGGTATTTTTCTTTGGCCTCATTATGTTGGTGTGTAGTTTGGTGTTTTAACTGAAATACTCTGATCCACTTATTTAAGTTAATTTCCTATTTTTGTTTTGTTTTGGTCAGTGTGTATTTACCAACAAAATTACCTATGGAACATCTTTTTGTTGTGGAATATGGATTTTCGTTTTGTCTTGTGAACCGCCTCCTTGATTAAGATGAAGCATGCTCTGTTGTGTGTCTTGCCTGTGCTTTTGTGGACGATACACGATCACTTACAGCAACTTGTTGGACTTGTTTTCCTCAGCAGGTGGTTCAGTTAACCTTGTAAGTGAACCACCTCCTCTGCCTCCCCTGACCATGGCCACAAAGGCAGAGAGTGTAGCCTCAGTCACGTCGCAGTGTAGCTTCAGCAGCACCATCGTGCATGTGGGAGACAAGAAGCCTCTTGAGTCAGGTGGGAATCCTCAACACTCACACTCAACTGAACCCTGCAGTCTGGTCACTCAGCAGCTTGTTTCTTTCATATAACGATACGGAGTCGTTGCATGCCTTGAATTTCCTTTAATAGCCTTCAATATGATTTAGCTTTTCATTTGGGATCCTTTCTTTTCATTATTATTTTTGCCATCCTTTCTTGTTTTGCAAAGACATTGACCAAAAAGTGTTAAGTATGATGTTGCAGAAACCTGTAGTCGCATGGTTAAAACTGCAGATTTTGCAGATGTTTGCCTTTGTTTCTCCTTTTGGTTCATTTCTCTTCATTTCCTGTTTGTCGTCTCTTCTGCTGTTTGCTTTTTTTTCTTTTGTTTTACAGTTTCTGCTATCTTTTTTGTCTTTGCAAAGTGACCATATAGCCATTTAACACACAACTGCATATCTACTACTGTCTTTATCTTAAGTTTGCTAACATTAGCCATCATAAGCTAATGGTCGTACCAGACCAAGTATGGCTGTATCAACTAAATCCATCATTGTATTTGATGTATTTAACTTTCATTTGTCAGAAGATGTTGTTTTTTCAGAAGTCACATCGCCTCACTTGACTGTGTTAACACCCCTCATCGTTTTTCCCATGATCACAGACATCATCATGGAGGAGGCACCCACTACTCCCACTCCTGCTCCTTCTACATCAACAGCGACGCCTCTCACAGCCATCGCCTTTCCTCCTCTCCCTCCCCCTCAAGCCTCTCAGCTAGAGAGGTACAGACGGAGAAGTGGCAGTTTAGGAGGAGGGGCCGTATGGGGCTCACAAAGGAGGTGCTATCTGCCCACACCCAGCAGGAGGAGCAGGTGTTCCTCGACCGCTTCAAGGACCTCAGCAAGCTGCGTGTTTTCGATCAGCCGGCTTCGTCCACTCTGCACTGTCAGAACCCGGCTGCCAACCCTCTGTCGCAAGGTACTAACACTAACCCTCTGTCATGTGTTTATTACACATTCTTGTTAATTTAGTTAAAATTGCTAACATTGAGCGTCTTTTTCTCTCTCCCAGGAGTGCGTTGTTCCCGGGATTACCCCGCCGCCGGCAGCAGCACCAGCCACCGGCGAGGTCGAGGCGGGAAGAGACTGAAGCACCAGGAGTCGTCTGAGCAGCACAGCTCTCTGCGCCTCAGTGATAGGAGCCATGACCCCCGAACCAGCACCGCTCTCATGCCTCTCACCATGCCTCTCACCATGCCTCTCACCATGCCTCTCACCATGCCCATCGGACCCCCGACAAACTCCTCCTCCTGGCCATCTGTCGTCTCCCAGGCCAGCATTCCCGCCGCGCCATTCGCTCCTGGAATGCTTCCGATCTACCCCGTCTACCCACCAATGGCACAAACCTTACCCGTTCCAGATCCATCCCGTTTCCCCCCCGCCCAGATGGTTCCTCCCATGCTGGCCCTCGTTCTGCCCAACTACATGTTCCCCCAGATGGGAACCCCCATCTCTCACCCGGCCCCCAACCCCGGACACTTCTTCAACCCTAACTTCACATACCCCACCCAAGTCGTCCCCACCATTATTTCCAACCCAGTGCCAATCCCAGTCACCTGCGCCCCGTCCCGCAGCAGCACCCCCCAGTCCTACAGCCAGATCCCCCCAGAGACCCCCCTCTTCCAGTCCAGATGCTCCTCGCCTCTCAACCTGTTGCAGCTGGAGGAAACAACGAGCAACCGGCTGGAGGTCGCCACGGCGCTGGCAGCACCACAGC
The DNA here is from genome assembly GCA_031216635.1 of Dissostichus eleginoides. Taxonomy (NCBI): domain Eukaryota; kingdom Metazoa; phylum Chordata; class Actinopteri; order Perciformes; family Nototheniidae; genus Dissostichus; species Dissostichus eleginoides. The sequence continues at coordinate 10,298,153 of CM062286.1, read as the reverse complement.
AAGCCCCGACCTCTGTTCAGGGGGCAATGACCGGTCAGAGCTCAGCCAATCGGAGGAGCTCTGATGAAACTTCCAAGGAGAATGAGACGGTAAGGACACTATAGGCTTTAGAAACCTTTGCATATCATTTAAATTGTGTCTTGGAATATTTTTTCTAACCTTTTCTTCCCCATTAGGGTGAGGCTAATGAGTCCAACAACGATGCCATGTCCACCTCCAGCGACCTGCTGGACATGCTGCCGCAGGAAGACGCTCGCTCAGGCTCTGGCTCAGGGTCCTCCGGCTCAGGCTCTGGTTCCGGCTCCAACGGCTGCAGCTCTTTTGGCACCAGTGGCATGAGTGAGTAATCTTAATTTACCATCTCAGAGGTTACCAAAATAGATGTAAAAAGTTTCAAAATGCATGGTTTAAAGCTTTTACTGCAAACGAAAATCATTTTGTTGACTAGTGTACTCCTTTTTTCTCCATTCAGGCAGCAGCCAGGGCAGCCACACCAGCAAGTACTTTGGTAGCATCGACTCTTCAGAGAACGATCATTCCCGCAAGCAGCCAGCAGGGGGCAGCAGCAGTGCGGGTGGAGAGGAGCAGTTCATCAAGTGTGTCCTGCAGGACCCCATCTGGCTCCTGATGGCCAACACCGACGACAAGCTCATGATGAACTATCAGCTGCCTGTCAGGTACGACGCTGGGCAAAATGTGCCCAAACTCAACAGCTTATTCACAGTTTGACACCTGCTGATTTAATACACTGACTTATATTGACTCTTTTTCTTTGTTCCCGTTCAACAGAGACATTGAGACTGTGCTGCGAGAAGACCGCGAGGCGTTGAGGAACATGCAGAAACAGCAGCCACGCTTCAGCGAGGACCAGAAGAGGGAGCTGAGCCAGGTTCACCCCTGGATCCGCACAGGACGCCTGCCCCGAGCCATCAACATCTCTGTAAGCACACAACCCTGAGCTATACAGTAGTGTTTGGATACAACACCATGTAGAAATGATTGGTAACAATGTCTTTCTGTCTTTCTTTTAGGGCTGTACAGGCTGCAAGTCCCCCCCTTCTGAGCCTCCCACGGCTCCGTTCGATGTTGTGATTCACGAGATGGAGATGTGCAGCGTGCTAAAAGCTCAAGGAGATGGTGCCGGCAAGGGCATTACAGTTCCTTCAGAGACAGCCATGGATGAAGCTCACCCAGAGGAAGAGGAAGAAGACAAAAGAACCAAAACGCAAGCCAGAAACCAGGAAATGACAGCCGAGGCGCCGAGAGCGGCCTCAGAAGCTGTGAAAGAAAGGTCTCAAATGACTCACTGAGGAGGTGGCCAAAGATGATGAACACTATCAAGACGTTTCCGCGCCGATGTGCAGAAAACATGCACCTTCCCGAACTTCCTGTGCCCAAATAAAAAAAATCACTACACAGAGTTAAGTTGTTCAAATAGGAGGAGAAAAAGGTGCATACTGATCGAGACAACTTCCGTTATTGCTGGACAGGACACTAGTTCATTCTTCATGAAGATGACAGCACAACACGCACGTCGTAAGACTGCATATTACAATGCCTTGGGAACCACAGGACATGAGCACTTTCCTTGATCTTGACATATTTATTTAAGCTGTAAAATAGTCAGAAAGGACTAAAATGAATGTGTATCAAAAAGGCGCCTTTACCTATAGATGGATGTGCAATGCCCTCGACTGAAAAGAAGGGAGCTCTCTGAGACTTTTCTTCTTGTTGAATGTTTTACAGGTGGTCTGGAATCCTAATCCAATCCTGTTTCACTCAAAGAGTTCCTTTTGTCCCATTTTTTTATGTAAGAAGTTAGCCTTGAAAAAAATATAGAGCGACAACCAGTGTATTTTGTAAACAATGTGTATATTTTTATACTATCTGCCACTGCGAATTGTGATAGGATAAATGTCTTAAAGAGTGTGTCCTGTTCAGTCTTTAAACAGAGATGGTGTTTCTTGTGACACTTGTTGCTTTCCTCGAGGGATGTACAGTGAATGTGGGACAGCGTGGCAATCGCCAGGAGACTGACTTGGACTTTAAGGTCTCCTCGGCCGGGTATTAGTATGTGCATTGGGGTGACATCCCCACAGTGAGAAATGGACAATATCTCTCTGAGAAATGATGACAGTATTTCCTAAAAGGAGCTCTGAATCCTGGAAAGGGAGAGTTCCTGTGTAGCAAGCGCTTGCACACGGTGGTAAGAAGATATGAAAGAGGCGGACGACGTTTCTCTCTAAAAAGTCTCGAGAGATTGGAATGTTAACTATGTTTTTTCCTCTCTGTCCCTATCGCTCTCTCTGTGACACTGTTCTAGTCATGTGATATCCTTTTTGCTTCAGTCAGTGGTGTCCGCAAGAGTTTCTAAATATTTTTGTGAAATTCTTTGTACGAAAAAAGACAATAAAACGACTGGAAAATCCTTTAAAATGTGAAGATTTTTTTGATTTTTTACTTCAGTTTTAGTTTTATGATTACATCTCTTTGCAGTTTATTTTAGTCGTTGGGTGTTTTGTTGCCGTTGGCCTGGATATGTCCTGAATGGACTGGAAGCAGAGAGCGGATCATGGCTACTGCTTTCCTCAGCGAACCACAGTCTCTATTCAGCTGTGGTTTCTACCCAGAGTGGTCACCGCAGCTTAAAAAAGACAAAGACATGCCCTCGTTCACTTCATCATTATGATAGTGAAAGAAATGATTGTGATGTACGTGGGAGAGAGCTGATGTTAATAAACTAGCTCACTTAAAGTCTAAAATAAAACAACTTCCAACAACACGCAGTAGGATTCAGAAAATGTCTTTCATGTTTACTATACAAGCCAACTGCGCTGAATTTCCACTACTGTGAAAGGAATATAATCAACATAATAACCCTCAATTGCGGAGTAAATGGGGTTTATTTCCCAAGGTAGCTTTCAAAAAGCAGTATTTTAATTGGCTTCAAATTAACTCCCAATGTGCTGGCAATAGTTATCAGCATCTAATAGGGAACACAAAGCAGCTCAGACTCATAGGAATGTCTTTGGTTTTATCACTAAGTATCTGCATCACAGACAAATCAAAAGTTCAGTTTAATTAACGAATCCAAGTATTTTCAGGGGGCAACAACTACCATGTAAGCTAGCAATAACAATTCTAAATAGATAGAAAAACACACAAGACAGTCAGCCACTGACATTACATTACATGTTACTTGTTAGACGCTTTTATCCAAAGCGACTTACATACTCAATACTGTGGGCAATCCCCACAGGAGCAATTTGGGGTGAAGTGTCTTGCCCAGGGACACAACGACATGCTGACTGCAGTGGGGTTTGAACCTGTGACCATCTGATCCCCATACCAAGGCTCTATCCACTCTAGCCACACGCCTCCCACTGACAGGATGAGACACGTAAGCAAACATGTAATGATCTCCTGACATTTCATAAGGGGGGGCATGAATGTAACAAATGTCATGGCAAAACTAGAAATACCAACCTCATTGTGGTGGCACTTGAGGAAAATTGAGAGGAACTCCAAAGTCGAGCTGTATTCAAACAGGAAGCAACAAAAATGTCACTTCACATAATTTTCAAAAAATTGTGATTGACAATTTGTTACAATCTGTGATTTGGGTTAGAGTCATTTATGGCTTTTTCTTACAACTTTCTTAGTGCGATTCAGTTTTAGTCCATTCAAAATCTTCTTACCAAAAAAAACAATTAGAACCATTAGCGCTCATTATAAGCTGTACCCTCTTTTGTTGTTTCTGTTTGCAAAAAACAAGATGGCGATGGTGAAAAACCAATATGGCGGGTGCCATCATTGTACAAAACTAATAAGTGACATCACAGTGACTATGTCCACTTCTTACACACAGTCTACATCAGAAACGTCTTGTATTGCGTTGTGTTTTAACACCGTAGGATTAATCTTTTCAGGACCATGAACGTTCAAGATCTTGTCAATCCATAGGCCTACTTGAGTAGATATTTCATAGGATAAGAGGAAATTCTGACGCTAGAGGCAAGGTCAGGGGACCCACAAACTCATTAAGATTCGTCCTCTGGGGACCATGAATATCTGTGCACATTTTTACGACAAACCATCCAGTGGTTTTTGTGATATATCTGTATGGACCCAAGTGGTGGACCAACCAACCGACCGACCGACCGACCGACCGACCAACCAACCGACAGACAGACAGACAGACTGACATGCAGATGCTTGTGAATAGGTGCAGTGAATACTTAAACACACACACACTAAACAGTGGTACTCTGTCCATCAGCACACACCTGCAGAAACATACTTCCCATATATTCCATTTCCCAGTTAAACAACAACACAGAGCAGGAGCATAACAAGCCCACTGTACTCTGAACTGTACATAGTATACGTTGCTTTTGGCCATGGGTTAGTGTAATTAATGTTGTCCTTGTTAACCTGTATCAAACAGCCTTCTGTCCTCTCCAAAAACACATTATTCCCCCTTTCCTTTCTTCTCCTTCCTTCCATAACACACCTCCTCCTCCTCACCCATCGCTCCTCTTCCTCTCCTCCCTCCTCCTTTTCAACCTTGCTTCTCTCCACGCCCCTACTCTGATTTTGCCTCCTTCCTCTTTTCTCCTCTCTTGCTTTCCCTAACCTCTGAGGACAGCAGGATGGAGGACAGGGTGGATTGTGTGCCTTCTTGTCATTCTGACGCTGGGATGGACTGAGGCTCAAAGTCAGGACAACTTCACCAGGTACGCTGAGAGATTTTACACTTAATGTCTCAAGGTATGTGTGTCAACTCTACGGCTATCAATGTCCTTCTTGTGCTCTGGTTTCCTTGCCCTCATCTTGCTTGTGCACATGTGGCATGCCATTTTCAAGCCCACATCTGTCTAGATTAACTACTGTGTGTTTTTTCCTCTCCTGGTAGCAGTATTATGATTACAGAAAGCACAGTAGTAATGTAAGGTTGCAGTGTTAGGAAGATGTGGCTGGCGTCACATAAACACACATGCTGTAATTGATGTAGTAATTAAACCGGTAGTTTGTCATCATGTTTTTGTCAAACCTAGAAATACATTCTGACTGAATATTTTTTTAGAGATGCTTGTTGAACCTTGTGTTTGCACTGCTATGGCTTCTTCCACACACGGCGTGTAAATTGAACATGAGATAAACAAATGCCTGTGGGTTGTTCAGCTCCAGATGGTCCAGAAGGGAGGGACTCCACGGCTACTGTTTTTTTTTTCTGGCCAAATTTGGCTTTCGACAAAGAAAGTAGACAAACAACTCATGCCTGACAAACATGACAGAACCGAAGATGGACTACAAATCATATCGATTGTTCCCGCGATGTCAAAGATGATTCATTTTGCTGCCAAGAAAAAAGCACAGTACAACCAACATTGAGCTACAGAGTTGAGTTTGATGTTAAAACGCAGCAGAGAAAGACTGACAAGAAGCCAGAATAGCAAACATCTAGATTAACGAGCCTGCTGCAAAATTAAAGGTTGAGGCCTTCCCCTCTTTGATCTGTGTTTATGAGTGTGTGTGACTAACTCCCCGTGAGTGGGCAACTTTCTTGTGGTACAGCAAGTGTGTAGACAAAGCTCACAGCACATATACTATATATTGACAGTCTTCCTGGCTTGGTTTTAAGAAGAAAACACAAACTAGGAGAGTTCATTTGGAACCTCCCCAGACTCTGAGAACAGAGGCGGACTGTGCCCCTGTGGTTTTCAGCGTGTATGTAAAAGTATGTGTGTGTGTGTTTTCTACATCAATACTCAGTAAAGCCGTTTTTTTCTTTCAATGCAGCGTGTCAAGTTAATGGTGGTTGTGTGACACTTTTTAGGCCCGTCTTCCACTGCGGAGGCCACCTGGTCACAGACTCTGACATCGTGGCCAGTGAAGGATTCCCCAGTGCATACAAACCCAACAGCAAATGCACCTGGTACATTACTGTGAGTCATTTTAAATCACTACACCAGTACATTAACCAAAACACTCACAACAGTTCGTCCAATATCATCATATGACCAGTTCGAGTCAGATTATGTATTGATTTAATGTGTTGTTGGTAGCACGTACAAAAGCTGATGAACAAAAGTACTGTATACATATTAATAGAATATGCAAGACGAAGCAAAACACCCGACAAATCGTGGGTATCCCCCAGTTCAGATGAAGACACACAAACAAAATAGTTCAAAATAGAACTGAATTCTAACAACAACAACAAATAGTTTTAAAACAAAGTACTTATCATGGGAAGAAAGTCTTGGATGGCTAAAATGGTGTAATTTGCTCACTCGCCTTTTTTCTCATTCATGCCTCCAGCGATAAATGGCTAGTGACACTTTTTCTAGGCTGCACTCAGTTTCAGTTTTGGTTTATTCCATTTGTTCTAAATGAACATACAGAATGTGGACAGGGACTAAATATTAAATGTATGTTTAGTTCTATTTTATTTAAATCCCTTTCCCAGCTTTATAGTTAGAAGAATAAGCTTAATAAACAAAGGGCAAGGCCAACAGCAAACTGCCAAACTCTGTGACTCATCATTGAAGGCCTTATATCATCTTAGTTGGAACATACCATCTGCCAAGGTAAACGTAGGGGAAGCTGGACTGATACAAAGTTCTGGTAGTACCTATTAACAAAGAAAGTATTAATTTGATATTTCTTAATATCTGCTGACAGTCCAAATGTATCTTTGGCCACACACACACCAACTAAGTTCACAACTTTAACAGAAAGACATTTACAGATTAACAGTTTTGCCCCTTTTCCCACGATTACGCATTGCCCCGTCACTCACTGCTGAGAGTGCCTAATGAGACACACCTGTTGTCACTTTCACTAATTAAACTGATGACCTGAAACAACACCTGCAGGACCACAAAAAACTATCCCCTTTTAACCCTTTTCACAGATAATAATTTAATTTAAAATGTTTGTATTTGGTGATAAATTAACAGGTTAAGTCAAACATTGGATTTTAAATTAATTTGTATACACACTCAATATTAATTTTTGGAAATATTTATAAGCAACCTTTTTGAAATCATGACTCCAAGCATTTTATAGCAGCTCAATTACACCATTTCTTTTTTGAATCTTGTTTTGTGCATTACGTTTTACATATTTCCCTCAAAATCAGTCTGACATAACTGGTATATTTGGCAACTTGCAACAAAAAAAGAGTTTATTAAATCTAAAACCTATCTTTACAAAAATTGTGATCACGACGGCGGCTAAAGCTAACTTTTTTAGCGGTCTTTCCTCAAAGTGTTTCCTGTTGCTCCCTACAGGTCCCAGAGGGTCATGTCGTCATGCTGTCTTTCCGCCTCTTCGACATGGAGGCCGACCCCACCTGTCGCTACGACTACCTGGACGTCTACAACGGTCACACCCGATTGGTGCAAAAGCTGGGTCGTTTCTGTGGGACGTTCAGGCCCGGCGCAGTCATCTCTACCTCCAACACCATGATGTTGGATATGGTGTCCGACGAATCGACTGGAGGAAGAGGCTTTATTGCTTACTTCAGCGCGGGGAAGCCACATATGGAAGGTGTTGACGCGTAACACCACACAATCTGCTCTAGGATAAACACTTCACAAAAATCTGTAAAAATTACATCATTAAAGGGCCCATGTCATGCTTTTCTGGTTATTACCCGTCCCCTTGTGTGTTATGAAGGTTTTTATGCATGTAAACGGTCTGCAGAGTCAAAAACCCTCAAAGTACACCCTGTAGCGAGTAAAACTCTAACACAGAAAATACCTGTCTATGCTGCCCCAGAACGCCTCGTTGGAGATTTCTCTTTTTCCATTTGTTTCTTCCGGGAACCGCATGACGTTATGCGGTTCCCGGAACCAAAATGGACCTATCCGCGGAGCTCCTCACACACCAGGATCCCTTGGCGTCACTATCAAACGCAGTGGGGGGACCTTTAGCGTACATTTTCAACTAACAGGGAGTCCCATTGACTTGCATAGAGCTCCCTGGTTGGTAATAGACGAGTTGGGATCGCGGAGAAATGCTCTCCGCAGACCCATGCTCACAGCGTTTATAAACCTTTTTCTTACTCAATATCAAGCCACACTTATTGTTTTTACTTCGGCTGTGAGTGTTTGTGTGTGCTCAGGATGAGTTTTGCGCTGTCTCGCTGTATCGCCGACCCGGAAACCACACCAGTAAGCCAGCTCATGATCAGTAGAAATGGCCATGACATGGGACCTTTAAGATAAAAACATTTTGCACATAGTTAAGGTATATATGTTTGTTTTACCCCAAATGCAGAACCACAGTGAAAAACAAACCCTCATTCCCTTTTTGATAAAGGTCAAAGTGTGGTGTATCAGCATTTCCTCTTCTTTATTCCCAAAGAACACCAGTTCTGTGGAGGACGTCTGACGAAATCACAGGGCTCTGTCAAGACGCCCAACTGGCCCAACTCTAATTACCCAGCAGGCATCAGCTGTTCCTGGCACATCTCCGTAGAACCAAGTAATGTAAGCAAAACAAAAATGGAAGTAGCCTAAATGTGGGGAGGGTTTTAATGAGTGTACGCGCAATCGTTCCCTAACCATCAACGAACCTTACGCCAGCCAAGCTAACGAGCTAACAAATGCTAATTGTTGGAAAGGCGCAAATGTCTTAAAACACACATTTTTTAGGCTAGCTAGGTAGTTTTGTCTCGTCTCCTAGCTTCCATCTTCAAAGTGGAAAACTAACTTAACAGCACAATATGCCATCTCAAATTTTGAATGCTGTTAGGGTACAGAAGGTTTGAATCTGGTCATCGAAAGTGCCGTGCAGCTTGTTGCAAAAGGGAAAAGAAAAATGTCTTGTAAGGTGATTTTCATCCTAGGTGTGTTATGAAGGAGGGGAAGGAGAAATACAAATAGTAGTAAAGGGGCCCATCAAAAGGAAATGTTCAACCTCAGGTCCCTGAGTGTGTTGGGGTCTGTGACAGCGGTCTTATGACGGATTTCAAATGAAAGACTTCATTGAGTGCCTGAAGGTGTGTTGTGCCAAGAGATTGAACGCAAGGAAAGAGGGAAAGAAGTGAGAGCGAGGGAGAGAGTAAATGCCCTTTCTGTATTTCAGAATTCAGCCCCTTCTCCTCCTACACCACCACTACTTACTGTATGTCTGCACTGTGCTGGATTCATGAAAATAAACCAGGTCACATCAACCATTCCCCGTCATATATTTCATAGTCTGTGCTGGCATGTTTTGTGTTTATTCCCGACTCTTCCCCAGGTGATCGAGGTGAAGTTTGTGAAGCTGGACTTGGAGCCTGACACGTACTGTCGCTACGACTATGTGGCATTGTTTAACGGGGGAGAGAAGGATAACACGCGGCGAATTGGGAAGTTCTGCGGAGACAGGTCTCCAGGGTGAGAATACTGGATGTTTAAAGGGGCAAAAAACATGCTTAAAGTTGCTTTTTCGAAGAGTGAACCCAATATTTTTTCTGCATTTTCACGCCTTTCCCCTTTGCTATTCCTCCTCATGTCATTCCCTACATGTTTTCTATCTCTATTTCCTCATCCTTTATACAGAACAATAGTGACAAAGGGGAATGAGCTCCTGGTCCAGTTTGTCTCTGACCTCAGTGTGACCTCAGATGGCTTCTTGGCCCACTACTCCAGTGTGCCCCGCGGGTCGAGGACACCAACCGCAGGGGGAGACTTCATCTATCGCCCTCAGACCACATCAACACCACAACGAACAGTCTTGGCACCAAGCAAACCCACCAGACCAACCCCTAAACCTAGACCCACCCTCAGGCCTAAACCCACCAAAAAAACAGGCAAAAGACCACCGGTAAAGAAACCGCTGAAACCTCCGCCACGTAAACCTACCATCAAGCCTGCAGTCAAGCCCACGGCTAAACCCAAACCAGCTAGACCCACACCTAAATCACCTGTGAAAAAGCCTGCACCTAAACCTGGAACCAAACCAACAACCAAGCCTAAGATTATTAAGCCAACGCTCAAACCAAGCATCAAGGTTAAACCCAAAGGAAAGCCTACACTGAAGACCAAACCCACCTTAAAACCTAGAGTAAAACCATTAAAGCCAACCCCTAAGGGTAGAGTTAAACCAACAGCCAAACCCAAGATTAAGCCTAAAGCTAAACCCAAACCTCAAGTTATCAAGACAGTAACAAAGAAGCCTGCTGTGAGCAAGAAACGTAAGTGAAAGTAATTGTTTAAGCTATCAATCTGCACTCTGCTTTTATGCATGTAGTCTAAACTGTATGTGCACACCTGTAATGAGAAGCAAATGAATGTGCGTATCTTGTGTTTGTTGACTTGTGTGTTTTCTTTAGCTTTACCACTGAACCCACTGTGTACACAAGCCTGTAAGAGGACAGCAACTCTCCAATCCAGCTTCTGCCCTCATGACTTTGGTAAGCCACATAAACTGCCCCCCTATTATTCACATCCCCAACAACACAAGCATAACTTATTGTAATATCATTTTCTTGGGTGTGCCTTTTGTAAAGCAAATCTCATACAAACGCCTTTTCTCTTTTGGATTTTTCTCTTATTTCGCCTTATTTTAGTGATTACGGGTAAGATCACTTCTTTGACCCCTGGTCCCAGGGGCTCATCGACAGTGGAGGTGTCCATAATCAAGGCCTATAAGGCAGGACGCCTGAACATCGCCAAATCAGGGCCCCTCATGTTGGTCACACTGACCTCCACCTGCAAGAAATGCCCCGGACTCCTCAAAGGTATAGTAGATTTACATGTAGTACTTTCTATACTGTCTGTTTGTGTATATAACACGCACTCAAGCAAATTTTTACAGACTGTAATGTGACCCTCAACTGTCAAGTATTCAAAGTTGATATCAAATGGTAAAACTTGACTAGTCAACTGATGAGGATTCTGCATTAGCCCTATAAGTCATACAGAGGATACGAAATCAAAGACTGTGCATTAAACCATGTATAACCTGTACTTAATGTTGTAAAAAATGATATAAATTCAATCATAAATGACACCAATTCTTCAAATAAAGTAAAAAAAATCAGCTTAACTGTTAGAAACTTAGAGATGGATATAGCTTGTAGTGCATGAAGTTAAGAAATAAAGTAAATGCTGATATTGAATCTCTTAAAGGGGAATATGATGATTTTGGCTTACAAATTAAGTCTCACTCTATGCAGACAATGTGATTTTTATTTAGCCAATATATCCCAATCATAAATGGCATTCATAGAAAATGAGGAATATTCTGATGTGGCTGAGAATAACCTGGTTTGTGACACATTCTGACAATGATTTCCTCCTGTTCAGGCCGGAACTACGTGTTGATGGGAAAAGTGGACGCACAGGGCAGCGGCCTCCTCAGCCCCTCCAGCTTCACCCTCCTCTATAAACCCATCCACGCCAGAGCATTGGCCAACCTCGCGAGCAAACCCTGCTGACATCACAGCTCATCCAACCAATCAGATGGACAGCCCTGACTATCTCTCTGAAAACATGTAGCTTGTTGTGTGAAAATATGATGAGTTATACCCGAAACAATTTTTTTACATGACGCATGAACAGTTATTATAAAACAGTACATGTGCATCAGTGTTATATTTTGTATTTTGTATGTAAATTATGTTATTTCTGTGATAAAAGATGCACATCGCTGAATCATGTATTTTGGTGCTTGAGGTGATTTTTATATCTCGTTTCTAGTATTTTCCTTTAAACATGAAGTAATAACCCACAGTTAAAATGTATATAAAACACAAATGAAAACACACAGATTATATGTTAATGTCATTAAATACACAAACCACCCCAGTTCTTTGAGTCCGATCTAACTTTATTTATCCCTGCAAGGTAGTTTGTGATTTGTCATCATCGTCGTCGTCCATAAAATAAGTCCAACTTAAGTCCAATAGGACACAGTTCAAGTTTGTGGTCACCATAACAGACAAGTAGAGTATCTGGTAGCTGGGGTCATAAATAGAGAAATGTTCACACATTACCACATTGTCAGTTTTGATAATAATATCAAATGAGAACAATAATTAGATATTGTAATTAAATTGAATAAACAGCCATTATTCTCGATTTAAAGCAAACAGACTCTGTTGACACTGACACTCAACAACACAACACCCATCACGACCTTAATGAAAAAGTATTTTTCTACTGTTCCAACAATCAACAATAGGTCGGAATAAACTCTTAATTGAATGATGAATGTAGCTTCCTTTAAATTAACCCATTTAAGGATAATTCCTTGACTTTGAGAAAGACCCTCTGTTGAATAAAATAATGCCTTCTTCAAGAGTCTGCTCATGATTTTAGACATTATTATATAATTGATGTTATAAAACGGACAAGTCAAATCAAGCATCTGATTGGTTCTTAGCCGTGATATACTGAGCGTATACCACGGATAGAATTGTAGTTACTTTTCACAACAAGTCAGTATCCCTCCGCGTCTGAGAAAAACTGTATACAGTTGGGCTTCGCGTCGGGCCGAACCACGCCCCTTAGCTGTGATATAATGAGCATATACCACGGCCTGTCGTGAGATATTGCTTAATTATATGCCACTCTCACTGCCACACCCTCTTTTGACAAGAACACAAACGCTCCCACACATTTACACCCGTGGTAGTAAAAAGTTTTTTTTTAAAAGAACAGCTTATGCTAATTTGTTAAAGGTCCCCTATTATACTGTTTTCAGCAATATAGCCTATTATAGGTTTCAGATATATACAAAACATGTTCTGAAGTGTTTGGCTCCAAATACCAATCAGATCATTGCAGCATCCAATAATCCCCTCTGTTTCAGCCCTGTTTCAAAAGTGCTGATTCTCTGTCTGTTACTTTAGATGAAAATAAGGAGCCCTCCCCACGCCCCTCTGAGAGAGATTTGGTTAAAAAGAACACAACGGTGCTCTAGGAGGAGATTCAGGTGATAAGGTGGGGGGGGGTTACCTTGGTTGGTGATTGGCTAATGGTTACACAAGCCAAAACATCTTATGACATCATAAAGTGGCCAAAATCTGATCGGCTCATTTTCAGACAGGTTTTTATATAAATGGATCAGGGCAAAAAGTGAGCGAATCTTTTTTCCTGAAACTTTCAGAATCTCTTTACACAGAGGGACACATGTTTATGTGTAAACATTTGACATAAAAAAAGTGGATTTTGCATAATAGGTGTCCTTTAATGTAATTCCCTGCAACAACAGCAAAAGTAATCATTGATGATCACTCGATAGACTGGAGTGTTTTCTTTCTTCTCAATTACCTATCTGCAATATAGCAATTAAGTGATATTTCAAATATACTTTGACATTGTAAAAAATAGATAACTCACAGACTATTTCAGGACTTATGTTAACGTTGTGTGGTAAAACAACAACAAAAATATATTATTTGATTTAACCAAACAAAGAGTAGATGTTATACTCGAGACCTAATGGGATAAATTGAGTTGTTTGGACCTGATTTGAAAGCATACATTTGTTTGTCTCACATGTGACAATAAATAAATACATTTTTCTCACTTTCTTGGTTTTCCTGTAAAGAGTAATGCCTCCTTCAAGAGAAACAACCATGACCTGAGGACAAGAGGTCACAAATAGAGATTTTGTCTCAATGTTGGGAGCATTACTTCCTGTAAAAGCATTAGGCCGACATCTAGTGGCGTGTTGAAGTTACTCTCAGAAATGTATTTCAAGGTTCAAGAGTTTGATTGTCCTTTGTACATAGCACAGTGTAGTTATGACAATTACATTCTTAGGTCCTCCAACAGTGCAACACAATAAAACAGATAATAGTCAAATAAAATAGAATATAATAGAAATAGAAATAGTGCAGAATAGTCTATAAACAAGTAATTGGAATATTGATATATGTAAGTTACAAACAGATTGTACGTGTACTTTAATTTGAATAGAAGCAATCTGGACCACTGACTGAAGGCTTTTCAGTATTTTTACAGATTTGTTATTGTTGCTGAGGTACCTAAGCTTTTGTGACTTGGTAACATGTATAATAGATTAAAACTAGTATCCAAACATTTAGTCAGATAATGAAACACTAGTCAAGTCAAACCATGGTAATAAACCAGGTTTGCTTGAGAGGAGTTAAGAAAAAATCATGAGACAGAAAAGGATGCAAACTAAAAGGATGCAGAACAGCTTGGTGGTCAACGAGGCAAACAGGTCCAGGGTGTTGTTCCAGTAGGTATCCATGCTGGATAGTGCCTTGTAGTCAGGGTTACGGATAGATGCCATCCAGACGTTACCTAGAGAAAAAGAAGACAAAGAGATGAATACTTTCCAAAGAAGTAAACCAATTTCCAGTTGAAATTGCATCCATTTGAATCTAAAATATAGATAATGGGACCTTTAGCTGCTTGTGTAAGTTTGTACATTGATTATACACCTGTTAGACACCAATTCAGTCTTTTATCTTACCGACGATGTACCAGCAGAAGAAGAGGAGAGAGACTAAGCACTTCCAGGTCACGTGGTTCCTGAAGCGGGCGAAGCAGGTCATGACGGAGACCACGGCCAGCAGCAGGGAAACGGCAACCATCGCCCACACATAGATGGGAATATAGAGCTGCCCTGGGGAGTGACCTTGGTACATTGCTCCTGTGGGACACAAGGTGTATCACTTCACCTGTCCTGTCTTTTAATGACCATTGTTCATCATGTTTTGATAGCAATAGCTCTCGTTGTCTGAGATTTCAAAAGATGCTTTGATTTGCTTACCCACTATTTGAGCAATGGGCACAATGCCGATCAAAAACTGGGCCCAAACTGAGGAAAGACAGACAATATGAAGACATGTGGGCATAACTTTTCAACAACTCTCTTCTTCAATGACTTATCAACTACAGTTGTAGCTATTACGTAATATGGGTGCTGGAGGTGCTGGATGGTGCTGGGGCATAGCTCTCATCTTCACAAGGAGGAATTAGTGGACTTTTTTTTTTGTTCTACCACATTAAATACATCAGCAGTGACCCCGCTGGTGATTTCTGAAGAGTTTACGTGTCGGAAAAACGATGGTTGTTAACAAGTGGCATTAGTGGACTACAGAAATGGTCGAGGCCGTTGTACGTCATTACGCCGATTACGTAAACTCTCCCGCTAAATTTCTTTCCCCCTGTGTTCTGCTTGAAAGAGAGTATATGCCTATCTTAAGTATCTGTAGTATCTTTAGTATCTTTAGTATCTATATCTTTATCTGACCATCATCATTTATAGTCAGTTGAGGCGATCTTAAGTTGGCGTGACGTTGAGTAGTGCGACCCTGCCGTTCTAGCTTGTAGTTCCTTTATAGCATAACGTTAGCATTTTGCTTCTGGCGACTAGATTTATGATTCGAAAATTATAAAAGTAGCGTAGATATGTGGAGATTATCTGGCTGAACAAAACGTGATCCCTCTCTTAAATGTGTTTCAACCACAGACCTTATTTTGAGCTATTTTCCAA
The DNA here is from genome assembly GCA_031216635.1 of Dissostichus eleginoides. Classification (NCBI taxonomy): domain Eukaryota; kingdom Metazoa; phylum Chordata; class Actinopteri; order Perciformes; family Nototheniidae; genus Dissostichus; species Dissostichus eleginoides. The sequence continues at coordinate 10,282,679 of CM062286.1, read as the reverse complement.
AACCCTATGGAGAAATTGCATTGTTTTTTGACGATGGAACCGGAAGAAGTTTACTTCCGGGTTTTAGGACGCGTCACTGCGGTTCTCTATATCGGCTCGGGCTACCATATCGGCTCGGGGTCACATGCGGCGGGTCATATCCGTCGCTTACCAATAGAGAATTCTTGCATCAGGATGTTTAGCGGCGATGGTGAGATCATGGTAACCACCACTGAGCACATAGTGCTTTATCTCTGTATAATAACTATCCATTTCTGTCAAAGTTAAGAACAAAAGAAAATATTGTACTTTACCTATGGCGCAAAAATGTCGTATATATACACATTTAATACATACTTATTTTTAATAATCTATTATATTGCGTTATTTCAAGATGGAAAATTATCTTTTTGATAATATATAATATATAAAAGTATATCGTATTGATATATAATATATAATTTTTTGATAATGTATAACATAATCAAATATCAAAATCAAAACGAAATAAGTAAGTATTAGGGCTACTGCATACTGGCACTTGTAAGCAATAACTTTAATTAATTTAAACAGAACAAAAGAACATATTTTACTTTATGTGGCGGGAAAATATCTTATATTCTTCTTACCGTCTCCTTCTCTCTCTCTCTACCTACTCTCATTCGTCTTTGATCAGACCCGCGGTATACCCTAGTCAGCGCCCCTAGTTACACCAATCAGCGTGCGAACGCGTGAACGCGTGATCGCGTGACGTCATTGGTAAGCGACGGATATGACCCGCCGGATGTGACCCCAGCCGATATGGTAGCCCGAGCCGATACGGTACTGACACCGGCACGAGCGTCATGTTATCATGCTTGCTGTGATTACGAGCGGAGAGTCAACATGGCCCAACCTCTCATTTCCCTGATTGGTGGAGAGTTGACCAATCAGGCGGAGTGCACCTACATTACGTCAAAAAGGTGCAAATAAAAAATCCACCCGTATCAAATCCGTTGCAGCGCCGTTTTTAGAGATTTGGGTATGGAGGAAAAGAGAGAGGGTTGTGTTTTCTGACACTTTGTGAGTTCCCTGGAACACCGGGGACACATATGTATGTATAAAAGACATCACAAAGTGCATTTTGCATGATAGGTCCCCTTTAAGTGGAGAAAAATATAAGAAGGTAAGTTTTGTTTTGTTTTTATACATAGAGCGTCATATTTACGTAGTTTGATAAAAGAGCTTGCAAATGTACACTAGTAAGAACACGTTTCTGTCATCTTAGAACAATATTAAAAATGTATTCCTCCTTTCATGACATGGATATAGTTATATACGCTTTAATATCTTGCCATTTTAATTAATGCAACTCCTTAAAATAGGTATCATTCATAATTCTTGGTCCCCTCTGCAGCTGGTAAAAAATGATTGGGGTAATTACTTGTAAAACACAATGTTTAATAAGAATAATAATGATAATAATAATAGTAATAATAATAACTTTGATTGATTTGCCTTTGAAGAAACCAAAGGACACTTACATTTATGATACTATTTAATGAGAGTAGTAAATCGGTCAGATTTAAACCGAACACCACAGGAGGGAAAGACGATGTTACAATTATTGAGAATATATATTTTTTATTTGATAAATGACCTATGTCTTCCTTCATATGCGAGTTTGACAGCATATTGATTTATGTTTATGGATTATGATTGTTTTCTACCCTAGATATCCAGCGCAGCTACATTGGAGGAACTACATGCATCAATCGACAGAAATTCCAGCTTGTTGCAGACTGCAGGTTGCTTGCAGTACCCTGATGGTGTGGATGGCAAAAAGTCAATTGTAAAGGATTTCATGCAGTGGTACATCATTTACCGCAACCATTTTGCCATACAAAGGTAATGTTTCTGCACTATTTAACCTAAGTTCAATATATTTTAATTGTTGTCAAGTCAAACACATCACCATTTAGATGTTAAAGCAAGGTTATAATTTGTATTAGCACCATTCAGACACAAAGCAATTCCAAGTGCTTTACACTTTCAGAAAATACAAAAATTGCATTTTAAAGATCATTAAAATGATTAAAAGCAGTTTGACGTGTATTGAAGCTCGGAACAAACATTTAAAGATATGAAAAGCCTAAATCAAGCGTTCTATGACCAATTGTGATACCAAGGCGATTGAGTAAGGGTAGAGTTGCATCTATCGATTCACTGGACAATCCTGTATTTGGAGATAATTGTATTATCAGTTTAGTTAATTTCACAGAAGTTATTCTGACTTTATTTAATATATGTTATTCTTGGTCAAAAAGTAAAATATGAAACAGAAATATGTAAAGATTATTGATTGATTTACTTTACTGCATGTAAAACCCAGAGGTGAATAAGAAATGAAGTAGATCTAAAATTGGTTCTAATACTTTTTCAGATATTGTTACTAACCTGGCGATAGGTGATAGTAGATTGATGGGTCTTTGTGTCTAATGTTTCCTAGATTCAAAGACGGACTTGAAGCTTTGGATGTGATTCATGCTTTGGAGCAGCATCCAAGTGTTTTCAGAGCTTTTATGTGCTCAAGTGTGGTAGAGCTGACTTCTGCCACATTGGAGGAAGTCTTTGAGGTTCTGCACAGCAGCGAAAAAGGAAGCTCAAGACGCCATGAGGAAACCAGGGTGCTGGGATTTTGGAGAGACTATCTCCTTGAAAAAGAAGGTTTATTTGAGTTCCAACATTGTTCACATCTTAAAATAATTAGCTATTAATGGCAGTTCTATCAATCTTGATAATTAAAAAGTAAATAAAAACGTAATACTACTTTTTCTTCTCAGAAAAACAAACAGGACTCCTCCTCGGTGACATCCTGATGTTCTCAACAGGATTAAACACCCTGCCACCGTCTGGAATTCAGCCGAGACCCCAATTGGTTTTTCACCAGACATCTCGCTTTCCAATCGGCAGAACCTGCTCAAACACAATTGAAATACCAATGTCTAGTACCTACGAACAGTTTGAAAGCAACATGGACTTTGGAATCAAAAATTCGCCTGGTTTTGGACTTTATTGAAAGCTGGAATTACAATTTACACATTAGCCATGTTCTTCATATTTATATAGTTCGCAACACAAGACTCCCAGGTCAAGGGTTGCATTAGACCACTCGTTCTTTGAAGGTTCTCAAAGTGTTCCTGGAAGTGGTTGTCTCCACATGGACTGTTGGTCGAGTCCAGAACAAACTGGCCCAAGTCGTCTTGTGGGACTGGGAACCCACAGTCAGTTCCACCGTACCTGGATGTGAAATATGCACACAAACAGTTTATTTTCACATGTACAAAATTGTTCTTGAAATGTTGTTTTGTTGTTGAACTTCTTTGAAAATTAAAAGAGTTACTGTCACTTAATAGTAGACATTATTTGAGTAATAACTGACTGAATGTACTTTGGGGCAACTGATTTTTTCTTTGAATTTTAGGCAGTTACTAAAAATAAATCTGAACAAAAATTGAGAAATATGTTTAATTGATAGAAACAAACCTGTGTGGCAGGTTGTACATGACATCTGGTTTCCCAGATGGACAACGAGACTGGTTTACAGGTCTGATAATATGCGTGTTCCACTTTTCCCTGCATTCGTCAAGGTCCCTCTGTAGCACACCCATGAAGACAAACCGCACTAGGCATGTGTGCGCATGACTGCCACTGAAGTGATGTCTTTCTCTCAGGTCATTCATGAGATCCATCCAAAATTGAGACCTGAAGAAACAGATTCAAATGAGAACTTTTTTTGTATACATTGATGATTTCCATGTAAAGGGATTCAAAATAAATATATAAAACACACAAATCAAATAACAGTAAACCTGTGGTATCAAATAGTCATGAACAGAGATAAAGGGGTAATCTGTGTTTTAATTGATGATTCCGATCAATTCAATTAAAAGGAAATCAGCAACCACACTAGGCATACCATGTTTTGGCTGTGCCTGTGGTGCAGAGTTTAGTTGTAAAACAATTATTGTAGGAGATCGGAACTAATACTAAACTGTCAAGGATGTTAAAAAAAGAAAGAAGCACCACACCTCTGTTTTCTGAAGTACGACCACCAGCTTTCAATTCTTTGATTTGCTGTTGAGGAGCCATACATGTGACTGGCAGCCCCAGCTAAATTGTCAGAGTGTCTTGATCTTAAAGCACACTGGATGGCTGCCATTGTGCCGTTTTCAGTGCCGCAGTCTGTACTCAGCCTCATAGGTATGACTCCATGCTCTGTGACACAACGTATGTAATTTTGAGCAATGACCCCAGGATCATTGTTTGTTGCTATCAATACATCCGCTGATGGCCAAACCATAGGGCTTTAGCTTATCATAGCCATCAACATGCCAGACGTGGTTGGGTCCTTCAGAGCTGTATGTTCTTCGTACAAATCTTCTATTACTGCGAAGTTGAACTCCAGAGGGATCAAGCTCTCTCATCAAGTTCATGACCTCATCCCTTTTTACAGTAAGGGAGTGCTTTTGGCGGGCGGTAACCGTAATGCTGGCCAGGTCCATTTAGCTCCTCTTGAATGGCAGCACGAACATTAGCCAGAGGGGAGTAGTTTTTTTTCCTTGATAATGAAAGACTTTTTAATTTACTCTTTAGGCTCATTTTTATATTGTGGGTAGTTTCCAGAAAATCCAAAATGTCATCGTAGCTGAAGCCATCATGAAAGTATTTACAAATGAGGTCCTCTTCTGTGGGGCTGTCAGATGCTGATTGTAAAAAAAAAAAAACACAAGGAGAAAAAGAAGAAAACATGTCATAGCTCACTGTCTCAAAATCTGATTCTAAATGTATACATTTCTCTATAAAGAGAGAACTAATACACAATTATTCATGTATAATATTGCTGTTTTGTGTATTTAATGCATTGGTCTACAATTTAATGATGGCTTCTACATATTTCACATGAACAGACAATGAAAAAATATGGCCTTCATTCTGATAACTAGTGTATGCATCTGCAATTAGTATTCTAAACAGAGTAGTGTGTTGAATCCTTATTTCTTGCATTTGAAACAGATACAATACAAAAAGTGAACTTACTGTTGTGTTCAACTTCTGCCAAAAACTGTACATTTTTGCCACAGGAGCCACAGAACACTTGAATTGTGCCCAGATGTTGGCCACAGAAAGGACAAAACATGGCAGCCTGAAAAGACATACATTGATGTAGGAAATCCATTTAATCAAGTCAATCAAAAACAAAAACACATAGGCTACTCTAAATAGTGGTTAGCTAAATAAATAGAAAGATACATCATGTTTATCGTTTAATCTGTGTTTTGTCTCTCTCTCTCTCCTTGAATGTCTTCTCTATATTTGTTCTTGAGCATGTCTAATGCACACTACTTTTCTCTCTCTCTCTCTCTCTCTCTCTCTCTCTCTCTCTCTCTAAATATGACGCTCTATGTATAAAAACAAAACAAAACTTACCTTCTTATATCTTTCTCCACTTAAATGAACTTTCTTTCCTCCCGATTTCCATCACTCTTGTTCGTTCTCTCTATGTCTGGTCATACATCAATCTGTTCAACGTAGCGCGCCCCCTGGAGGCCTGGAGCACTTCCGGAATGTTTTTTTTTTGTATGTGTTTTGGGATTTGTATGTGCTTTTGACTTTGCATATCGTGTAGGTATTTGCAGCGTGTTTCTGTTGCGTTTGTTTTCGGGGTTTGTGTGTTGTATTTAGCTTGCATCCTTCCTGTAAATGCAGCGTTTTTCTGTTGTATTTGTTTTCAGGGTTTGTTTGTTTTTCATTTCATTATTTGCTGGTGTTTCTGGCTTATGTATGCGTTTGGGCCGTTGTGCAGCGTTTGCACCTGCCGGCCACCGTACCCGCCCCCTCTCCAGCGCGTCCTGTTTGAATGACAGGAGTAAACACAGCTGAAAGCCGCAAACTCCAGCGGTTAGAGCAATGCGAATATTCGCATCGCGTCCGTTATGAACGCAGCATAATGCAGTTCAGAAACCACTGTTCTGACGCTTTTAAAGCAACTTCGAGATTTTAACAGTGTGAGGGGCCCAAAGGCCATGGTGGCCGTAGGACGTACAATTATTTGTGGGGCATAACGGCCAGACCGAGGGGCTAAGACGGCCATGGCCGTCGTGGCCGCCGTGAAAATCCCAACCTGTACTCTATGCTATCTTAATACTTGGCAAACAAGTTATACATGTGGAACTCATGTGGTAGTTTGAGCTGCATTAAGATAAATCATAGTAGAAATTCTGATGGAAACGTCGTGATTAGATTAGCTTGCACTGCAGGACACCACAGAATATAGCAGCTGGAGCATGGTGTGTTTCCCCAATGCTGGATTTACAAGATAAATCAAATCAAAATTCATTATAGCCCCCAAATCACAAGAAATGCCTCAAAGGGCTGTACAAAGCAAACATAAGCAAAAACAAAATACAAACGTCATAGCATAAAAATTATAACATTGTACAACATTATACCTCAACATTAGTATTGCCATGGGATAAAAGCAAGTGGTTGAAGTGATGTAAGTGTGACCAAATATTTCTCTACCTATAATCTGTATGTGTGAGGACAATATTGGATCAAACCAGAAAACATCCTTACCCATCAAAAGTCACGTTGTAGATATTTTGGGTGACTTGCTGTCTATTCTACGGGAAGACGTTAAGCGGAATATGCCATTATGTAAAACAAAGTGCCAACATAAATGCTGGTTCCCCCTGAAAACAAACCACTGCATACGGAAACTTAAAGTATTTAGTGTAGGCTTAGTTACTAACTGTAATAAAGAACCAGATGAGGAAGATATAGAGTATTGGTTATCCAGGTTTTATTGAGGGCCTTCTTGCCACAAATGATCAACAAACACAAGCTTTACAGTACAAAAGATCCACTCAAAGATCAGACATGTTATCTTATTATCCTGGACAGTTTAAGCCCAGTTTCTGGATCAACGTGTAAAAAAAAAAAAGCATCTCAGTTATACTTCAAACAGGATGTGAGTAAAGATTCCTAGAAAGCAGAATCAGTCTTAAGTAGAAAAAGCTCAGCATAGAGAAAACACTTACAGGCATTATTAGTAGTCAGTGATCAAATCTACAGCATCTCAGATTTAAGAATGTATAATATGGTTGTCAAAACAAAGGCTGTGCCACTATGAGACAGATAGAGCGGTGCAGGGCTGAACATTCCTGTGGGATGTTGTCATTGGATTCTCGTGAGTTGTAGAAAATGTACTCCCTGGCAAACATGAATACGAAGCTTACCCATTTTTTAAGCAGCATAATAAATGCTAACGTTAGTCTTAAACAAACTAAACCACTGTCACATGACTTCATGTCACAAACAACAAGCTATAGACGGGCTCTGGTGTGATGACGTTTGGTAGTTCGGTTAGCCACACTGCCGATTTTAAGACACAAGCTCAAGAAGCGTATGACTGGGGTATTTACTGATATATTTAACAAAATGATCAAATCTATTAAGCTTGTCATAACCAAAGTATTACTTCAGGTATCTAACAAAAAACCTTTGAACAAAAACCTAATGACTTTGAGACGAGGGAACCAAAAGTGGCAAAATGCTAACTCATTTCCGGGTTTTAAGACTCATTCCTGCACCGCTCTACTGGTCTCTTGTTGCAATGTATGAATTGTTAACGTTAATAGCGTCAGCAGCAAAATCTCCTCCCGTCTCCTTATTGGTTGGTTTGTCTCTAGAGGTTGTCATCGGCGTCCGCATGGCCAAACAGGAACAGACAGATGCAGACAAAGCAGCCGCCCAACATGAACACCCCCAGGAGGATGTAGACTAGGGTGGTGGTCCAGAAAGCAAACAGGTACAGTGTCCTGTCGCAGTACGGATCCACATCTGTTGAATTCTTGTTGTAGTTTGGCTGATAAATAGAGTATATCCACACATTACCTAGAGAAAGAAAAAGGATAAGTAAACTGTATATATAACTATTAACCTTTGCATTGTCTTTCTGGTCACTGTGCACATTTAGTCCTCCCAGTTTACCTGTATTAACTGTTGTATGAAGCAGCATTAAATGTAATAGGCACTCACTACCACATCTAGCAGCATCAACACACAGTGGTTAAGTAGTAAAGCCCGCCTCTCGCTTGATCCAATTGGTTACTTCTGCCAAGTGTGAATTGCCAAGCTGTATGACTTTGAGCCTTACGCTAAATATCAAACTAGATATAGAATTGTATGCATGTGGAAAAACCCTCTGTGGGTCTTACTTTTTAGTTTCAACTTTTAGCAATTTTAGTTTTTAAGAAGAGTAGTGTAATTTATTTAATGTAAGGTAGAAAGTGAAGTGAAAATCACACCATAATATCTAACATAAGCATAATCAACCTCAGCTGACTGGCTACCTAAACTGTATCATTAAGGACTGTAGGACAATAGGCTGAACCTGTTTGCATGTGCAGCTGTGCCAATTTAAAAAAGGGAGGGGATCTCTGAGACAAAGATGGACATCTAGTGGCCAATATATGTTACTACAGCAGGTGCAACTAAGGAGAATTTAGACAGGAGAACCTCAAAGTAGCAGGAGATAATGGCCACTAGTCAAAGAAAAAAGGAGGCTGTGTGAAAAGCCATGTATATTGTTTTAAAGTTAGATTAGCTTAACCAGAGATACTTAACATAACAAGTTGTAGTGCAATGGTTACCTGCAGTTTTATACACCGTTTTTATTAGGTACACATATCCACTTGTCTAGCAACCCCTGAGGATAAGGTTAAGGGTGTCAGTAAGCCGCGAGCAGTTTTTTTGTTGTTGTAGTAACTATGATTTAGATTGTGGTTGCTTTTAGTAGTGAATTATGCATTTCATTTTTTTTTTTATTAACGTAATTTGTTGTGTTTGCATTGTTGTATGGAATGTTTGTAACCTGAAGTTCAATTATGTAAAAGTAGCATATTCACCCGGCATCGTTTAAGCTTGTTTTCCTGGAGCCTACTTAGCTATTTGTTGTTGTTTGGTTGGGTCAAATTCATTAGCTCAGCTATAAACATGCAGCCGTCTGTCACACCTCTGCTTTATTGTTTTCCAGGGTTTTCAGGGCTGTTATCAACATTGATGTCTTTTGTGGTAAAACAAGTATGAGTCAAATATTAGCTTCCCTATCCTGAGCCTCACCCTATGGGACTGTGATATGATCAGGGGTTAAATTGGGCCAGGGCTGTCCGGGGCTCAGCCCTGGCACATAGGACGATGCTCTGACGTCATTACCCTCGCTCATTTGTCATTTGTTTAAGCCATATGTTAAAACATCTCTCGTTCTTAATATAGACTTTATTTAGGGTCGATATGTGTTGACTTTACTGTAAAATAGTAGATCTCTGTGACAGGATATAGTTTTTCCGTTTAGTGAACTTGTGTCTCTGCTCAGGAGCTGCAGCACCGCGGCTCCTTCGTGAGTCTGCAGCGGTGTGTGTGTGTGTGTGTGTGTGTGTGTGTGTGTGTGTGTGTGTGTGTGTGTGAAGAAATGTTTGAACATTTAAAGTAAAATGCTTCAATCTGGTGCACTTTAAGCACACAATTACAGAGACTAGATATAGGGGGTACAATAACCTATCATAGCCAATAACAAATACATGTAACTTGTTTTATTTTTGTTGTTCATTCATATCTTATTTTACCTAGTTAACATTTATTTATGCATATTTTTATATCTCTCAAGTTTTAAACGATATTTTTGGTTTACTGTCCTATAGTATACATTGAAATGATTTCAAACCTGTTTATCCCAATAATTATAAAGGAGTGCCTTGGAAATATGTGTTTCTTGCTCGCTCCCACGCCCACTTTGGCTGTGAGCTGCGGACGACTGATAAGCCAACACCCTCCACTTTCATCACTTACAGCGCCCATCGTACAGGGCAAATGAAAAGTGTAACCGGGGTGAAAAGGCTGTTACATTTACTTAATTATGAATGTTGTTACATCAAGGCCGAAAATTAGGATGAGCGCAAACAGTCAAAAATGTTTTTTTCCCTCCCAGAGCTGCCAGCGCAGCGCCCCCCAGATCTGGCATCCTAGGCGACCGCCTATGTCGCCTATGCCCTGAAAAACCGGCCCTGTACACCATGCTAAATGTATGTCTGCATAAAGCTGAGTTATGATCATAATAACACAGAATTTGGTGATGATTAAATAGTTTACAGTGAGATTTACTCCCATACTTTTGGCCATACTCACGCAGCCCTACAAATGAATTGAGATTTCCACACAAATGTTCTTTAGCAAGTGTGCAGAGCAGTGTTGATTTAAAAAAGCAATTTGAAGGTTGGATATTTGTAAACCTTTTTTTGTGTATATATATTAATAATTTAAGATGTAAATGAATTCCAGTTTATTTGTAGTACTTTCTATTTTTATTGTGACATTTGGTGGCATCAATGTGTGCATTTGATACAGATAATGGAGCAGTTGCTTTAGGGCCACAGTGTAGGCCTATATCCCTTAAGGTCAAATAATGAGATCCTCGACCTCTGCCCTCCTCTCTCACCTCCACACAGAGCCCCCCCACATATCAAATCCCAACTTATATGGATATGATGCTAATTTTGTCTGGATGTCACTATATGTCACTCATTTGTCCGTGCAAGGCTATTTAAACTCACCTGCAATAAACCAGCAGAAGAGAAATAACGATGTCAAGGAGTTCCACGTCGCGCAGATTCGATTGAGCGGGCTGGTGTCTCCATCTTCGGGGGTTTTGGCGCAGGGCAGGCAGGAGAGCAGCGAGAGCACCAGGCCAAAGACCCCCACCACTATCAGATAGATGGGGATGTAGTGTTTCCTCGGACAGTCATGCAGATGAACAGCACCTGGAGGACACATGGGTGGCATTGCATTTATCCACATTCTTAACAGACATTACAAATATATTATCAGTTAAACAAAATCTGTAAAATGAATCGCTCACTTACCAATTGCAATCTGAGCAATGGGTATGATACAGAATAACAACTTTGAAACAGCTGCAAAAGAAAGAATAGATTAAAACACACTTAAAGCGTCTTCACTGTACACAATCAGAGTGAAATGAACCGATGACAGGCGTGCACGTGGTCTCACCAAGTACGGGGGTTGGGGGTTGAGGAGTGCTGCGGATGCGACTAATAAGGCCTATGTTCGACATGTTCAGTGGTGAGGGTTCTGAAATAAAGAAGAAAGGATCAAAACTGAGCAGACAGTTGTGTTAATTGTTAAAAAGTACAAGTCTACACGCTGACAGTGGTATTCTATCAGCCAGCCCAAAAAAAAAAACACAGGAACTTAAGAAGCTGAAACCAGGGAATATTCGGCATTTTTGTTTGACAAATATAATATATATACATAATTAATATATAATTTCTAGTCTTAACGATGTAGACAACTGGTTTTGAAAAAGAAGAATGCATTGAATTAAGGAAATATATATATTTTGTACTTTCCATTGTCACTGACAGTGTTAAAGAATTCCAATGCCGGTGTGAGGAGTACTTTCTTAATTAATACGTTATGGTAAGTCAATATGTCCTTTTCACATTACAATTAATTTCCCACAATGCAACTAAGCATCTTTAATTAGACCACAATGCCTCTTGATGGTCTGTTTCTTTGTAAATGCACATAAATGGTATTTCTGTTACACATAAGTTAAAGAAATAGTGAGATTTTAGGGGAATACATTATACATGCTGCTGCTAATTACAGTGATTTAATCAGGTCAGTAATAAATTCAATTTAGTTTTCCTAAACTATCCTAGTTTTCCTAAATAAAATGTAATGACATGAATTGCGTACAGTTTTGTTTGTTGTTGATGTCCACAAACGTACAATATATGTGTTCAGGAAGAGTAAGCCAAATGACAGCTAAGTGGTTTGACTGGTTTCCTATGAAAGCCAGTTTGACCAGCAACAAGAGACAACCTGTGCACAAAAACTACAACATTAAAGCAGACAACGAAGAAGAAATGTAGTATGACAATTAGACAAAATATGTGAAGCTGAAATATAACTTTAGTCCAATTTAGGATAGTTAACTGATATTAGATTAGATTTAGTATGTGATGTCAACATTGCCTCTACAACATTTAAGTCGACTCTGACCACTTTCTATTTTGGTTTCACTTCACATGTCCAAAACTATGGCCAAGGTTACGCAGCCTGATAAATAAATGCTGTCAAAGCCGGAAATATAACGTCTATCTGTGGCGTCGCCTTTTATTTCTCAGTAAAAGTTAAATGTAACCTGCCACACCCCGCTAACACACCGGCATACAGTTAACTTCTAACACCAGATAATGGGTTTCAACGGCGGAATAACTGCGTAAAGTGTCAACGTAATATTGTAATGCACAAAAGTGACGAATTGTTTTGTTATAGGACACTTACCCTGCTGTTAGTCAGTCTGCCTCCTTCCCGCAATCTGCAGCTGTGAGTCTGACATCGCCTCTTAAGCTGCAGTAACTCCACCTCTCGGGAGCGCGCATGCCCATCAGCTGACTGTAGACCTAAAAACTACAGGCCTGTTTCTCAGTAGAGGGATAAGTATGTATGTATATCCTCTAATTCAGTAAAAGCAGCAATACCACAGTGTACAAAACACTAGTGGACACAAAAAAACACAATTAAATAAAGTAAAAAGTAAAAGTATTATGCAGCAGAATGGCCATTTTCCTATTATTCTTACAATAATATGACTCCTATTGTTGTCAGGATGGAGCTAGTTTAACTCTTAATTATCATTTTAGAAACTCGTGATTTTCTGTCCAAAAGTTACAATCTAAAAAGAGTAAAAAGTCTAAGCTATGCAAGTTATATATAGTATAGTATCATAGTATAGTATCACAGCATAGAAAGTAAGAAGACTTGTTAAAACATATACAATAGTACAGCATTTTGAAACTCAACTTAGAGCAACATAAAACAAACCACATTTCAACAGTTCAAACAGGCTCCGGATATACAAATACTGTCAAATGAGTACAGTCAAAGGTTGACCAAGCCTTAGCCTTTTATCTTACCTTTGGATAGTTTGCATTTGGAACAGAGGTGTGGCCACATTCAGTAGCACACAGTAGTTTTCCTAAGCGATATAAGCTCCAGTAATGCTGCAGTTTATCTCGGTCATTTACATGTAATCAAAACGGAGGAAAATAGGAAAAACATTTAATAAATGTTCATGCTTAGTCTCACACAGTGTGTTGTTTCCGATTCTGTTTGCAGTCCTGCAAAAAAAGAATTCATTCAGTTTTGCTGACTTCAGATGGCCTCCTATCTTTACCTGATTAAACAAGACTCAATCAATAGTTGGACTGCACCAAAGTTTTAGTTTTCATTGCAAGCGGCCCAAAATGTATCTCATCAGAATCAGAAACAGGTTTATTGCCAGGTAGGTTCGCACATACTAGGAATTTGACTTGATGTCATGGTGCATACATAAAATATAAAAAACAAGAAATCTAATATAAAACAAAAATCTTTGACACCGTAATAAAATACAGTTAAATAGCAATAAAAATAAAAATAAAGCAGTAATTGACATGGAAATAGAATGCTATGAATGAATTTTAGAATATAAACTATGAAATGTGAAATCAGAATATGTGCAGAAAGGAGTATGAACATTGTGTGCATTAATGTAATGCATAGAGTCTATGATGTGGCAGAGGTAAAGTGTCAGTGGGGGGGCCGGGCCTTGTTTAAGAGGCCGGTAGCGGAGGGGAAGAAACTGTTCAGGTGGCGAGAGGTTCTGGTCCCGATGGAGCGCAGCCTCCTGCCAGAGGGGAGGGGGGTGAACAGTTTGTGTCCAGGGTGGGAGGGGTCGGCCACTATCTTCCCTGCCCGCCTCAGGGTCCTGGAGGCATGCAGGTCGTGGAGGGATGGCAGATTGCAGCCGATCACCTTCTCTGCAGAGCGGATGACCCGCTGCAGCCTGCCCTTATCCTTGGCTGTGGCTGCGGCGTACCAGATGGTGATGGAGGAGGTGAGGATGGACTCGATGATGGAGGAGGAGGTGAGGATGGACTCGATGATGGAGGTGTAGAAGTTCACCATCATCGTCTTTGGCAGGTTGAATTTCTTCAGCTGCCTCAGGAGGAACAACCATTTGAGGTCCTGGGCGATGATGGTGCCCAGGAAGCGGAAAGACTTCACAGCAGTTACTGGGGAGTCACACAGAGTGATGGGGGTGGGTGGGGCTGCGTTCTTCCTGAAGTCCACGACCATCTCCACTGTTTTTAGGGCGTTGAGCTCCAGGTGGTTTTCCCCACACCAGGTCACCAGATGGTCCATCTCCCACCTGTAGGCAGACTCGTCCCCACCAGAGATGAGTCCGATGAGGGTGGTGTCGTCTGCGAACTTCAGGAGCTTGACAGACTGGTGACTGGAGGTGCAGCTGTTGGTGTACAGGGAGAAGAGCAGAGGTGAAAGAACGCAGCCTTGAGGGGAACCGGTGCTGATGGTCCGGGGGTCAGAGACGTGTTTCCCCAGCCTCACGTGCTGCTTCCTGTCAGACAGGAAGTCTGTGATCCACCTGCAGGTGGAGTCGCACGTGCAGCTGGGAGAGCTTGTCCTGCAGCAGAGCCGGGATGATGGTGTTGAAGGCGGAGCTGAAGTCCACAAACAGGATCCTGGCGTAGGTTCCTGCTGTGTCCAGGTGCTGGAGGAGGAAGTGAAGGGCCATGTTGACAGCGTCGTCCACAGACCTGTTGGCTCTGTAGGCGAACTGCAGGGGGTCCAGGAGTGGGTCTGTGATGGATTTCAGGTGGGACAGGACAAGGCGCTCTTTTGAAGCATGCTGGGACGTGGCATGTCTCCAGTGAGGTGTTAAAGATGTCAGTAAACACAGGAGACAGCTGATCAGCACAGAGCTTCAGGGTGGAGGGGGAGACATTGTCAGGGCCAGCCGCTTTTCTGGTATTGAGTTTTCTGAATAGTCTGTTTACATCCCTTTCATCAATTGAGAGAGAGTCTGATGTGTCGGGGGAGGTCAGCGGTGTGGGGGAGGGGAGGGGGATGTGGAGGTGTGAGACTGAAGCTGTTGCGAGGTGTCATGGGGGATGGTGTCAGGACTGAACTCTTTGTCTTCAAATCTGCAGTAGAACTGATTCAGATCGTTTGCAAGGCGTCGGTCGTTCATGGAGAGGGAGGCTTTTGGCTTATAGTTTGTGATCTGTCTAAAGGCACGGACACACCAGGCCGATTATCGGTGTCGGTGGGCGTCAGGCCGACGATGAGCGTCGACACGCCCTACTCAGATTGGTGTGTCCCACACCGTCGGGTCTTTTCAGCCGGGCCGACGCCTTTTCGGCCGAAAACCCAGTTCGGCAGTCGGCCAAAGGCAGTCGGCAAAAGAAATCACTCTGATTGTCTGTTAAGCTTAGCGAATCAGTGCATGCGGTGCGGTGATTTGCGGTGTGTTCCAGTGCAACACATGGCCAAAACGCAGAGACGCGAGGCGACGCAACAGTCGGGGTCCGTCTGTGTCAGTTCTTTGTTGTCAGATTGGTGTGTCCGGGCCTTTAGACCACGCCAAACAGAAGCAGAGTCGTTTGCTGAGAGCTGATGTTGGAGTTTCTCAGAGTATTGTCGTTTAGCATCTCTCACCGCCTTGCCAAAGACGTACTTCGACTCTCTAAAACGTGCCTTATCGCCACTCCTAAACGCCTCCTCCTTTTGCAATCTTAGCTGTTTCAGTTTTGGTGTGAACCAGGGCTTGTTGTTGTTGAAACTCACCCTGGTGCGTGTTGGAACACAGCTGTCTTCGCAGAAGCTGATGTATGACGTCACAGCCTCTGCATATGCATCCAAACTTTGTGTTGCAGTCCTAAACATGTCCCAGTCAGTACAGTCCAAACAAGCCTGAAGTTCCTCCATAGCTTTACATATCCATCCATGTTAAAACATTCACTCTCACCAGGGTGCACTTTAATCGTTCCCATTGTCCGGCTACTGATTTAAGTCTGGTCTAATCCAGTGGTTCTCAAACTTTTTTCAATAATGTACCCCCTTTGAAAAAAAATGTCATTCAAGTACCCCCTGATCAGCGCAAAAACAATTTGTTAGGGACAATATAAATGCCTATATAAAGAGGTACAGTACAGCCTTGCACCATCAGTGTCTGATTTATGAAAACAACAACCTTGTAACTGAGAAACACTTAAATGCTACATTTCAAATGTTTACAATCCATCACTAAATTCATGGCAAACCAATTTTAACATCATGCAATAACACTAAGATGAAAAACATGGGCTTGTGCTTCACTGAGGATCTTTGTCATTCTCAGTGACAGGGAGGCACCTGCAGTTATTACACTTCGCGTTTTGAAATATGTACAACTCAAATAAAACAAAACAACTGTACATTAATTAAATACATTTGACATTTAGCTTGAGCTGGCTTTAATACTTTCTTTATGGTATTCAAATTGGGCTCAAGTAGAACCTTTACCCATGTATTTAGCTACTTCTGAAAGAATAATCAACATTGTGCATAACAAGATAAAGCACTATAACACGTCTATCAGCTGACGCCAACAGGCAGGAGCAGGGAGACAAAACACTGAGAGCACTGCAGCCCAAGGTTGCAGGCTACTCTGAAAAATATAAAATATAAATCATATACTGGTTTGTTTAACACCTTTATGTTTACCACATCATTCCATATTATGTTTTTTCATAGTTTTGATGTCTTCGGTATTAATCTACAATGTAAAAAATAACCTAAAAAAATAAAAACCTTCGAATGAGAAGGTGTGTCCAAACTTTTGACTGGTACTGTATGTGATGTAAGGTTTTCAAATGCTGCAGCAACTGTCATGGGGGGGCAGTGTGTGTGTGTGTGTGTGTGTGTGTGTATTGTACATTCCTGCTTTTTTTACTTCTTGCATCACAATTCGTTCTCAATGCTCTTCTAATTAAACTGTCACCCCGTTAGGGTGTGTGACTTCCACAGAACTGATTAAAACACTCACATCCATAATGATGCGTTGACTCATTTGGCTTTGGTGATTATTTTAGCATGAATTCAGTATAATTTTCCTTGGAATATTACTCCTCCCAGGTAATGATTGATTGCACAATGACCCACAGCATCTCTGTTCTCTATATCAGTGGTTCTCAAACTTTTTTCAATAATGTACCCCCTTTGAAAAACAATGTCAGCCAAGTACCCCCTGATCAGCACAAAAACTATTTGTTAGGGACAATATAAATGCCTATATAAAGAGGTACAGTACAGCCTTGCACCATCAGTGTCTGATTTATGAAAACAACAACCTTGTAACTGAGAAACACTTAAATGCTACATTTCAAATGTTTACAATCCATCACTAAATTCATGGCAAACCAATTTTAACATCATGCAATAACACTAAGATGAAAAACATGGGCTTGTGCTTCACTGAGGATCTTTGTCATTCTCAGTGACAGGGAGGCACCTGCAGTTATTACACTTCGCGTTTTGAAATATGTACAACTCAAATAAAACAAAACAACTGTACATTAATTAAATACATTTGACATTTAGCTTGAGCTGGCTTTAATACTTTCTTTATGGTATTCAAATTGGGCTCAAGTAGAACCTTTACCCATGTATTTAGCTACTTCTGAAAGAATAATCAACATTGTGCATAACAAGATAAAGCACTATAACACGTCTATCAGCTGACGCCAACAGGCAGGAGCAGGGAGACAAAACACTGAGAGCACTGCAGCCCAAGGTTGCAGGCTACTCTGAAAAATATAAAATATAAATCATATACTGGTTTGTTTAACACCTTTATGTTTACCACATCATTCCATATTATGTTTTTTCATAGTTTTGATGTCTTCGGTATTAATCTACAATGTAAAAAATAACCTAAAAAAATAAAAACCTTCGAATGAGAAGGTGTGTCCAAACTTTTGACTGGTACTGTATGTGATGTAAGGTTTTCAAATGCTGCAGCAACTGTCATGGGGGGGCAGTGTGTGTGTGTGTGTGTGTGTGTGTGTGTGTGTGTGTGTGTGTGTGTGTGTGTGTGTGTTGTACATTCCTGCTTTTTTTACTTCTTGCATCACAATTCGTTCTCAATGCTCTTCTAATTAAACTGTCACCCCGTTAGGGTGTGTGACTTCCACAGAACTGATTAAAACACTCACATCCATAATGATGCGTTGACTCATTTGGCTTTGGTGATTATTTTAGCATGAATTCAGTATAATTTTCCTTGGAATATTACTCCTCCCAGGTAATGATTGATTGCACAATGACCCACAGCATCTCTGTTCTCTATATCAGTGGTTCTCAAACTTTTTTCAATAATGTACCCCCTTTGAAAAACAATGTCAGCCAAGTACCCCCTGATCAGCACAAAAACTATTTGTTAGGGACAATATAAATGCCTATATAAAGAGGTACAGTACAGCCTTGCACCATCAGTGTCTGATTTATGAAAACAACAACCTTGTAACTGAGAAACACTTAAATGCTACATTTCAAATGTTTACAATCCATCACTAAATTCATGGCAAACCAATTTTAACATCATGCAATAACACTAAGATGACATTAGTTGTGGCTCAGTGGATAGTGTGCTGGACTTGGAATCAGGTGATAGCAAGTTCGAGACCCACTGCAGTCAGCATGTCGTTGTGTCAGAAGAAGACACGTGACCCCAAATTGCTCCTGTGGGTATTGTCCACAGTACTGAATGTAGGCCTATGTAAGTCGCTTTGGATAAAAGCGTCTAACTAATTAGTTGCATTGAACTGATCTTTTTAATAAGTTGTACTTACAATTTAATGAGAAACATGTGCTTGTGCTTCACTGAGGATCTTTGTCATTCTCGGTGACAGGGAGGCACCCGCAGTTATTACACTTCGCGTTTTGAAACATGTGTAACTCTATTAATATAAAACCCACACTGCTCAAACTTCGTTACTTTTCCTAAAATTGGTATATTTATTTATTTATTTTGGGGCGTGGGGAATGAAGAGAAAAAAATATATGAGCATTTATACCTATAACCGCCAGACGGGATTTTGACCCCTCATATTAAACATAGCCTATAGATAATGCTGAGCTATACTTTGCGGCCACACCCCGTTGGTCGCTGTGACGGACCGGTGAGCAGAGCAAAACACACACTAAGAGTAAGACCTAACACACTTAGCTATTTTATCTACTCTGGAACTAGCTATACTAGTTATAAATATGTGTATTCTTTACTGTCGGGTCACTTATTAAAGGTTCAGCGAGCTGCATGAGACTGATACTGATGGGCTGTCAGGAGAGAGAGAGGAAAAGAGAGCACCCCGTTTATTTTTCCCATTTTATTATCCAGAATTACTGTAAACTTTTGAATAAAGTAGTTAATCTACTATTAGTAGTTTGTTT
Source organism: Dissostichus eleginoides (assembly GCA_031216635.1). Classification (NCBI taxonomy): domain Eukaryota; kingdom Metazoa; phylum Chordata; class Actinopteri; order Perciformes; family Nototheniidae; genus Dissostichus; species Dissostichus eleginoides. The sequence continues at coordinate 10,263,299 of CM062286.1, read as the reverse complement.
AAATGTATTACTTGTGTTGTTTTTTTCATTAACATAAAACAAATCCCACGTACCCCCTGCAGTACTCCAACGTACCCCTAGGGGTCCACGTACCCCCATTTGAGAACCACTGGTCTAATCAAGTCAGATATGAGACCATGTGAAGTCAGCAAAACTGTATGAAGAGACTGCAACATGTTGTGTTGCAACACATGGCTCTGGGCTAAAAGCTGAAGAGAAAGTTTTCCCCAAAAAAATTACTTCAATAATTTGAATACTGCAACAAATGAAATAAACTGACTCGTCAGTACACTCTAAAAAGTGTTAATTATTTAATCATAGGAAAAATGCAAATGCAAATATATTTTTCGACATTGACATTCAAACATATTAACAACATCAATAATTGTAAAAATACAACCACAACAGCAACAAAACAACAGTTCTTACGATTAATTAAATATAATACCACACAGAGGAAATATTTTGGCCGCGGTTCATTCTTTTGCATGGACTGCTTGAGTTGTGAAAGATGGTCACCCTAACATCCGACCTGCAGATCACCACAGAGTACAGAATACACCCCGGGTGCAAATAGCATTTTTGACTATAGTCACCTGGGTGTAAATAGCATTCTTCACTATAGTCACCCAGGTACAAATAGCATTGCTCACTATAGTCACCCGGGTACAAATAGCATTTTTGACTATAGTCACCCGGGTACAAATAGCATTGTTCACTATAGTCACCCGGGTACAAATAGCATTTTTGACTATAGTCACCCGGGTACAAATAGCATTGTTCACTATAGTCACCCAGGTACAAATAGCATTGCTCACTATAGTCACCCGGGTACAAATAGCATTTTTGACTATAGTCACCCGGGTACAAATAGCATTGTTCAATATAGTCACCCAGGTACAAATAGCATTATTGACTATATACACCCAGGTGCAACTAGCATCTGCCTTAAATACATCTTTAATTACAAAATGTATCAGCAGTTTAGTTGTTTAACACAGTCTAACTTTAGTTCATCAAAACTTCTGTTTGTCCATCCACTTCCACCAGAGAGGAAGACACTTGCCATGTCAGGGAATAGTAACCAGGGCAACGCATGATGCTGTCACAAGTCTGTGAGGCAGACGCTGGAGGAGGTCTCGACGTAGACGCACCCTCGGTACCCGGACCGGGATTGGCCGCCTCGCAGATCGATCACATGACTCCGACTTCTCTCTGACTCGGCCGTCTGGAGCCGAGCCTCTCCCAGCATGGAGTCCCACAGCCACCCTCTGCTCCACAACTGCACACAGCAAGACAGGATTGACTGTGTTGCAAACGCTGTGTGTGTGTGAGAAAGAATATATAAATAAGTCAAACCTCGATAGAGATGTGTGTGCTGGGGTATCTCCTGTAGAAGATGGCTCTGAGGTTGAACTCTGGGTTTCCCTCCGCCTTGAAAACATGCGTCCTGATGGTGTCGTTCTCACACCGCACTATGGCATAAACATCTGGAGCTGTGGAACATAATGGACAATACAACAAAGTGTTAAGAAACATGGTATATTTTCCTCTGCTATCCCTTAGGAAATGCAGTGGTTCTGTGGTACGCAACCTTTTTGTTTGGGGGGGCGAAGTCCTGATGCCCTTCGGAGGTAGACAGTGGTCACCAATGTTGGTTGAGGTAGAAAACAGTGGAAGACAGAGGGGGACAGCAAATCCTCCTTCAATTCCCTAATCCAAAAAAAAGATATAACAGATTAAATCAACCGAAGACAGAGAAAATTGAGTTAACCCTGTAAGGCCCACGGTTGTAATTTTACAACATTACTTTAAGCTATCCTAAAAAAGTCAGTAAATGTTTTGTTTTTGATCGATATTATATGATCGATGATGTGATTGATGTGATATGAATGATAAGTCCGCGACACATCGGCGTCTTCCCTGCATACGGCAGTTTAAACTGTATTTCCTTTATCCTGTAATATGACTTGATAGATTTAAACTCCGCACACTGAGCTCTGATTGGTCAGCAGGCTGTGCTTTCACTGAGTTGATCTCTTATCTATAGACGCCTGAGGCGGGCAGTGTCAGGTAAAACAAGTTAGCCTTCCCAAACCTGAGCCTCACGCGCCGCCTATGGGTGTAGGTATTGCTTTTAGTATGATAATAGGCTAAGCCCGACAGAATGAACACTTGTCCCACCACCCTATCTATTCCTTCAGGGAATCTATTACAATATAATAAGCATATGTATTATTGATACATATTTATTAATTACTTTTTCCATTTCAGAATGCCACCAGCAAAGAGAGGTCCTTGATTCAGTGTGCAGGATGTGATTGCTGCCATCCAAAACGGAGAAATGGGTGAGAACTGGAATCTCTGGAATGATCTGTGACTCTGATGTTACCAAGGCAGTGTCAATGGGATACGAGCCAAGTCTGAACTTGGATTGTTAGGAGATGTTGTGATGAAGCTTGCCTCCACGCTTCCAGAAGGTCAGAACTACAAGATCTACGGAGACAACTACTTCACCTGTGTCCCATTGGTAGTGAAGCTCCTTGATCGTGGGATTCATTATGTGGGAACAGCCAGGCAGGTGCGCTTACCCAACTGTAACCTTGAAGAGGAGAAGAGCTTGAAGAAAAAAGGGAGAGGAAGCTTTGACATCCGAGTGGAGGCCAACCACAACATCTGTGCTGTCAAATGGTATGACAGCAGAGCGGTCACACTTGTGTCATCCTTTGCTGGACCAGACCCTGTGCAGAACATTCAACGCTGGGACAAAGCCAACAAAACCTACGTAGAAGTTGAGAGGCCTTACATTGTGGGTACTTACAACAAGTACATGGGAGGTGTGGATTTGTTGGACTCGTTTACGGCCAAATACAAGTTCCCCATGAAGTCCCGACGCAGGTACGTGTACATCTTCTGGCACACCATCATCCTTGCTGTGATCAACGCCTGGCTCCTCTACAAGCGGAGTGCAACGCTCTAAAGATGCCAAAGCAGGAGATCCTGACCAGGAGACAGTTTCATGCAGATCTAGCATCCTCTCTCATCCTGGTAAGAATGCATTTCTGCTATTTACCGTTTGTAATATTTTTTCATATTTCACTGTAATATTTTTGACTTGTATCCTAATGTATTTTTGACATGTATCTTGATTGATTCTGTTCTAATCAGGTGAACACAACTCTCTGAAAACACCCAAGAGAGGACGACCATCTTCAGGCAACGGGAGCCCAGCAGCGACGGTGACATCAAGGAGCCCGTTGAATGCTCAGAAGAGACCATCCTCAGGTGATGGGAGTCCACCAAACGGGGCCCCTCCAAGAGATCACAGCCTCCACTGGATGTACGCAAGGACCTAATGGCACATTTTCCAGTGAAGGCAAAGAGAGGACGCTGCAGACACTGCAGTAAAGGGTACACGAACACACAATGCACCAAGTGTGACGTCCGTCTTTTCTTTCCCGACGATAGGAACTGTTTTTGGGACTACCATTGTATTCATATTTAATAAATAGACTGATGTGTGATTATTATTCATGCTATATACTGATATAGGGCTAAGTAAGCAATCAATCCTGCAAATCAACCCTTAGTTGTTCAATATATTTATTCAGACATACAGAAATTCTGCTCCCACCTAAGCCCAACGTTGCAATATTACAACATTTCCCTAAAAACGTACCAAAATGGCTCCCTACAACAACATCTGAAAGGTCAAAACAATACATTCTAATGTTTTTCTATATTTGGGCTTCACAGGGTTAAATATGAGAGCAAACAAAGTCCTCTCACTAAACTGCATTCCTTGCTATCTAAGCTTGCATTGAAAGATAATACACCAAAAGATTGCTTATTTAAAACGATTTTTGCACCAAGTTTTGGGTGTCAATACATCCTTATTTTGGAGTTTTTTTGTTTGTGGGGATTTGTTTTCTTTTCTGTGTATTTATTTCATTTTCTTTTAACTTTCCTAGCCATTTAGTTTATTAACGTTCTTTCCTGGGTTTCTTTTTCACAGAAAAAAATCAACCCTAATGCACATCGAAATCCATTTACTACGCAAACTCATATTACACGATAAATGATTTATTTTACTTTAAATCTATGAATGGTTTACTTTTTCAGCTTCATTTGAATTTGAATGTTCTGATCCTACAGTATGAAACAATTTGTGATTATCCCATGCACACACACATTTCCTGTCACAGACCTGAGAGGGATGTGGGAGTGGGAGAAGAGGCGTAGCAGGAAGCGTCCTGTTGCTCCTGGCAGGAAGGTGGTGGGCAGCACCACGTAGCGCCCCGGGGTCAGAGCCCCCCTCAGGGTCACACTGCGGGAGTCCATGTAGACGGAGCTGGCCGCCTGCTCCACCACACACTGCACCCGGCTGCCGCGGTTCACCTCCACCTGGGCCACGGTAAGGCAGCGTTATTTGTTTTTGTGAGACCTGAACACATTTTGGTCCCTGAACTGCTCACCTTCAGCACTTCAAAGCCAATAGGCAGGTTTTCTCCTCCTCCATCCTTCCTCTGTATCCTCCTGTCCTCCTGCTGCAGACAGATTAACATCTCCTCCTCTTTGCCTCTCACCTCAAACATGAACTAGAAACAGAAATTAAAGTTAAGAATTTCACGCATCTTTGAAAATACTTAGTATCCTTCTCAGTTTTACCTGTGGATTGTGCAGGAAAGTGTCTCTGTGGTTGATGCACCCTCCACATCGACTCCTCTTGTCCACCTTTGCCTCCCATCCTCCCACCTCTGCACCATCCTCTTCATTTTTCTGTTTTTTCACAGCCTTATCTTTCGCACGCTTCCCTCCTTTGCCTCCCTTCGGCTCCCCAAGTCTGGCCTCCTTCCTGTTACCTCGCTGCTTAGTCTCTCCAGGTTTGGCGTTGGTCTTTCCCAAGCCAGCGTGTTGTTGCTGGGATAGACGGTGGACGGAGGGGAATTAGGAGCCGAAGCCCACTCCCCATAGCAGCGTACTTCCCTCCAGTGAGAGCTGGGCCACAGCAGAGAGCTCTCCACCATCCGGCACACCACCACGTCTGTGAAGTACTGACAGAAATCCTCAAAATCTATCCTGGGGAACAGGAAAGGAAATACATTAGCAGGAGAAGACCTGGACATTCTCCATTGTTTTTTCTTTGCTCTGGAAACCAAACTAATAATACAAAATGTAAAAATATTATAATATTAAAGTTTTCAAGACTTACTTTAAACCCCTGAAAAGCCCCACTATCAGTCAGTGGCTAAAAAACGACCTCAATGTCTTGCCTTATAGAAATGAACCTTTGCTATTAAGGAAGGCCTACCATACCTTTTATAGAATTTTATGGAAATTCCTTAATTAAAACAAATATATTGAGTTAGTATGAAATATATAACTGGATAGTAGCTTCTTGTTTACTAGCTTTGTAACTCACTGTTAAAACCTATTAACACGTTCACATGTCCATTCCAATTTTTTATTTTATTTAAATATTTGTTTTGAATTCTCTTGAATTAGTTTTCATTATAGTTTACTACTAATATTTGCATATTTTTGTATATGTGATGTTTACGTTTCACTTGGTTTACGATAACAATGTCTGTTAAATTCATAAATGTGATTTCTTGTTTTTGTCCAAATCAAAATGCCAATAAATAAACTTGAAACACTGAAAATTACCAGAACTCCCCAACGTCTCGAACAATCAGTCCCATCTTCTCCCTCTCTGCACGACTCATCTGATGCCACTCCTGCGACCTGCAGGGGGCGTTCAAGGACAATCGTAAACAAAACAAAAGAAAATCCATGGCTGCAAGGTTCAACACACTGGAAATGACATGTGAAAAGTACAAGTAGCGTTTCAACTTCTGGAAACCTTTATAGGTCCATTTTGGCCATTTACAGAGATTCTCAGACCTCCATAATGTGAACGGCAGATGTTCCCTTGTAAAACATGTCCAACACTATTGTAAAATGTAGGAAATTGTGATTATGAAATGTTGTAAAGCAGCCTGACACTGTTAAATGTCAGCAGAGGTTTTTTATTCCCGCAGCTCCAGCAAAGTGTGTGATGTACTCAGCAGTCGGACATGTGGCAGATGAAGTCAGTGTGGAGTTCAGAAGACCCTCACCCTTGACTCCAGGCACCCGTCCAGTCCGTGGTCCCCCATGGGTTCCTCATGCGCACCATGAAGAGTCGGGACATCCAACCCATCTCCGCCAGCCTCATCTTCCTCACTGCTGTGATCCCATAGGCGTGTCCTCGCACCAGGCCACAGTCCAACACCGACTCCACTGTCTCCCCCTCTGCTGGCTGAGGAATAAGAATACCGTTTTTTGTCTTAGCCTGAGTTCTCTTTTGTTCAAAGATACTCAGAGGTGCTAAGCCCTACCCGTATGGAGCAGGTGATGAGGGCTTTACGTTCATGAGCTTTAGCCAATGTCTGGAAGAAGGCCCTCCTCTGGTCGCTGTGCTGGCTGAGGGCCTCACGATCCAGGCTTAGGGGCTCCGAAACCCCTCCAGTGAAGTCGATCAGGGCCTCCGTGGTGTTTCCTCCCTCCAGGGCCTCATAGCAGCCGTTTAGCCTACAGAGTAACCAGATATATTCACTGAATGATTAATGCCTGAGCCCCTCTTCTTCCTTTCAATTTTCCACTCACAGGTTTTTCTGTTTGTAGAACTACATCATGTTTTACATTGGTGCATCTATGAGTTGCTGTATATATAGGTAAGGAGGCAGTTTCAGACATGTTAGAATGTGTATACTAGGTGTTTATGAAGAGAGTGTGCTAGCAGGTTGCTACTGTATGGTGGTTGCTTGTGTGCTTCTTTGTGGTTCCTTTGCTGGATGATAATAGTTATAATGGCAATTCAAGGTGCATAGGTTTTTTCTTTTACTATAAGAACATCAACCTGACTACAGCTAAACCTCTAATGGACTCTTTATTTTACATCCATTTGCTTATATACAACTACAGTATGGTTAACGTTAGATAGCGTTTGTGATTATGGAAAAAGGTTTGCATTCTTCCTTAAATACACTTGGTATTTTTAGTGCAAAACCCCGAAAAAATATGGCAAAATGCAGTGCGTGTTTTGATGAACTCAAAACCATCAAATGGTTGAGTTTGAAACGTTGGGCCCCGTTAACTCTCAATGGTCTCCATCTTGGCAATGTCATGGATTCAGCAATAGCAAATGTGTGGAAATGGGGTCTGAGGACGCTGCAGCTGTTGCGTTAGCTCCGGATTACAATTTTTATAATTGTCAAGTGAGCAAATGTTTGCAGGGGGACCAATACCGAATGTTGCCGTTAATGCTTGGTCCAGAGATTTATTTGTTTAAAAAGACAAGGAAGAATCTGTCAAATGTTGTGATCTGGACATAAATGAGGTACAGAATCATGTTGATGAATTAAGTTGGGAGACTGTTTTATTTTTGCCAGGATGTACTGTATATTTGTAGATGTTATAGTAGTAGATAACAATAGGGTAAGTGAGGGTCGACTGGATCCTGAAGAAGGGAGAAAAACTACAAGACCCTGGTCCTTACTTGGCGTAGGCCTTCTCCAACAGAGCGCTCCAAAACTCCCGTGGAGTGGCCGAGCGACAGAAGAGCAGCACTCCATCACTGCTGACCGGCAGACGGTCGTCCACGACAACATCCGTCCAACGACCGAGTCTCCAGAACCGGAAATGGAAGATGCCGGCGTACAGGTTGGGACGCTTTGGGTTCCACTCCTGGTCCACATTTTCTGGGATAACCTGTGAGGAGGAGTTATGAGATGAAGCCATGGAGGTAGGGAAAGTGGAAGGAAGCAATAAACAAAGGATGACACAAATACCTTCTTCCACAGAGATGGCTCAGATGCTAAGCAGGAAATGGCAGCCACCATCCAGCAGTTACCCAGACTGCCTTGGTGCAAGTCACGAGTACTGATGCCGTCAACAAACAGACGAGGGTCTTTACATATCTCCTGGTGTTTGTTTGGGAAAAAAGAGATGTCAAGTTAGAAGAGACACATTTAATCTGCATTCATTGCATGTTTGGCCACTTGGGGCAGCAACGGTTCCTTTTGTAATCAGACACATAGCAACATTAGCATTTATGTGAAACCATACCCTTGATATTCACTTTCCTTTAGCTATTTTTTGTTCGCCGCCCCAAATGCCGCAGTACATTTGCAAGCTATTCACTAACTTGTTCTAGCAGGTAACACAATGTTAATCCTGTTGAAACAGCTAACTAGCGCTGATTGAAAAAGAAGTTAAATGAAGCCTGTGAGTGTCGGAGCACTGCTGAGGAGACAGATCCTGTCCTGATCTGTGGATCTCAGTTTGAGCAAGGTCAGGTAACAGTAGAGGTGCTGCTGGACACACACACACACACACACCACACACACACACACACACACACACACACATTATATTACATAAGACAGGGAATCAAATATATCGGGGCTAAGCAGCACAGAACACTTAGGGGAACACATAGCACCTCCTTCTCCACACGGCTAAGCTGCCAATAAGCATAAGCTGAAACAGAGCAATATTTGGCAATTTGTTTGGCTTTTCTCTTTGACATTCCAGCAATTCTCAGACCAATCATGGTGTATTTATATATATGGCCAAGACTCCCGAATATGAGTATGCTATATCTACACTTGTACCCAAAGCTGGTTCGATCACATCGAGCAGTGGTTGGTATTTGATATACTTGTCCTGGAAAGCCTGGTCCATGTACAGGTCAAAGGCACAGCCTACTTCAAATATTAGCACCTCCCTGTGGTTGGTGTCAACAAAAACAACATCAGGTGTATTTGGGATGTTAGCAAAGACATCATTGGTAAAACCAAACCATTCTGGTAGCACTCTAGTGTGCTTGTACATTGCTGCGCTAGATGGTAAGATGTTTTGTACGCATCAGATACAATGTCCACAATACGATCATGACGGGCTATGTACAGGCGTTTGATGCATTACATCCATTTCTTATGTGTGCAATGGATTCTAGGTGTTGTTGTGAATCCTGATGGTCCCTTTAACTGCCAGCACCACCATTTGGTAGAGCACATTTTGTGTCTTGATATCTTGTTGAAAAAAAAGAAAAAAGAAGTTGAACTCCATCTGATTCAGCCAGCTCTACCTTCTGGTTGACATGTTATGCACAATACAACCTCTAGATGTCACTGTGGTTCGAACAGAAAGCCCTTCAGCTAGCTTCCACTGAGAAAGTTGGCAATGCTAAAAATCACTGCTGAAGAAATCACTCTTTTTGGTCAACTTGTGTAAGGTAACCATATCCTTTTTGACATATTTTAGTGTCAGAGCACTTACTGAACATATTTAGATAACTTGATGCACAAAAAAAGTTTTAACAAGGGTGTAATTAATTTTTTGAAAATATGCTCAACCAATCGGTCGAATTGGCTTTTTATGGTAAACTAGCAATACGACTTTTTCAGAGTTTCAGAGATGTTTTCCAATAAAATATGGTTATATATATATATATATTTATATAGCACCTTTCATGCATGGCATTCAGCCCAAAGTTGCACACAGATGAGCAAGTTAGGCCAACACAGGATATAGACATTTGCTGTTAGGCCAGTGGTTTCCTGTTAGGCCAATTCAGCCTATATAGTAAGATGAGCAAGTCTTTTTTTTATTATGAAAAACACTTTACATTACTTTTTTACATTTTTCTTTTTTTACAATTATAATTTATTATCTTTTATGAATATATCTGCTTGTATATATTGCTCATTTTCCATAAAAGAAACAAATGTATTTCAGTTTGTTTTTTATTTGAGTTTGATGCGTACAAATACTGTACTGTATATGATGATTCTTGAAAATGCACTTTTACCATAAAAGGCCAGCTCGACCAATTGGTAGAGGTTCATAAAAACAAAACTGTGTGGTCAGTCAAAAAAAAAAAAATTGTTTGTGGTTATTTGTGGCCCATTTGATAAAAAATGCAAACAAATAATTTTTCCATAGCTTTTTTCTTGGTCTGGCAGTTAAAGGGTTAAACAGAATGGAGTGTGAATGTGAGGGTACCAGGTGGACAGATTGTACTTAGTGGGTAATACCTGCAGTCTTGCTTTGATGGTAAATGTCAGAACATCTTCACCAACAGCGGCGTTCTTAAACACTGAGTGTGAGACTGAGTGGTCAGCAAACCCCAAACAGGCTAGCTTTCCCTGTAATCTGAGTCCACACCAGTGCTGCCTGATCTCAGACTGCTTCGTGCTGAGCTGAACCCTCCTTGCAGAGTCTCTGTGCAGTTCCACAGTCTCTTCCTGAGGTGTTGTGATGACGACTAAAACGGTACTAATACCTTAGCGCTGTCCTAACACCCCCAAGAGACAAACACACTCACACACACACACACCTACACACATCTTGATTATAGCAGCTTGTATTAAGTATAGGCCAAAAGGATTGTGAAGAAGACAATATGTCTGTGTGTGTGTGTGGGTGTGGGTGTGTGTGTGTGTGTGTGTGTGTGTGTGTGTGTGTGTGTGTGTGTGTGTGTGTGTGTGTGTGTGTGTGTGTGTGTGTGTGTGTGTGTCAGCAGAGAGAGGGGACAGATGTCTTCCTATCATCCGACTCTCAGTGTTACACGCTTAAAATACCTGAGCCGAGCATTAGGAACACAATGCCATTAACCCTTTATCTTCTGCCATGGATCAGCAAAATCATTTATTCTCTTTAAGAATCCCATAGAAAGTATTTTTTTGAATAATGTTATTCAGGTCCAGTTTTCGATAGTAATTGTTATTAAAAATGTGTAGTTCTTAAGTATGACACGTATGACTTGGAAAACAATTATTTAAAATGAAATTTAAAATTAAACAATCTTATAATTAACTCAGTGAACAATGCAGACACTAGCATTTCATTTTGTTTTGTTCCAGTTGTAAGTGGAAAAGCTTTGGGGGGGTGATTTGAAATCTTTCATTTATATTATATTAAATTGTGTTTAAAAAAAATGTCCAGCAACCAAAATATATTTTTTAAAACAGCTTCCATTTCTTTTGACAAAAAGGCTTACATTGATAACTTGTGTAGTCTCTATTATGCATCTTTGATAAAAGACTACTAGAAATGTATTCTCTTAAACTAAGGACTGAATCATCGTCACATCATTATTTTGTTTACAGTCGAGATCAAATACTGTTTTGTATACACGTCCAATCCATTCCATTAAAAGACCTTGCATAATTAATTAAATTGGTGCTTGGACCTTTGACTCTGGACAATAAATAATTTAACCTTGACTCTAACCTCCCATTTCCAACGACCATTAAACGCTGCTTGTCTTGCTTTAGCCACAATAAACACCTACGCTTATACACTGCTGCACCCATGTCAACACTGAGCTAAAAACACCTGGGCTATTTCTTTATCTAAACTTAACTGTATATCACACACACACACACACACCAATAGATCAGTCCATCGAAAGCACGCGCCACTCACTCCCTGAAGGCTTGGGTTTCTCTGCCTGACGCCTCTCCTATAATAGCAGGTGCTTTAATTAACTTATCTGACGGAAATGTGACATGCTGATCATTTTAGATGTGGGAGGGGAGGAGATATATTTGTCAAATAACTCTTTGTTGTTGTTCAAACTGGTTTAAACTAGTAGCAACGACCGATTTAGAGCTTCTCAGATTCAGAATACTTTATTGTCCATTAAATACCCATATAATGGAAATGTGCGTCTGGCACAGGCAAATAAGTTGCAACAACTCTCACCATACACAGTATAACATGCAGTTCATACAAAAAGAGCAACATTGGCCTTCTTGTTCTTCCACTTCTCCCTGCTCTTCACACTCACCCTCGGCCTCTTCCAGGTCAGTCCCGGGGGGGGTTTCCTCCTGTAGAATAGGGACTGGGGGGTGGCGGGGAACAGAGGGTCCTGAAAGAGGGCACCTCGCCTCAGGCAGGCCCGCCTCAGCTTGTGGAAGCTCTGACCCTGGAAAAGGTTCACTTGTTCGGGCATTGTGGCCGGAGAGGAAGGGCTTTGGACCAGAAGAAGAGACGTGGGACAGATGAAGGGTTCATATAGAACTTTCCATGCAGCAGTATTGGGTTACACTTTCAGAATAATAAATGGATTGTATTTATATTAAGACATCCCTACTGGTTTAAACCTTGAGTGTGTATTTATATACATTTCAAAATAAAACAGCCATGCCAAACATCTGTCAGTTAGTTTCCCGTGCTTTACTCAAGGAAATAGATTTTAAAAACCCTTAAAATCATGAAAGGTCATTTTATTTTTGACAAAGGTGACGCAAATGTTACCTTAGAGGCGTGTGTCAGAAACAAGTAAACAACATGGTAGCCTATCATGGCAAAACTACGTTTAAAAAAACAACCTGTGGGAATGAATAATTGACTATGGTCAAAATAGAATTTGTTTACATATCTAGTCTATAAGAACATTTACATGAATGATGCTGATAATATGTCATGTAGTTATACATATAAACATTATAAAACACCTGGCAACATTGTAATAAACCCAAAAATGCAATAAAGCTTTTTAAATATGTTATATTAAATGAGTTGGTCCAAGTAAAGTTCCACACATTTTTGAGATGTGAGATCCTACACAAAAATACGTAATAAAAAAGTGCATTTGTTAAACACTATTGCAAATATGAATATCTGTTGACTTCTCAAAGGTTACATAGCTCCTGCCAGTTAGCAGGGGGTCCAGCAGGGTCAGTGTGTGTGTGTGTGTGTGTGTGTGTGTGTGTGTGTGTGTGTGTGTGTGTGTGTGTGTGTGTGTGTTGTGTGTGTGTGTGTTTGTGTGTGTGTGTGTGTTTGTCTCTTGGGGGTGTTAGGACAGCACTAACGTATTAGTACCGTTTTAGTCGTCAGTGATATGAACTGCTGGGGTCCCTGAGTCAGCAGTATGTGTGTGTCATCGAGAGTATGCCAGGTGTGTGTGTGTGCGTGTGTGTGTGTGTGTGTACGTATGTGTGTGTGTGTTGGGGGTCAGCTCGGGGTCTTGCTGTACGGAGAAGAGCGAGGTGATCGGGTACACCACACCGGTTAATGTCATTAATTATCAGTGAGGTTTTGTTTTCCCTGTATCAGATGAATGCAGATAGACACAAAAACACGAGAAAACATATAACGGTGACACTAATGCACAGTCCATGAACATTTTGCACATAACAAATGTATCAGGAACTCCTGTGCCTCGATATTATTATTTAATCACATAAAACCTAATATACAAACCTTCATTGACAACGATCAATCAATTATGAACAATAGATAATATATTATAAATATATTATCAAATAATAATATATAAATATTTGTCAAATAAAAAAAAATATATGCAATTGCATTTGTTGTGAACATATGAGGCTAAAAGTGTCACTGTCATTGGATGTGTTGGTTTGTTTTGGTTCAAATAAAGAAGTTATTTCCGTGTGTGTTCATTCAAGTATTTTTCTGTTGTCTCTTTTTACTTTGCTGCCAGCACACTTTCCATACAGGACAATAAAGACTAAACTATGTCAATATATTCATTTGAATATGTAAATATAACTGTTTGTTGTTGCAAAGGGCTCGGGAATATATAAATAAAATATGAATTGACTGTACTTTACATTCACAACTGATACTTAGATAATTTATAATAAATTAAGCATAGTCTGTATTAAATATAATCCTATGCTTTAAATTAAAAGCTTTTCAGATTTTTGACGTACAATGAGTTATATTATTATCTAGTATTAAATTGTCGTATTCTATAGTCATGTTGGTTCATTCCACAATCTACATGCATCAGATTAGATCAGTGTTAACAGTATGAACTGCAGGTACACTGTTTTACCTTTAAGACGTTTCTCCCGTTGCTTTCCTGACATGAAACGATCCCCTGATCTCAGGCAGAGGATCCAGGAATATGACCTCCTTTGGTCATTTAGGGAACGGTCATTTTTCAGAGGCAATCATGTGTTGCGACGTGTATCCAGCAATGGTCATCTCTTGCCTCTTCTCTGTCCCACTGTCAGCTGACCCTTTCTTATTCCTTCCTCTGAAAGTGTTGGGAGAGTTTGACTCATCTCCTCCAGATACTCAACTCAGTGTCTTTGGACCTAGTTGGAAAAAACATCAGAAAATGAAATGCAAAAACCAAAAGTATGATGCTGCAGTGTTAGAGAACAGCTTGTTGTGAGTGCTGCAAGTTCCCTGACACCATGTCTTATGAGTGTGTGTGTGTGTGTGTGTGTGTGTGTGTGTGTGTGTGTGTGTGTGTGTGTGTGTGTGTGTGTGTGTGTGTGTGTGTGTGTGTGTGTCTCTGTCTCTGTCTCTGTCTCTGCATATGGCCGTGACATACAGCGCAGGGTGACACTGCTGGAGCCGGGTGTCTGTGTAACTCTATCTCCCTCCACCCAGACAATACACACACATTCATCCCCCTTGGTGACATAACACACAGTTATAGCCATAGAAGCTTCACTTCACACCAGTAAAACACTACAGTCACTATTGAGTTTCAGATATTCAAGAGGAACACTTGATCCTCTGCTGCAAACTGTTCTGCAGCTGGAGAAACATACATAAACATACTTTTTCTTCTTGGAGTGTGTGTTAGTGTGTGTGTGTCACTCACTTCTGGTTGGTGACTAAGCACATTCTGTCTTCTTCTCTTCCTCCACTCGATGAGTTTCACTGCTTTTCTCTTCCGTCCTCATATCGACACAGTTCTCGGTTCCCTCTCTTCTCGTTTTCCGCCTTATCTTTTTGCTCTCTTCTCCTCTTCCCTCCTCTCCTCTCTATCTTCTCCCTCACACACTCTTGGGGTATCTGTTGCTGTCGACTGTGTTGCCCCTGACACCTGAGATACCAAGAGGCGAGCACCTTCTATTTTAACCACCTCACTGCCAAATAACAGGCTAATTATCCCCCATTCCTATGTGACCCACCTGGAGCATCAACTCAGAGCTCATAACAAATATAATGTCTTTTAATAATTGGGAAACTGTTCACATAGCAGCACATACATTAAGGTAAATAGCACAATTTGCACCAAAACCTTACCTGCCTTATTTTCCAATTAGAAAATAGGGTTGTTGTTTTTTTTGATAAATTAGTTTTGGGGCACTGCAAAATATGCTTTAAACTGCATACCATTGATTTTATACTTTTAATAAGTAAGTACATTGAAGACCTATCTTTTTAATTTGGCTTTTAGTTATAACTTATAGTTGTATCACTGTTCATGGTTGTTTCTGTAAAGCACTTTGGGCTGCATCTTAATGCAGTGCTATATAAATAAAGTGTATTATTATATAAATACAGTTTAATATACATCATAAATCAGATTTCCATAATCAAAAACTGTGTATTCAGGAAATGTTTCTTTATAAATGCAGATTTCAACGTGTGCAAATATTAAAGAAATAGCAGACGAAAAAATAAATAGAAATAGTAAAAATAAAAATAAATAAATACAATTATATATGCTCAAACAAAAACAATTATGATATGTTAGAAATAAGTGAAGAGCGGCGGTAGAAAATATGATGTAATTAAATAAATAATTACATTTCTTGTGATGCGAGTTTCTTCTTTCTTCTATCGACTAACTTCCTTGAAATCTTACCATCAGGCATCTGCTAGTCGTGTCTGTTAGGATGTACTACGCATGCGCAGATCGGAGAAACTGCCGATGTGGCTGCTGAAGTTTTTTATAAAGCCGTAAGAACCGAAAACTGTTGACATGAAACTTGTTATACTGACTTTCTTTGTCCTCTGCTGCTCTGTTACAGCAGAGCAAGACGAAAGACTGCCGAACAAATGCGAAGGTAGGATTTAAAAAAAGTGACACTAGCTTTTATGTGGCTTTATAACAGCAGTATGGCTTGTGTTTACATAGTTGATGTCCAGGAGGGTGCCTTTGACATGAACATGCTTATAAAACGTTTTTAAATACCCGTTTCTCCTGTCTGTCAGTGTGTAAGTTTCTGTCAGTAGAGCTGCAGGATGCTCTGGAGAAAAGTGGTCGCTCCAAAGAAGTCCTGGAGCTGGGAGAGGTGCTGGACTCAGGCAGGAGGAGAAGGAAGATCAAATACAACACCTCGTGAGTAAACTGGGGAATGTCACTTTAAATATACCTGAGAGCGCAGACAGTATCTAATACTACTTTACTTTTACTTGCTCCTATCTTAATTACAAGCTACTGTACAACTAACTATGTGTATGTGTTCAGTAGGTTTATTATAGGGTATTCTATTTCATTCTGTATATTTTATAATGCTTAGATACTCCTCTGAATATAGCAATTTTTTTCTGAGAATATTAATATATTGGGTTATTTTAAAATTAAACATTTTTATTTTATGTATTTTATTCAACTTTTAGGTCATTTTGTTATTCTTGTAGATTGACAATTGTCAAAATGCTGCTGTGACAAAATAATGTCTAGTCTTGGGATGAATAAAGTATCTATTATCTATCTATTTTTTTGTTGGACAATTAAACTACTGTAACACAATCTGTAGTAACTTTGACACAAACACTTTTATTTCCACTTCTGTTATCTGGATGCTATCACACTACTTCTACATGCTACACTCATTTATTTTTGAAAATACTATTACTGTACTTTTGTTTTCCACCTGGGCTGGGTGGGTACTTTTTGTAGATTGTAATTTGTGTAATTTCCTTCTCTAATGTTTAATGCATGCCTATTAATACAAAAAAACGTCATCTTTCCTTTTGCTGTAACAATGTTAACTTCCCCTCTGAGGGATTAATGCGTGTATTCTGATTCTGATACTTTACACATTGCATTGTTAGACTGCTGGAAAACCTGCATCTTTTTATGTTCCATCATCCATCACCATCTAACCCTGCATTCTGACAATAGGGAAACCCGTCTTACTGAGGCTCTGGACAACATATGTGAGCGCGTCCTGCAGTATAATGTTCACGCAGAGAGGCCAGGCAGCCTCCGATACGCCAAGGTCAGGTTTACTAATCTGCTTTTAACCTCTCATCTGTTGCATTACACAGATTTAAGGTCCGTCTTGACATGTTTCCCAGCAGTTTGTTCCACATGAAAAGACAAATCTCCCCCCAAAACGTTATTTTTGTGCTCTGTGTAAACCTGTGTATGAATCTGTGTATCAAAATGACATCTAGCTGTTTTGTATGTTATGCAGGGGGCCAGTCAGACCATGACGACTCTGAAGAACCTGGTCCACAAAGGGGTCAAAGTGGATTTGGGTCTGCCATTTGAGCTGTGGGACGAACCCTCCGTAGAGGTGTCAGACATGAAGAAACGGGTAGGAGGATGTGTGGTTCAGTGTATTAAAATAAAGGGATTTTACAACCTTACACTTGTATTTTAAAGCGTGAGGAAGGTAACTGTGCTAGATATAGACAATTGCCTTTGTTTTTAACAAAGGCAATTGTCTATATCTAGCACAGTTACCTTCCTTCCTACAATAAAAGTGTTTACAGTAATATTATTTGTGTGTTGTTCAGTGTGAGACGATGCTGGAGCAGTATGAGGAGGTCGTGGAGGACTGGTACTTCAATCATCAGGAGAAGAGGCTGGAGAGCTTCCTCTGTCAGAACCAAGTCCTCAAGACATCAGAGCAAGGTGATGAAGTGATCTAATGCTGCTTTCAGTGTTTTTAGATGAATTCCGGTGGAGAGCACATCAACTGAAGTCTCATCTGACATTCATGCTAAACAGACGCATACATTGATCTATTATATGAGAAATGAGGAACAACTGTCAGGTGAGATGTGCAAAGCTTTCTGTCCCTGATTTGTCAAGCTAGGTCAAAAAAGGGGAGTTAGTTCACTTGACCCAAAGATGTCGGAATAGTTATTTAATATTCACCATTTATTTATAGAGAGTAATAAGGTGTACGCAAACTCACTGAACATAACACAAGTGAACTAACTCTTCTCTCTGCAGATAACAAAGTATGTAGCTTGTCTGATAGCGCTGATGGAGTGCTGGCACCCAACAGCAAACACCCTATATGTGTGTGTGTGTGTGTGTCTTTGTCTGTGTGTGTTTATATGTCTGGGCGGGAGGGTAGGGTTTATTTTATTTTATTTTCGTTGTCTTGTTATTATTTTTGGCTTACATGTGTTTTCTGTATTCTGCATTTGGTATATTTTGTAAGTAATTACTTTTATCTCATTTTGTTTCTCTTGTGTACTTTCAGTTATTTCATTTTTTTTTTTAAAAGAAAAAAATGTTGTGCTTGTACATGTTGTGTATTAACGTCAATAAAAATTTGATCACAACAAAAACAAACAAAGTATGTAGCTTAAAGTGCCAGTGAAGTGCATTTTTTTGCACCAAAATGAAATGGCAGTTTCATTTCTTACATATAATTGTACCTGTTCATGGCTAAAATAATTTTTTAGGAAGTGCGAGGGACGAGATAAACATCGCAAATTGTTCATCCCGTGAACGGCCGTCTGAGCCTACCGCTGCTGCAGACGATAGCGGCTGTGACGTCACAAGATGGGCCCAGTTGTGATTGTAAACATGGCAGAGACTTCGGAAAGTGATACTGGTGCGAGAGAAATGAGTGATTTTGACAGCTTTTCGGACAGGATAGATGAGGAAAGTGGCCATGGAAGTCAATTTAGTTGAGGACAATATTTTGTCATAGATCTAGAGTAGATCTACACACAGGATTGGCCATCACCTGATCATACATTCATCTGTTCATAGCATGATGCAACATTCATGTTCACATGCAGTGTTGTGCTAGTTACTGAAAACCAGTAAGTAGTTACAATTACTAGTTACTTCACTACTTACACCAAAAAGTAATGCGTTACTGTGAAAAGTAACTTCTTAGTTACTTAGAAAAGGGCACCCATTAATGCCCTTATACTGTAGCCTTCATTTCAGTACTGTTATTGCATCGGAGAATAATACAACCTGTTGATCAACTTGACATGCATTTGCATCACTGAACTCTGCTAAGCAATGTGGTCTATACAAACACAAACACAAAGATATGTTTCAAAGTGCCAATCCAGCCGCTGTTGCTTAGGTGGAGGTGGAGTGGCGTCGGATGAGTCTGGGTCTGTGGTCTTAGCTACTAGCTTCGCTACTAGCTTCGTCCAGCATGTTTTTTCTGCAGATGTTTCAACAGATTTTAATTGCTGTTTTGGGCAGTCGATAGGATCTTTGACCCGCCAAGACACAACTTACATTTAACTAAAACGTTCTTTTCTTTGTGCTCGACAAAAGTGAAATAGTGAGAATATCTCCAGGCGGAGAAACTCGACTTGAGCTCTGCCGCCGCCATGACAGTCTTGTAGTTAACACAAACACAGTGGCGTTTATTTTTCATAAACAATCTACGAATCTACGAAACAATGACACCAGCCACTCACCTTCATCTTTTGGGAACAGAAACATCAACACAGTGGCGTTTATTTTTCATAAACAATCTACGAATCTACGAAACAATGACACCAGCCACTCACCTTCATCTTTTGGGAACAGAAACATCGCCACTTCGGCAGACTTCACATTACCACAGCCAGCGGCAATGCATCGCTTCCCGTGTGTTTTTCCTCCCTTTTTCGTCACTGTCGCCTCCATTGTCAGCTTTTCTCGATTGGCAATCACTTCCAGTTGACTGCGAAACACTTTCCAATCAAATACTCGCTCAAAAACGTTGGTAAATTCGACTTTGAAATAGAGACAAAATGAATGGTGGTGAATGTAAACACTTCGGCTTGGCCCATCTTGTGACGTCACGCAGTAGATCGCAAGCCACGCCCACGAAGGCGGAGGTCGACTGCGAATTTCCCAGCGGAAAATTCAAACTCGTCAAATTCGTTGCTATTCCAACATCTTTGATATGGGTTCCAATGGACAATTTTGGTCATTACTATACGTATTAGCATAAAAGATCATGCACCGTCGCACACTTCAGTGGGTCTTTAAACCTCCTTGTGTATTTTGTTTTTTCTCTCCCTCAGAGTGCATAAAGGAGATGTGGAAAGGAGACATGAAAATCAAAAGTGAGGCAGAAAGCCACGGCGCAGAAGAGGAGAGGAAATCGCATGATGCTGGAGAGCTATGAGGGGGAAAATATATAAAAGTGAAACGCAAAAGACAACGGAGTAACCTCAAATTTCCCTTCCAATAGTAAAAAAATATACACAAACTTTTTTTATTATATTTCTACTGCCAAATCTTGGTTGCAGAGTCTTGGGAGTCATCATGTGTGCTTTTGGACTTTAACACTACGTTTCTCCCGTTGTTTTTATATGAACTGTCGCACATTTTAGTTGAATGAGGTTCCAAGCTTTTGCCATTCATATTTTAGACCTTCTCAGTGTTATATGATGTTTACATCTCCTAATGCCAACACTATATGGTACAAAGCAGCATGTTTACATCCCAATTACAGCCTTATAATGCAATATGTACAGATTGTCAGTGTGAATAAAATGCCTTTTATAACACTTTTGGATATTTTAGTTTTTTCTGCATTTCTATCAGTTTTCAATGAAACACCACGATGTCTTTCTTTTGCCATAGAACTTGTTTATTTTATAAGAGTATAAAAGAGCAAGAAAACCGCATCTTAATGCAACTCATTCTCTCTATGCAACCAGCTGGATCGTTGCTAAATGCCGCCCCCTAGTGGTTTCATATTGACACTGACACGCATTTGGCAGTGTCCTGTTGCGTTGAGGGATGTTCCTATTTCATACCAGTGTGGATATGGAAGGTGCATTTACAGACACAATATTCATGGCTGTGTATAATAGTATTTGATTGATATGATACATTTGATTTCGAACAGGTAAAATAAATAATTACAAAACAAATGTTGCAGTGCATAGTCATGTAAGAGAAATCAAAACAAAAATGACATTTACAACAACAACAACAACAACAGCATTAGCAACATAAACAGTCCCACATCTAGTGTTCGAAAAGGAGTGAGAAGAAGTATAATTTATTTAATCTCACCCCCTTGTCCCTAAATGATTTATTTATAATCTATAATCTGCAATAATTATCATTATTATTAATTATTATTGTTATTATGATTGACATATATACATATACACATTACACATATGTACATATACATACACACACATATACACATACACATAGTCACCTTCCCCATCCCTGTACCTCGAGAAAATAATTTCTCTGTATTTCCTCTTGAACTGGTTTTCAACTTCATAGTCTATAATTCCACACTTAATATTTACACTTTCTTGTTACTATGGTCACTTCTCCTCTTGTCCAGCCCTGAAGTGATGCTATTTAAATATAAGCAATGGATTTAAAAACGGACTGAGCCAGAGGGCAGATCCTTTCCTTAAAGGCGACCATGTAATGCCTTGTATATTTAGAATTCATACAAAAATATGTATATTGTTTTCACATTAAACGTGGGAGAATTCACAGCACATCATACTTTTGCAAAAAAATGTGAACTTACTTTCACTTGCAGTTTTTTTGTTACTCCAATCAAATCATTTGCTTTGAATTAGGCGCTTTATTTGGGATAACTCACCCTTTACTTTTACTCTGATAAATAAATGTTCTATGTTCATGGAAAACTACGATGTCTTATAATTCCTTGGAGGACTGGAGCATCGAGAGAAAGTCCTCATTTAACTTCCTCTGTGAAGGATGTGAACTCTCACCCCAGATACCCCTTCATAGACCACCAGGGCCTTTGCATCCTATTAATGTCTACAGTGGTTCCTGCAATTAATTTACAAATCAAAACTACTTCCTTCGATTGCATTTTGGTGGCCCGCAAAGCCTGTAATAATACTGTATCCCATTGTTATAATATGCACCCTAATTACTGGTTGAATCTGATAAGAATATGTTCTTTGCAGATGTTTCACAGACTCACAGCTGGACGGCTCCAGTTTCCTGCCCAGAGACCTCCTGCAGATTCAACTCGAACCTTTCCTCTCCAGCAGCACCGCAGACAGCTGTCAGCGCTGCTTTCACATGTTTGTTTAATACCTACAGTGTAAAGAGAAATGCCTCCGCGTGTGTCATATTGTTGTCTTTGGAAATATACAATATGTTACTTGGAAGCAGAGCCCACTTTAAACAAGGATCCAGTGAGAAAGGCTTGTTCGTCCACGAGTAGGAGGTCCGTTTTGGTTGTATCCCTCTTTTGGTGTGTCCACCATTAAAAAATAAATGCTGAACTTATTAACATTTAAAGGATATACTCATATATTTCCTATGTGTCAGGTGGAGGTCAGTGGATGGTGATGGGATTAAAGAGACTGGAAGCAAAATCCAACCACAAGAGGGCCCTGAGGAGCAGAACAAAGCACAGGCAGACTGGTAATGCTTTGAATACTTGTACTACTCAAACTGTATTGAATAAAATGTATATATAAAAGCTTGTGATTCATAAAACAATAAAATGATTATTGTCCATTTTGGGTCCCATTATGTTTCTCCTCTGAACCAAACATAAATATGTGTATTGAACTGATTTAATACACATATTTAAGTGCCTGTGACCTTTTATGTGTTAATGTGCAAACCAGAGAGGGGGTCTTGGCACAATTTAAACCTCTTACGATACATAATAATCCACTATGTTTATAAAGCATTATCAAAGAAAGTGCTTCTCGTGGTTTCAGCCATGTTTAAAACGATTCAAGACTGCAATGAGGCAATCAAATAATAGAAAATAAAAAATAGTTTTATATAGTGTTGCTGGAGCTTTTATCCTTTTGTTATTTGTAGTCTAGACCAGATGATGCCTGTCAATGTGCTATCGTCATTTATTTGTAATATAGTGTTGTAATGAAACACAGCTGAATACTGGAGTATTTGCACAATTAGATCTTCCATATAATATTTGAATAAAGTGTTTCCAGGTGTAATGATAACAGTCACAGAATAACATTTTAGAGGATTCTACGCTTTTATTTCGCATTTGCTTGTTAAGAAAAATACGTGTTCATTCTATTAAGAAACTGCAGTTGCTCCATTTGTTTCTGAGACAACAAAAGGAACTGGGAACATTTTTGCAATCAGAGGACTTAAGCGGCTTAGATGTGTGTGCTATTACTGAATGTGTAAAGGTGGAACAAACAGGTGGTTGTTCTTGGCTAACGTAGAAGAAGCTCAGACCTTTAGGCTACCAGGATGCTCCACCACGATAAATGCGTGACCTGATAAATGCTTCTTGGAATTTCTGACTTCTTCACACTGATCTTTTCTCCTGAACTCTGATCCTCAAATGCAACAGGTTAATTCGCAGTTTATTGCAGAACAACAGTCTCCATCCAACACTTGCCAACTCTCTTGTCAAAGACGAAATGGGGGAAGCTTGGAAAAACAAAAACATTGCATTTGGTTCATGGCAACAGGGATAATTTTCCAATCAGCTTGTTTTGCCAACCATGTTTTAGAGCCAAAGCCTTAGATGTATCTTGTTGCGTTAAAACAAAATCATCATAGTTACCACCGCGAAAATGCTACGTGCAGATATTTGATATTTTTTAAGATTGCCATTTCTGTGTGTTTCTATTGCTAAATGTCAGAGTTGATAACCTGGATAAAAGTCTAAAAGAGAAGCCTGTTGCAAACGTCTGTCCATTATTTCCTTCCTCTCCATGCGTCTGTATACATCGGAGAATGTCAGAGGGGAGGCAACATGATCTGCGTAGATGGCGGGGGGCGACCCCTGAAATGGACAGGATATTTGAGATACATCTCCATGTTAATAGAAGATCTTCTTACAGCCTCTGAACCTTGATATCCAGAAGTAAAACACACTGTGAATTGTACTAATTTATTCACACTATTAACCTCTGACATGGATGGCATGCTTTTGGTTCGGTTGGTTGGATTACCCTAACCCTAACCCTGTTTTTTAGCAGGCCTGATTTTCATTAACCCAGGTGAAAGGGTGTAGCCTGGGCCGAGGCATAACTCATCAATCTTTGGAGTAGATCCGAAACGCGGGGTGAATACACAACTTATTTTTCACTTATGGAAACAGACTTGGTCTTTTATCCACTATCATGCAATCACATATTGTATTACCCTTTTACCCATCATTTAGCTTTATTTGTAGAAGGTTTTTTCAAATGTTTAAACAGTGTCATCAGCATACATTCAATTATTACCGTAACATATATATAGGGAGTAAATTGTAGGGGGCCAAACACTGTTCTTTGTGGA
Organism: Dissostichus eleginoides; assembly: GCA_031216635.1. Taxonomy (NCBI): domain Eukaryota; kingdom Metazoa; phylum Chordata; class Actinopteri; order Perciformes; family Nototheniidae; genus Dissostichus; species Dissostichus eleginoides. Next base: position 10,239,073 of record CM062286.1, on the reverse strand, counting down.
ACACCATTAATTAATATTTTCTTTGTTCTGAGTTGAACATTTGGGCCAATCCTTTATGTTCTTCAAAATAAATGTACTGTCAAACTGATTTTTCCAAACACAGGTTTCAATAACATTCTTTCTTAAGCCTTTTTAAAATCACTTTGCACGTGTCTGCCTTATTTTACTTTACATTTTTCCCTTACAGACGGAAATTGACTTAGTAATAGTTATATTTCAGATCATAAGATAGCACATAATCACATTTGAGCTACCAAAACAAGCATTTAAGGTGTTTTCCCTCTGTAAATGTTAAATAAATCTAGACGTTGTATGCAATAAGCAGCTTTTCAATGTTTTGCCTGTGAACATTCTTATCTGACTATTAAACCACAAAGCACAATGCCATTATTGTTGCACTTTAACATATAATCCATCAACTCGACACCCATGTATTGGGAAATCTGCTCTTATTCTGTCACGGTGGCTTAATGTTGACTTTTATAATTACACCTCCATGGTATTTTGTTTATTATGATATGACTGTTAGCACACTCTTAGCTGCAGGGTGCAAAGTTTGGCAGCGCAAGGCACCTGTCAAGGACCACCTGAAGTGTTGTATTAAGATGTCAAACATTTTCATCCTTTTTAGTGATGATTTCTGTTATCAATTTGCGTATTTTTGAATGTTCCCATCAATGGTACCAATGTATTCCACCTCCATCCTCTCTGAAATCTCTTGTGCCCCAAAGTGCAATATTTGATGCAAAAACGTGCTATTTCACCCCTTAATTTACTTTGTTGCACTTGTCCTGCGTCCAAGGATAGCATTTCTTAACTGCACTGTAACTATTCGACACACACACACTCACACACACAAAGCACACCTGGGGAAACATTCCTCGGGGGAAGTCATCAATCAGTTTTATGGCTTTCTCTGGGAAAGTTTCCTCCCCTCCAATCAAGCGTCTTCCCTCCCTCCACCCTCCGTCTCGATTCTCTTTCTTATATTTCCATCTGTATCAGTTTTGGTTCACATCTGAGAACGATCCTCTCCAGCCAATTAACTTCAACCGTTTTTCTTAGTCCACCGAGGGATAATCGGAGCAAACTGCAGAGTGAGGTCTTTGCCTGGATATACAAGATAAGACTATTACAACTGGATTTCCTCTGTGTACTCAATTTGCCCGCCAGTGGGAATAAATGTAAATGTAGAGGATCTCCAGAAGGTAAATAAAAGAAGTTCACAACAAGACTTTAAATGTTGAACAAAGTCTTACAATTCTAGTTTTATTTCAAAGCCTTTAAAGTAGAGAAATCCACTTGTCTCTAAATCAGAGGGACTTGTTTGAGGAACTGTTTCCCCTCAAGTGTGTTGAAACAACAAATACAGATAAATGATAGAATTGTTTATTTTCAAATGAACTATACTAAGGTTGCCATCAATGGATTTGAATGTGGAAGGAGTATTTTTTGGTAGTTAAAGACCCTGAAAACCAATGAACTTCTCATCATGTGTAACAGGATCCTACAAGAACATAACATTTTCAGCCAAAGATTTACTTTCTTAATTGACAGCTTTTGATTTTGTAAAATGTATTTCTGTCTGAACTATTCTAGCTAATTTTAGATGCATCAGTGTCTTTAGGGTCGTTGTAATTGTATTACATTTCAGATAAAGCTGCTATAGAATTAAGCATTGTTTCTCCAAATTTTAAATTATTTATATTAGTTAAATATTGTATATATATTCAAATAAACGCAGCTATTAAACAGACTGCAATACTAGTACTGTGAAAATGTGTGGAAGTATTTAAAGAAAAAGTAGTCTTCATGCAAAATAATTTACTTCAGATTGATACATGATTATTGTTTTATTATGTTGACCATTATTGTTATTTATATGTTTTAATCATTAGAGCAAAAGTAGAAAATGTTGGCTGAGGATAATTTAGCCTGTTGAAAATCGACTGTGTGATATTCAACATGGAGTGGTGGTCAAAGTGACATTATCAATACAAAATAACCTGGCAAAGAAATTAAAATGCTTAATACTTAACAATGGCCTCTGTAATCGTTTTTCTTATTTTCTCTTTTATTTTAATGTTATTTTTTGTAAGCCATAAAATCACAATATATAGAGTCACTTTTTAGCCTAGACTCAGTTTGAAAAAAAACCCTCCTTGTTGAGTTTGATATTTTGCCATGTTTGGCAGAGGTGCTCTGCAGGATGTGACTCCTCTGTAGGTGGGAGCACTTGGCTCACTTCAGTTATACTTTCAGCTACTATAAGAAGAGACGCACCTCCCAGCTGATCCCGTTCATTTATCTTCCTCCTCCCTCCCCCTCCTCCCCCACTGCCCGGTGTGTTGCCCCCCTCGCTCTCTCTCGGTAGTTTCTGTCTTCAGCTCTTCTCCGCAGACGCGCTGGAGCTGGATGTCCGGACACTTGCTGCTGCGCTTCTCTAAATGATCCGGATAGTGAGGAGAAGGAGAATCACTGGGACGCACATGGTGAGCTCATTTAGTCCTTCCTCTTCCAACAAAGGTGTAATTGCTTTTGCAGTTTTGGGTTCTTGAGGGGTTTGTAAAGTTTGATCTGACGTTAAAGTCGCACGTAATGAGTCGTGCGTAAAATGTGACCTTCCGTTTTTTGACACCGAGGTTAAATACAACGCATGAATAACAGAAATGTATTTGCAAAACCTTAATATATTTACATGTATCAGCATACAAATGTATCATTTGTATTTTTAGTCTGACGTATCAATACTTTTTCAAAAGGGAACAAGCAGCCTGATGTTTGTTTTCTTAAATTAACTAAGAAATTCAGCCGATATGCATCTGTTTTTTTTTATTCTACGTTATTGTATATTATTAAAAAACATAAATATTTGGTTGTTTACATTTATACTACTTTAATAGCCTCTTCAAGCGCTTAGCCATAGTAGAAAAAGAGGATATTGATACGTTATATTTTATACATTGTAATAATACATTTAAAGATGACCCTTTACTTTAAAAATAAGGACTGAATTTCCTTTGAACTCCTTTATTTTAATAACTTTCACGTTGTTAATTCACGTGGCCTTAGCACAATAAATCAATTTTAAAAAGCTATTATCAACCAAATAGTTTGACGTTTTTTTTACTGTTGCGAAATGAATAAAGAAAGTCACGTGAAAACCATAAAAGAATAATAGTATTGTTATTTTAAACAAGTTAGACTTTAACTTTGCAAATAAAGCCCGAACGCTAAACAAATACAAGCCTATCAAGATGTAAAAAGAACATCTGCTAGAAGTTTTCAGATCAAACTGCGATAGCGTAACTCTGTAAATATTAGTGTTCCTCTCTGCGAGATAAAGCTAAATTGACTGCAGCCAATTTGTGGCTAACAAGTGCAATTAGCTGCAGAATGAAAGCAATTACACTGCGGGCTGCACTGTTTGCTCTTGCCAAAGTAATCAGCCTAAATATGATAAACATTCATGTCTAATGAACCGGGGGCAAGTGAATCATTATTCTCAGGTCTAATAAATGAATCGCCCGCAAAGTGCGTGTGACTGCGGGCTGTTTTTCTTCTGAGGTCCGGCTGTAGTTGATTAACTTTCCTAAAATCCCTCTGCGTCACTTGTATCAAGAGAAATATATTTGCTTTAATAGACCCCGTTCTCCTGTTTTAATCTCTTTTTTTCTCAGGGCGTTTCTAATGCAGTTTTATAGTTGGGCCTTTAGTGTGCCTGGGTGGTTATAATTTAACATTTAATTCAAAGCAGGCATTTCCTTTTTCTAATATTTCAATGATAAATTAGCCAACAAAAATCATGGGTGTTTTTTATTTGTTTTTGTGCTCATAAAGCGGGCAGCCCTGGAGTATTTAGGTGTTTCCTTTTTCCTCTTTATTAACCCCCTGTATGACACTTTGTGGATTTAATTGCCACACAATTACAGCCAGGGGCCTTACTTTTATTTCTATCATGCCCCGGGTTGTCTTTGGCGTGACTGCAACATGAAATCACAGTGATTTCATTTCCATCTGTTTTTCAATATCAACATGTGAAGCTGGGTCTGCCGGAGAGCGTCTTGCCAACTTGTATGAGGCCGTAAAGGGGAGGGGGAGGATTGACAGGAAACTTTTAAATATCAAGTGGGTAACATGTGTTTTTTTATTCAAAAATGAAGTGAGCAGTGGCTTATGGGTCGATGAAGAGGTAGAGACACCCTGTATGTGTGTGTGGAGTTGGCTCCCGGGGGCCTCGCACATCCACTGGGTGTTTCGTTGGAGGTGCAAACGTGAAGGACAGAGGCCTTTAGCTAAAGATACAAGCAGTGATAATCAATTTTGTGCTGTCTGACGCTTTCACCTCCTGGGCTGCCCCACTAAAATTAGATTATTACACCTAAAACAGAACTCGTGGAATCCGCTCCGTGTGGAATAACACACAGATGGGCTTCAACTGTGCAGGCAGGAATGCGGTTTGAGAATACAGACCGCATACGTAGCCTTTCTCTTCTCACCCCGAAAGCCCAGTGTTGTATTTCTGACTGGCTGAGGACAATTGCAAATTAACAAAGGTGTCAGTTTGGTAACATGCCCCGACAGGTGCCTCGGTTCAGCTTCAAACATGTAGGCTATAAGAGAGAGGGCTTATATAATTGATCATATTTATTTAAAGGATGTGTGTCTTAGAGCAGAGATCCAATGAAGAACCCTGGGTAATCTTCCTGGTGACTCCATCAGTCAGATGAAACTGTCTCTGTGTTTATTTGTGGAAACCACAATTAGGCGTTTGAAACTCACCACAGAGCAGGAAAGCGATTTGAATTGAACATATTTGCCTCCGTGCTGCTGGCCAGTGCTGCTTGCCCATGACGAGGAATGTTAAATTGTGTGAGACAGGCCAAATGCAGCTCATCTGCGCACCAGAGCAGCTCCAGACCCAGACAGGCCCACAGCTCCAAAGTGTGAACAGGCCAAAGTGTTAACAGGTAGCACGAGAGAATACCACACACACAACAGGTTTCCTCGCTCTATTTTCATAAAGCCCTAATTTAGGTAAATCCCAAAAGATGAAAAGGATTGAGAAGGTGAAAATGTAGTCCAAACACAGAAAAAAAGTCTATATTTTCTCTCTCTGATGTTCCAATTAGAAAAAGACTTATCCCATAACAACAGCAATTATCAATTAACCCTAAATTGAAGACCATAGGGTAACACAGCCAAATAAAAATCTCCTTCTTGGTCTTTCTCCAATTTCCGTTCATTCTTATCTCCACCCAGGACGTTAGAGAACTTTCTCTGTTGGTTTGTTTGTTGGCAGAAAGATAAGGGAAAAACTACTGGCCAGATTTTTATGAAACTTTGTGGAAGGTTGTAGCATCGGTCGAAAAAGAACCCATAAAATGTTGAAGCGGGGTGGATACACGCTCCATTTTTCTCCGAAGGAAACGACCTTAGTGGAAGTATATGCTCTCCAATTGCCCTTCTAGTTCCCATGGGAATCAAATTTCCATCCAACAACCCCACCATAAAAATATAGTACAAGTAGTATAGTATCGACTCCAACAAGTATTTTATATCTGCAATTAATCTAGATCACTTTGCTACGGTATGGTTTCACTTTGATATCCACAAAAAAACTGTGTCAAAAAAGCTCCATAAAATCAAATTTGATCCAAGCTGTAATTCAATAAATCATGTAAACTTCCAATAGGTTGAATATGTATGGCCACTTTATATGCATACATTTGTTTTGTTTTCAGCCTTTACCAATCCATAAAAGATTAGTTTCTCCTCCTGACATTTATCTCAGCTTCATAAAGAATCGAAATAGAGTGGTATTAGGAAATAGGGACTGGAGAGCACGAACATGAGCGCCGCTCTCTCAGCTCTCCTCTGTTCGACTATGCTGTAAACATGCCCTCAGGTTGTCAGCAAGTATTTTTCCAGCCCATTGCCAGCCAAGCATAGCTGCTTCTAAAGATCATCCGCCGGAGATGTTGATCTCATCTTACCACTATTTTGGCTGTATAAGCTTTTTAAAAACATAGAGATTGCTGCCAAGTCACTTCAAAACGTAATGTTATTTTCAAATGGAAGCATATATGTTTTGTAAATTAGACCTCAATTTGAGTTCTTGAAAAAAGAAAAAGGGGTTGATGATCTCTTTCAAACACGTGCTATCTGTAGTCAATATGCGAAAGAATAGGTGGGAAATATCAAACAGCTCTTTACAAGTAATAAAGCAGGTCTTCAACATGTTCTTCGGACACCCTGGCCGTGTGAATTTATTGAAAGCGGCAGAGAAAAACCGTTGAAACCATATCCGGTGGGTTACAGTGCGGTTCCAGACAGATGATCTAGTTACGGCAGAAGAGAAAGTCCTAGCCTGGAGGGGCGCATTAAAAACCTCAGGGGCCTCTCTGGGATGAGCATCCATTTATCAAAGTGGTTGTAATGGGCCTATGTTTAATTAGTCATGTAATGTGACAAAGACAAGAGCAAGTGCATGTCATGGGAATGTTAAACAACCGCCCCCTTTCTACACGTCCAAACCCTGAACCCCGCCTACGCCCTGTCATCATTCCTCATCCAGAGCGAATCCTTCCACCATGTCCCAGAATCCTCTCATAACCTATACCCTGCTCATAATCTTTGACACTGTCTTGTCTTAGTATACAGCCAGAGCATTGACACTGAGTGAAACCAGAGACCTAATTAATCATCAGATCAACTGATCCCTAAGTCCTGCTTTTTATCAGTGCGTTCAGGTTCCCATGGGGCATGTCTTGACACGTCAGGAATGACCGGCCGAGGCATTTCGGACCCCAGGAATGTGGTTCGTTGGCACCAAGGTCACAGTCAGACAGCTCATCACGGCGCTCGTAGCTTGTAGCGTTTCCTGTAGCAACACCACAAAAAAGGGTTGCCCGATATGCCTGATCTTGGCTTTTGTCCTCATTGGGTTTGGCAGATCGACTTTCTTGCAAGTCTTTGCTTCGGGAGGTCAGGAGCGGAGGAGTTTGTCCAAAGCAGCTGAGGGAGTGCCACGGCCTCCTCGCAGGCCCCTCAGAGCTGTGTGGTCCCTGAGGGAAGCCTCATATTTCGGTCGTTGGCTAATTGAGCGGGATGACGAGGCCGGAGAGGCTCTCAGCCCCGTCCTCTCCTACGGGTTTGGTTTATGCAGCCCTGCTGACTTTGCTGTCAGTGTCAAACGCTTGTTAGGACATCATCAATCTCACAGCAGTTAAGAATATTCCCAGAGCAGAATGAAGGGGCCAGGTGATAAATTGACAGGAAGACGTAAGAGCAGAAGTAAAATAGTTTGGAACCCTAACCCTAACCCTCGTTATCGATGAGAAAATGACAGTCCTCTCAAGAAAGAAAATAAACAAGGGTTATCAAACGAGTAAAAAGCAGCAGGTGTTGAACTGTCTTTGCAAGAAACAAATAGAAGAAGCCCTTGTTGGGAAAGTGAATCAGGGCTTCATGTGAGTAAAAACAATGAATCACTTGTTCCAGAGAAAGCTAATGCATTGTTCGTTTTGTCATGCCAAAATTAACGCTCTCGGGTATCAAATCTTGACAGAGCAATAAATTACACTCATCACCAGTTGTAAGAGACGGGAAGGGATTTGTTCTAGGATTGGACGTATACAAGTCTGTGTTTGTCTTAACCACGGAAGTATCCATGTAGGGGCTTAAGCCGAACACACATTTAAAATCTATAAATCATTTCTTACCATCCTCAAGACTAATCTCCAGCTCCTCTTCTTCCCTCCCCTCATTTCATTCTGTCTTTTTTCTCATTCCCTCTACCCTTCACACAGCTCGTGCTCAGGCCCCTTGCTCGCCTGCAGCACTGACCGACGGTAAAATGATTTGAAAAGGAGAGCCATAAACGTGATGGATGTGGTCCAGCTCAGGGTTTAGCCCCAGCTGTCGGGCATGTTTTTTGTCATTTCAGACAGACCCGCTGGGTGTGCGTCCTTCTTCAACCACTCTTCTCCGGGGTTGAGGGGAGTTTAAAGACAAATATGTTCTTAAAAGTTGTCATGGTCACGGGTTCAAACCAGTGGCCCACACTACTGTGAAGATGAGAGATTACATTTTTATGGGATGAGGTCTTTACTGGCATCTACCGAAAGCCTATAAGGTGCCGTTGAAGTGGTGCAGTGAGCTGGTATCGTGTGTTTTCAATAAAGGCACAGGTGGTCTATCTTAAATTTCCCTCTTTGGATTTAAAGCAATTTATATAAATCAATCAGTGTGCATTTTTTGTTTTATGATCTAGCTCCCATGGGTTCCTCCTAAAATATATATTTTATAAATCTTCCACAGGCTCGATGACATGATGTTCCTGTCCTTTTCCCCTCCCCCTTCCACTTCCACTCCTTTCTTCCCTGTTGTCCTTCTGCTCCTTCTTTTCCTTCCTTCGTCCCTCGTCTCCTCTTCCCTTTCCCACACCCCGTTGAGCTGGACCTCGCCTCATGACCCCTGCTACTACCTTGACGGTCGACCGCGACACTGCCTGTCTGAGTTCATCAACGCCGCCTATGGAATCCCCGCCGATGCTAGCCACTCGCTACAAGCACATGACCATGACAGCAACATCTCCAGCTTAACGGACCTCCACAACCCCCACAACCTCACCTGCTGGATGGCTCGCGGAGGACCTGACACCGGAGAATGGGCCATCACGCTACCTCTGGGCCGCCGCTTTGAGATTACCTACATAAGTTTGCAGTTTTGCCAACACGGGGAGCCATCGGACCCAATCTCTATCTCGATCCTGAAGTCCATGGACCGGGCGCTCCTGGAGGCCGATGCAGCACTACTCCAACGACTGCCTTGGGAACTTTGGGTTGCCCTCCCAGACAGTGGCCCAGACGAGGCAGCAAGAGACGGAGCCCCTCTGCTCAGACCCTCGTCCTTTACAAAAGCAGAGGGGTGGCATGGTGTTAGCCTTCTCCACCTTGGACGGACGGCCATCTTCTTCTGACTTTGACTACAGCCACACCCTCCAGGACTGGGTGACGGCCACAGACATCCGAGTAGTCTTCCACCAGGTGTCCAAAGCAACCAAGATAGTCAACTCTGATAAGAAAGGGGAAGTGCGATGGCGGGATAGTGTAGAAGATGACAGAGGGACTGGGCTTCTGAGGTGGAGACCGGGCTACAAGGGGCGCACTGGAGATCAGGTGGACAAGTTAAGCACAGACAATACACTGGGAATTTTCGACAGAGATATAAGGGGGAGGAACAAAGAGGAGAAAGTGGACAAACACCCAAGGAGGGGTCATTATAAAGAATCAGGGCAAGACGAAGATGGACACAATGTGACCAGCAAAGAAGGTGAGGACAGTTTCAGCACGGACACGCTCACTTCTTCAAAGAAAGGCGGGAAAGCCAGAGGGCGTGGCCGCAAGAAGGAAAACAATCCTTGGCTACCTTGCCCCAATGGAGGTTGTACTTGGACAGTTGAGGGGCGGAGCAGGAACAACAGGGGGAGGGAACTGAGGAAGAGGAGGAACAATCACCTCAACGCAAAACAAAGCTCCAGGAATCTGCAGTTGGCCCCACCCTCTGCTCTCCGACCTCCTCTGGCGCTTTCGGACCTGCAAGTTGGCGGCAGGTGTAAATGCAACGGACACGCTTCCAAGTGTCGCCGTAACGACACCGGAAAGGCAGTGTGTGTGTGCGAGCATCACACAGCAGGACCCGACTGTGATGTGTGTGAGGATTTCTACTGCGACCGACCGTGGCATCGAGCTACACCCACGCACCCAAACCCCTGCGTTGGTGAGTCCTGCACCCTGTTGCTAAACTATGAAAAATGATGAAAACTATGAATTCTGACAAATAAACATCTGAAACATAACCAAGGCTACAAGAAAAACAACCAAAAAGCATAGGGTAGTATAAATATGATAATGTAAGTGTGACATGTAGGTTATACTTCTTATTTTTTTCCTTTTCCTTAAAAGGTAGAACAATAAGAATATCCAGAAACATATTGAAAAAACATTCAAAAAATCATAACAGATCTCACATTTCCCATAATTCAACTGGATAGTGTCTTCAGGTGGACCCTCACTTGGAGTTAAACACTCATGTCGGTCAATCTCAACTCTGACAATTTGCAACGCAAGCTTTCTGTTTTATATGAGCCCTCTCTCAATTCAAGGTTAGATGATATCATTGGGGTTATAGTACTCCTCAAGACAAATATGATTGAATTCTGATATGCTTGCATTTCTTTTCTGTTTTAAAACCCTTGAACTTAAAAGTTATCACTCCAAACAGTGGATGTGATACCTTGTCATTTCCTTCCTTTTCCAGCCTGTGAGTGTAACGGCCACTCAACCAAGTGCCGCTTCAGCATGGAGGTGTTTCAGCAGTCGGGCCGGCACAGTGGAGGTGTGTGTCAGAAGTGTCGGCACCACACGGCCGGACGACACTGCCAATACTGCCAGAACGGATACACCCGCGACCAGAGCGTACCAATGAACCACCGCAAGGCCTGCCAACGTAAGTCACCAAGTGTGTGTGAGTGTGTGTTTACTGGCTTAATGGGAAGAAGGGAGTGTATTCTTGTTTGTGCATCTGCAAGATGTAGTGTGAGCGACAGTGTTTATGTCCGACTGTCTGAATGCATGTATCTGTGTGTGTGTGCGTGTGTGTGTGTGTGTGTGTGTGTGTGTGTGTGTGTGTGTGTGTGTGTGTGTGTGTGTGTGTGTGTGTGTGTGTGTGTGTCCGAGCATACAGAAGTGTTTATGGTGGTTACATTGTGAGAGCCTGCAGCTATTCCTGTTAGCGATACGCACGCAACAACACACAAACCCCGCTGAGCTGCCACCTGTATCCCCATCGTTACCACTGGTTGTCATCTGCTGTGACCCCTGACCTTTGACTGGTCACATGTCCTAAGTGACTGTGACACTCTGGCATGCTGCATTGACCACAAGCCCAATATATCCAAAGTTAATGGGCTCTCTTTGAGCTTGACAGACGAACAGGGACGAAGAAAAATATGAGCTATGATTGAATATCAACATATTCTAGCACTTTGTGTGCATGAAACAATAGCAAATTCATATCCTCCCACTCACAGGCTTACATCTCAGCTTTAATTTATTGAAGATATGTTTCACCGAGTTACCCTTGAGAGGCCTATTACTCATTTTCCCCAGTCAGGTTGTTTGGACTCGTTGTAAGGATATGTGTAAATATTACCAGAGCGTGAACAGATCTGCTGAAGTGTGGCTTCCTCTCTCTCATCTGTCTTGTCTCATTGGGCCTTATCCCATGGTAAATAAAAAGCTTTGCAAAGTGAACCACGGCAAATCGAGGCAGAAATCATTATACAGCATCACATAAGCCAACATTAGGAGACACAAATCTGACAAAATATTAAGACAAAGGATATTGGTATTCATCTATATGCTAAAATAACCAGGGATAATAATGGAATTCATTCTAGAACCCCTATTTTTCTTTCTCTGACAAATGAAGACGAATAAGCATAACCAAACAAATCATGCCGTTGTGTGACATCCATGATGAAAGCTCTATGGAGGAATTAGCATGTGTTTACCCAACAAGAAAGCTACAAAATAGCCTTTATGGTGTTAGTTAAGGTCTTTGCTCAAGGACATTCCCTTAGGACAGATGCTGTCAAGCAGGATTAAACTCGGGTCCTGTCACTGATGGATGGTCTTCTTAATCCTGTTTACTGTCCTTTGTGCAACTGTCACAGATGTGTTAGCTTAATATATCTTTAACTTGCTTCCTTGTTGTTGCAACCTGATGCACAATGCTCTACAATGCCAGGGCAACCTAACCAAAAAGCTTGCTTATATCCTTGCCTACTTCAAATGTCTACAAATGAAACATATTCGCATGTGGAAACTCCCCAGTGCAATTTCAGTCCTTTACGATTGGCCTCTGAAAGCCTTTACTTGGTATCTGAAGCAACCACAAAACTACTTCTAAAAATCTGCACTAAACAATATTGAAAAATGGCAAAAATGGCTCAAATCACAAGGCAAAATGTGAGAGGCATCCCTCGTAGTGACAAACCCATCTTTAAGAAATTAAATATTGATTTACAGCTGTGAGAACGAGTCAACAAATGCTTATATTCGGGCATGTCTGTTAATGCTTGATAAAACTTATTTTTGCTAACATGTCACCTCCATTTTGAGTATGTTTTGCTGTGCCAAAGTGGCCAAAAAAAACTAACAATTGGTGTTGTATCACCTTCAGAATACTTTTTTACTTTACTCCTATTTTTGTAATTCTCTAATCACCTTGTTCTGCCTTTCAGCATGTGAGTGCCATCCTTTGGGAGCAGTGGGTCGATGGTGTAACCAGACATCAGGTCAATGTCTGTGTCGAGAAGGGGTGACCACCCCCCGGTGTAACCGCTGTGCTCCGGGATACAAACAGGGCAAGTCCCCTCTGCGGCCCTGCATACGTAAGTCACCTATCAGTAATAATATATGACAATCATATGGTAGTTCTCTGTGAAGCACCAAAAGCTTTTGGAAAAGAGGGCCCCCGAATTCTGGGGCACGACAGCAATCATATCGTCATAGGAATACCGGGTACTTTTATTATATATGGATTTTGAGTCTTAACTTCTCTACAAACAATGTTGTCTCTGCCATTGATGCCACCCTGCTCAAATGAATCACAGACTTTTAATAGCTTGATGTCACTCATAATTAAGTGACCTCTTTAATTTCTCCTTCAAACTCATTTGCTTGTGGCCTAAATGGATTAAACCTCCTATCAAGCTCTCTAAACCTTTATCGAGTGGTTGCTCAATATAAAAGGGGCCGCTGCTGTCCAGACTAATTTGGCCCAATCCCCCAGCGTGTCCCCTTGTCATCATCCCTAGAGACGGTCTCTATAGCAGCGTTAACTTGAGCTGACCGCTACAGGGAAACCTCATCTCCGGCTGATGTGGGATCAGCGTCAGATCAAGTGGATTGTTTCTCATATCTCTGTGCCTGGCTAGCACCGAACTTCAGCCATGAGCGCTAATCCACGTGTACTTCCCTGTCTAATCGCGCGAGTGCCGACAACTACACAGGCACTGCGGTGTGTAAGCCCCAATCAGGTGACATAGGAAGCCAGCAGGGCGAGCTTCACACCTGTTGTGCAGCTCAAAAAGCCCCCCATCACAGGGCCCAGACTCATAACTCTCCCAGTGAAAGGAGTGTGTGAAAGAAAACCTTGTTTGTTTTTACTGCCAGACCATCTCAGGCTATGTATAGCATCCCTTACCCCCTACCACCACCTCTAACACCCCGCCTCTCATCAGACAGACCAAAAGGCACGCAACCAACAGGCCAAACTGTAAAGTTAGCCCCCGCTGAACCAAGTCTGCACATTGTGGCAGCATGGACATTATTGCGATATGACAAATGTTGGCAAATTAACTCAAACACGTTTTGCAACCACTTTTTTGCTGCTTGATACAAGAGAAATGCTTGCTTTCCATGAGAGCATTTCATTTACCGTACTATGTGGGTCTGAATTGGCTGCAGTCAACATCATTGATATCACTTCAACCAATAAGTACAAATGAATTGAGCACAAAATCTGTTATTGTATTTTTTTCCCCAAGTTGCAATATGAATAAATATCACAATGTCAGATTTTCCAATATGGCAAAGCCCAACAATGAACCTGTCATAAGGGGTAAGTAAGGCAATGCAGTATAAAGGAAAGGAGGCAGGTTTAAAGTAAGAACAACAAGCTTCAATAAATTAAGCTGCTACCAACAAAAACACAAAATCTGGAAACAGGAAAACATTTAACACAAAAACCAAGATCATGACAGAACATCTTTATCCATCTTTAAAGGTGGGGTAGGTAATTTCGGAGAAACCAGCTCGAGTGCGCTAGAATTTGAAAATACACAACCGGAACAAATCTGCCACTTCCTTACAGAGCCCCTCCTCCAACACACACGAACGCGCACATGACCAATGAGGGCACGAGATAAGTTTGTGCGCAGATGGAAGGCTGACAGGCAGGTAGGCCATCCAGTTATTTTTACCCGGGCCGGCTCAGATGATTGGTCGTGCTTTTTACAGCGCTACGTTTTCCGCAGATGACGTTTTTTTATGGATTTATTGTCAAAGCATTTAATATATTCATTGCTATCGGGATGTTAAGAGCATTCCATGGAATATAACAAAAAGTGTTTCTGAAATGAATTACATACCCCACCTTTAAGAAGCTTACAGAATAATATATATTATATATGATCAAGATGAAGAAAAAAGAAAAAAGAAAAATATGAGTTTTGATCTTGATAATTCAGCAATTAATTTTACATAAAAACATTAATGGAGCTTTATCTATATAAAACAATGAAGGAAGTAAACCCCAGGTAAAGGTACTAAACATAATGTTAGCTAGCTAATGTTAGTTTAGCATTCCAGGCAAGCTGAAATAGATAGCAAAACACTTATATTTAATTCCTATCACTCAAAATGACATTTATTTGATGAATCAAAGTAATTACCATGGGTAATATTTAAGCTGTATTAACACATTTAAAAAACACTGCATTTTCTCTGATGATTACGTCTGAGTGCAGTTTTCACATTTGGTCTTGTTGTCTTGTATACAGATATTTCCTAGATGTATCATAATTTTTACATTTGTATACTGTATTTTTAAGGCAATAATTAGTACCGTAAAGATCTTAAACAATTCAAACTGCGCTGCTCACACATGTATTCTGCATTTACCTAATAACGGCCCTTCACATACTGTAGGCCTATGTACTTAGACATACAAACACACAGCAGCTTCCTGTCTTTTAAAAGTGGGGGTGTAGGGTGTCACTGTCCCAGTTGTGTCAGAGAGGACAGGACGTGGACGGGGGAACGGAGTGTGAGCTTTTACAAGCGGCCTGGATAATACACGGTCCAGTTCAGCGTCAAACGCACAGTCAAAGCCACACTCTGTTTAACGTTTGAGACAAAACCATGCAAAAAGTGATGGCTTGACCTTATTAAAATACATAAAGTCAAGTTTGTGGCTGTGTTTAAGTGTGTTCTCCTTGGCCGTAAAAGGACCACACACACACGTTTTTGACACTTGCTTATCTTCTGTGCAGACATGCCCCACGTACCGAGAGGCATTCAAGCATAGCACACATAACACACACTCGCTCTGCAACAACCTGACAGCTCATGTGGGAATGCTGAAGCTTCTCTGTGTATCTTTTCCTGTCACCTGTCTGAAGCTTTGTTTATGTTTGCAGGAATTCAAGAGGTCGCTCCGACACCAGTGTTTCAACCTCAGTACAGCATAGGTGAGCAGATTTAAAGGCTTAGTCCTCTGGTTGTATTTGGTATTTTATTCTGACTGTCCATATTTATTTTAGTCATGCTTTGGGTTATTTTACATCTATGCTTTTATCTTCTATTTTCATTTTTTGTGAATCACCTTGGAACATCTACTTTAAAAGGTGCTAGAATAAATGTGTCACCTTCCACTGTCATAATAACAAATGTATTCAATGTCCAATCTTTCTTTTTAACAAATTTGATGTCACCTCATGTACAGCATACACATTTGTCATACATCAAAACAAATCCCCCCCGCTCTAACTCTTTATGCAGCAGCTTACCACTCCCTCCTAGCGGCGGCTTGAGGAATGTCCCACCTGCTGCAGTGGGGGTCATCTGTTAGTCACAGGATACTGTGATGACAAATAGAAGCAGCCATATTGTAATTAGGGGGAAAAGACATGTGCTGATATATGCTTGCTATGAAATGATACCCTTTCATTTGATGCATTCTCCCTCTCTCCCCCCCTCTCTGTTGTAGCGGAGGAGTGTGTTTCATACTGCCAGCCTTCTCAGGTCAAAGTCAGGATGAACTTGGAGACATATTGTCTGAAGGACTTCGGTTGGTGTCATGTTTTTTTATTTGTTAACGTGTCAAAAATGAACAATAATGTACTCACACTGTTTTTCCTTCTTCACTTTGCTTCCTTTTTTTAACCCACTGTAAATCTCATGAGTGAAACCACATTTGGGTCACAACCCACCACAATAATATTAAAAGTAAAAGACTAAAAACAAAAGATTACAAAGGAAAAATTATACTTTTTTTTAAGTATAAATTGCATTTCTGTCTTTCTCAGTGCTGAAGGTGCAGGTGCGAGGGATGGAGCGTTCAGGTCCCTGGTGGCAGTTCTCCATCTCGGTCCAAACCGTCTTCCGGGCAGGGTCCAAATCCCGCATCCGAAAGGGCCAGCAGTCCCTCTGGGTCCCCGACCGAGACCTGGGCTGCGGCTGCCCCTCCCTCCACGTGGGCCGGACCTTCCTGCTGATCGGTGCGGAGGAGG